>NW_020769437.1:0-70880 GCF_900518735.1 Pseudonaja textilis
AGCCTAACCCTACCCGTTCCCCTACCTCTAACCATAACCCTAACCCAAACCCTAACCCTAACCCTAACCCTAACCCTAACCCTCTCCCTCTCCCTCTCCCTAACCCTAACCGTAACCCTAACCCAAACCCAAACCCTAACCCTTACCCTAACCGTAACCGTAACCCTAACCCTAACCCTAACCCTAACCCTAACCCTAACCCTAACCCTAACCCTAACCTTCACCTTAACCTTAACCTTAACCTTAATCTTAACCTTAACCTTAACCCTACCCCAAGCCTAACCCTAACCCTAACCATAACCCTAACCTAACCCTGTCCCTAACCCTAGCCCTAACCTCTAAGATATATTTTAATAAAAGTAGAATAGAATGAATGATCTGAAAGAGACTGTGGAGGTCTTCTAGTCCAGCCCTCTGCTCAAGCAGGAGAATCGATTTTAGATAAGTGAACTATCTAGACTCTTCTTAAAAACATCCAGTAACGGAGCAATCACGATTTCTGGAGGCAAGCTATTCCATTGGTTAATTGTCCTCACTGTTGGGGAGTCTCTCCTCAATTCCAGGTTGCTGCTCTCTTTCATTAGTTTCCAACTATTAATCTTTTTTGGTCTGCCCTCTGGTGCTTTGGAGAATAATTTTACCTCCCCTTCGTTTTGGCAGCCCCCCAAGTACTGAAATACTGCTATCATGTCACCCCTACTTCTTCTTTTCTTTAGACTAGCCAAGCCCAAATCCTGCAGCTGTTCTTCGTATGTTTTGGTCTTTGATCATCTTAGTTGCTTAGTTAAAAGATCACTGTGTCAATCTCGCTGTATTTTAAAAGCAATTTTTTTTCCTCCAATTTTGTAGAAAGTCAGTTACAGAAAGTCAGCCTTACTGTCTGATCTCATTTCAGCCTTGAACTGTTTTCCTTTCTTTTGACAGATCATAACTCCTTTTATTCTGAAATGGGAAGAAACTCTTAAAAATCATATGGGTATTGATTGATTCTGAAGACTGCTTGAAAGCATTTCATGTACTGTGAAAATGCTTGAAATGGGCCTATCTATCACAGCTGAGAGTTTCCAAACTCTGCAGTGTATTCCGCCCCCCCAGTATAGTCAGTTCCTTCCAACTCCACGTAGTTATATTTTAGGATCAATACTCATAAGATTTTCATGGCTTCAAAAATCTTACAATTACAGCACAATTCAAAGAACAGACTCTACATGAGAAATGAAGCTATTCCT
Source organism: Pseudonaja textilis (assembly GCF_900518735.1). Next base: position 1,230 of record NW_020769437.1, read on the forward strand.
TCACTCTGGTTGACCTGAACGTTATCAGGTTTTACTTAAACTGAAGCATAAATTAACTAAAAAACAAGGAAAGGGAAGATCTGATAGCACAAAATGAACCTCGTCTGGGCTGCCATCATAAATCAGCAACATTATTTGTATGAAATAATGCATATTTATATGAAATTATGTATAATGTATATATAATTGCATATGATTATACTATAATCATTGCCAGACACCAGGAATGGCATTAGAAAAAGCAGTACCCCGGCGCTAAAAATCAAAGATACTTCACTATATTATGATAGCTGGAATTGTTGGTATAATTGGATTGATCAAAGATAAATTATATATCATAAGGCATAAGAGAAAAGTATTAATCTATAATAATGATATAGAGATATATGTAAAGAACAGGTGTGCGTATATGACATAAATCAAAGGTTATGAAAAAAGATCTTGCAAACTGTAAAAATAAGAATGCTTTTAACTTTTCTTTTTTTCTAATTTTTTCTTCCCTTTCTTTTCTTTCTTTCTTCTTTTCTTTTCTTTTGTTCATTTGTGTATGTATTGTTGGTTGGTTTTAATTGTAAAAACTAATAAATTATATTTAAAAAAAAAGAAAAAAAAGAAAAAGCAGTACCCCAAAAGACAGACATTTGCACATATGCACGATGCATCAATGAAAGCTATTGTACATAAACTGGAAGCAAAACCTATACTCGCTTGCACTGATGATGTTACCTAGTTTGGTAATGAGATGCCTGCAAGCAACCAAGGACTCTATATTTATAAATAGTAATTGAAATTTAAATTGAAAGTCCTTTCTCCATATCTAAAGAATATGACCAAGTGATTGGTCATATTCTTTACATCACTTCATAAGTGATGTGCTCTCTCTCCTAGTTAACTGAGAGAGCCGGTTTGGTTTAGTGATTAAGGTACCAGACTACAAACCAAGAGACTGAGTTCTAATCCTGCCTTAGCTGTGAAAGCTATCTGAGTGGCCTTAGGCCAGTCACTTTCTCAGCCCGATTCACCTCATAAGTTGTTGCTATGGGGAAAACAGGAGGAGGAAGGAGTGTGAGAAATTTGACTTGTTAATAAAAAAGAATAAAGGCAGGTTATAAATGAATAAACTAAATAATTTGTGCATTTTAAAACAATATTCTCCAGGCGCTGATCTCTCTCTTTTTAGAATTCTGCTTGTTGGGACTAACAACCCCTTCTGCTAAAGAGCAACCCTGCTGGAAAGAATTCAACCTCAGCTTTTACGTGGCATCTCCAGCCTTAGGAATTAGCCCTTCAAACCATCCTGTGAAGGGTCTTCAATCAATCAATCAGAATAGAGCTGGAAAGATCTTTGGACGTTTTCTAGTCCAAAGCTCTGCTGAAGCAGGAGACCCTATATCAGGGCTGTCAAACTTCCGGCCATGGGCTGGATGTGTCATGCACTGGCCATGCCCATACCCAGTTTAGCGAAGAAGGAAAAAGTCCCGTGATGCCACCATGACAACGTGAGTTTGACACCTCTGCCCTATACTGAATTTGGTGACTAAATGGATAAAGAGTCACAGTTTTGTTTAACGAGACAGTAAGTAATATTCAATGGATCCAATTGCATATGGAACCTTTGCCTTAAATTCAATCTTATTAATTAATATTACAGTTGAATGTCATCACCTGAGCTTTTTTTTGTTCTGGTTTTATTTGCTTTTTGTTTTTTGAAGGAAGGAGAGAGGGAGGGAGGTCAAAGTTATTGCAATGACACCATCTAACCCTCAGCTATCATAAGTATGTTGGGCAAAAAGAAACTGTGCAGCTAATAATATATTCATAAGATAACATGAATGCTCCCTGACTGGCTGGCCCAACCAAATGTCTTTGAATAGCTGCAAGATCCATTTCAAAACACAGCATCTGTAATGTGAATTATTAGTGTACTGTATACTTTTAAAAGTAAACATGTTTACCTTTAGTCAATAGAGGGCAGCACCTTCCTTTCCAATAAAATTTCTCCTAGTTATTCTTTCAACATAGATCTCCTGTCATAAATTTGATGCAGCAGAGTTTTATTTTTTTAATGTTCTGTTTAATCATTTGTGTCCTTCATCAACCTGACTTTATCAAATGCAAATCTAATAACACAGGCAATTTTCTCCAGTAATTTAGTTGAAATTGGAAGGTTGGTGTCAAAATCTATGAAAGAGAAGCCAGGGAACAACCTTCTTAAGAAAATCACAGCTGCTCTTTTATCCTATTCTATAGAAGCTGGAATGAAACGACCCACTCAGAGTGATACTGGTGGACCTTTAAACACATTTTAAAAGCCTGTTGGTATGGAATCACCAAAACTTGGGCAGCTACTGTGTAAGTTACGTGGTTTTATTGCACCAACAAAACAGCCTGCAATGTGAAATTGACCAGCTATTCTCATCTCCCTAGCTGAAGATAGGCAGTCTGACAGGCTGTGCTATGTATGTTCTAGGTCAGGGCAGGCAAATATGTGGTTTAACAAAAAAAACAACAACAGCTGGAACTATCAATATATAAGCCGTGTGTGTTATCTCCAGAGGGACCATCCATAAGTAATCTGGATTAGCATGAGGATCTGACCCACAATATTAGGAAAGCTTCTCTAAAACTATGGATAGATTTACAATACTTGTCCATTCATGTTAATACAATGCCTGCTGTTCCAATCCATGGTTGTTGATGAAATTTGGACGAGGAAATCGACGGGGATCTCATCAAATTTGCAGATGACACCAAGTTAGCAGGAATAGCCAACACTCCGGAAGATAGGCTTAAGATACAGAAGGATCTTGACTGACTTGATCATTGGGCGCTTATCTAACAAAATGAAATTAAACAGTGAAAAAACTAAGGTTCTACATTTAGGCAAAAAAAATGCGCAGGTACAGTATATGTGGTACCTTGCTCAATAAGGGTGACTGTGAGAGGGAACTCAGAGTCCTAGTGGAATCACTTAAATATGAGCCAACCATGTGCAGCAGCTGCCAAAAAAGCCAACACAGTTCTAGGCTGCATAAATAGAAGGATAGAATCAAGATCACATGAAATGTTAATATCACTTTATAATGCCTTGGTAAGGTCACACTTGGAATACTGCATCCAATTTTGGTTGCCACGATGTAAAAAAGATGTTGAGACTCTAGAAAGAGTGCAGAGAAGAGCAACAAAGATGATTAGGGGACTGGAAGCTAAAACATATAAAGAATGGGTGCAGGAACTGGGTATGTCTAGTCTGATAAAAAGAAGGACTAGGGGAGACACGATAGCAGTGTTCCAATATCTCAGGGGCTGCCACAAAGAAGAGGGAGTCAAGCTATTCTCCAAAGCACCTAAGGGCAGGACAAGGAGCAATGGGTGGAAACTAATCAAGGAGAGAAGCAACTTAGAACTAAGGAGAAATTTCTTGACAATTAGAACAATTAATTAGTGGAACAACTTGCTTCCAGAAGTTGTAAATTCTCCAACACTGGATGTTTTTTTTAGAAGGAATTAGATAGCCATTTGTCTGAAGTGATGTAGGGTTTCCTGACTAAGCAGGGGGTTGGACTAGAAGACCTCCAAGGTCTTTTCCAACTCTGTTACTCTAAATTTATTCTAAATAAGAGAACCAGTTTGGTCTAGTGGTTAAGGCACCAGTAGGAGATTATGAGTTGTAATGCTGCCTTAGCAGGATGAGTGACCTTGGGCCAGTCACTCTCTCCCAGCCCAACCTTCTTCACAGGGTTGTTATTGTGTGTGTATGGGAAATAAGAGGAGAAGGATGTGTTGGATATGTTCACTGCCTTGAGTTATTTTTAAAAACAATAAAGACGGGATACAAATAAGTAAAATAGTAAAATACAATAATAAAACAACATATAAAATTAAATACTGCTCTGTATTCTAGGAATAAGCATTAGCGTTTGAAACATACGAGATAGTGTCTGATTCTGAGAACACACATCAATGATCAGACAAGGTTATAGAAGTCTCTGTATAAAAACAGTTTCCTGTTAAACATCTTACTTAAATTTCTTATTGCATATAGCAGAAATGCGATTGTGGGTAAGTTAAGAGAACTACAAACGCATTTACAGAATTGAATTATGTTAATTTTGATTCTCTTTGAGTGTGACGAAACATCTATCATAGGACTTGTAAGCGTTTTCTAGCCTTTCTAGCCTTTATCATACATTTTATGATCCTTAAGGTTGTTTGCCACAAATGACAAAACTGAAACAACTGACTAAATAACCTTTTGTTTGCAAGTCTTTTTTTTTTTTTGGAGTTGATTCTTTTAATGATTTCCAGCACATGTTTTATGACTCCTTCATTCCCATCTAAAACCGCATTCCCCGATAAGGTTGCCTCACAAAGAGCTGAATTTCCAGATCTTTGTTGCAATTAATCAACTAATGCTAAAACAAGTTCTGGAAAACACAACCACCAACAAATACCATGAAAATTAGTTGTTTCTTTTCCCTCCACTATAAGCTCAAGGTGGCCTTGAAAGCTGAGATGGGTAACATCCTAATATCACTGAAATGTTTTCCTGCAGACCTCAGAGAAAGTTGCTAAATGTTCAGGGGGGGAACTTAAACCCTCGCCTCAAGCTAAATAAAATTGCCCATCTCTGCTTAGACTTTCCTTCTGTAATAAAAAACAGGGCAGAAATAAACATGGCAATGGGGACAATTCTCCAGACTTCCCACAAACATTGGTTTTTTCAAGTGTCGATATGGAGCTACCATATGTTAGCTAAAATTATTCTTTTCAGCTATCGAATTACAATCCAAAAATTATTTTACTTTAGGAAAAGCCAAATGCATAGGTACTGTTGGAAATTAAAACCCACACCTCTCCTAGGAAAATGAAATATTTTAGGATATACTGAAAAAGGCAGAATGTTTCCCCTAAAAGAGAAGTAGAAACTCAGAGAGGCATAAGCTCAGCCCCTCCCCCACCTTTGTTAATGGGCCATTAAGGCCTAGGCTGGTATATACTATATAACAAAGATCTACCTCCTTCAGGCAGAGCCACTTGATTGCCCTTCATTGCACCACCCACCAAGTTTCAGCCAAACTTAGCACACAGACAACCTACAAAGCTAGCTATGACCTCTGACAGCAACCAGTCAGGATACTCTTCCTGTGCCCTAGGAAGTTCAAAGCCAGAAGGGGTATAAAACTCGGGGACTCTCAGCATCTCTTCCCTTTTTGTCCAGGATCTCCAAACCATGCGGTCCTGTTCATCAATAAACCTTCTTTCCAAGCAACTTCCATGAATCCAAAATCTCTTTTTCCCCACTTGGAATTGAACTCAGAAGGATATTTCTTCCAACAGTACAAAATAGGTGATACTGGTCTCGCCAGTTGTAACTGTGAGAAGGACCTATGATCCTAGTAGACCACCATTTAAGTAAAATGCACCTGCCAGAAAAGCCAATGTACTCTTTGACTTTCATCAACAGAAATATTTCAACAAGATCATTTTATACCACACTAGTGAAGCCACATTTGGAATACTGCATACCGTTTTAGTTACCATGATACAATCAAGATGCTGGGATCCTAGAAAGTGTGTAGAGAAGAGCAATGGAGATGATAAAGGGTCTGGAGACTATATGATGAACAGTTCAGGGAGCTAAATATTTCTAGCCAAGAAAAAGGTTAAGGGAGACATGATAACCGTCTTCTAGGGGCTGCCACAGAGAACAGAGGATTGACATATTCTCCAAAGCACCAGAAGTAATGAATGGAAGCTGGTTAAAGAGAGATCCAACCTAGAAGTAAGGAGAACGTTTCTGACAGTGAGAATAATTAATCAGTGAAGTAGCTTGACTCCAAAATGGATGCTCCATCACTGGAGGTTTTCAAAAAATAGACCGGACAAGCATTTGACTGAGATGGTATAAGTTCTCCTGCTTTGAGCCAGGGACTGGATTAGAAGACCTCCAAAGTCCCTTTCAGCCCTATCGTTCTATGTTCTATATTATGTACTGTTGAAAGAAATGTCCATCTGAGTTCAGTTCCAAGTGGGGAGAAAGACACTGGAAACATGGAGATTGCTTGGAAAGATGGTTTTCATGGTGGACAGCAGGACCACTTGATTGGAGCTCCCGCGCAAAAAAGGCATGTGGGTGAGAGAGGGAGCGAGATGTATAACCTCTGTTGGGCTTTGAACTTACTTCCTGTTCCTGTGGCAAGAAATTTATCCTTATTGGTTGTCAGACTCCCATGGGGCCATGCAGGGGTAACCTTATAGGTTGCCTTGGTTGAATCTTGCTGGGTGATGTAATGAAGGGGCTTTGGGCAATTCTATTATAGCTTAATGGCTTTGCCCTGAAGGATCTTGACTGAAGGCATTTGCTTATGAATAGACCTAGCCATCTCTTTATCTCTTAAGTGCTGACGTCTGCTATGGGCTATTGAGGAGGTTGGGGACTGTTAAGAATGAGTCTGCTTCCTGCCTCTAAAAAAACATGTTTCTCCATTTCTCAGCCATGGAAATATAATATTCTGCCTTTTTAATATTTCCTAGAATTTTTCATTCTTCTAGGAGAGGGGTGGGTGCTAACTTCCTACAGTACTTTCAAAGTATTCTTGTGCTACTTTCCTGGAAAGGAAGGGGAAACCTCCATTGGACGGGAAGTGGTGAAAAGAAATAGGTTCATTAAGAGTCATCAGTTTAAGTCTAACTGATTGGTGACTGAATAGAGAAATATTCCCATCCCGATTCCCAACAACTTCCGTTTCTAAACCTCTTGGAGTCTTCAAAGGACTTAGATGGCCATCATCTGAGGTGCAATAATGTCTGTAGACATTATTGATGACACTGCCACAGATCTTTGCACAAATGGTTAGCATCATTACATAACTATGAAGTTGACTTCTATGCAACTTTAAATTTTATTGAATAAAATTTAATGGAATAATGCATAGACATTTGTAAAAATGGATGCAAAATGTAACTTAAAAAATAAAAGAGGGAAAAACAGAAGAAGTGTTACTTAATGCCAAGTAGATTTAGGAATATATTATGATGCTGTTCCCTAGGCAGCTTTCTTCAAAAGATTTAAACTTACAAAAGTGAATACATGTAGTAACTAAACTGATTGATTAAGAGATGAAAAGGATTGCTTTAACAGAATCCCAAAAGAAAACAGTTTGTAATACCTTTGGACTCTATGCAGTACTGAGATTCTCTGAAAGTTTCTCTTATCATCCTCGTCTTAGTCCATGACTCATAAGGAAAGACATCTGTTTTGTTTAAAAATATGGCTTCTTGATAAGTGTTTTGCTGATTTTCTTTCTCCCTTTGGTGTCTTGAAGTAAAGCCTGCATGGATAACTCCCTGCAGTTTTTGTAATTCCCCACAGTTAAAGGCTACCCTAATTCTTTCATTCTTCTTAGGACTAAAAAAGAGTGACTTGCTCAGAGTCACCTAGTTTCGTGCTTTGGGTAGGACTATAATTCACAGTGTCCTGGTTTCTGGTCTGAAATCTTAAGTAACAATGCCAAATTTGGTCTCTGATTCAAACAACCTATACTTAAACTACAGTTTAAAAATGGCAATACATGAGAAGTTCTATTTATCAATGGACTGTATTTAGTTTGGTGAGCCACATATTTGCAGGGTTGAATGGAGATTGTAGATAGCATTATTATAGCACTATCCCTTAGATTTATATACTGCTTCATGGTGCTCTACAGCCCTCTCTAAGTGGTTTACAGAGTCAGCATATTGCCCCAACAGTCTGGGTCCTCATTTTACTGACCTCAGAAGGATGGAAGATTGAGTCAACCTCAACCTAGATATTGGAGTTTGAATATTCTTTGGATAATATAATATTAATTAATCAGATTAAGATAGAGTTATCACATCCAACATTTCTATTCCTATATGGAAGAATGTACTTCTTCCATGTAAAATTGTTTAAAATAAATTGTTAAAAATATTTTTTAAAAATATTCTTTTTTCCATATCCCAAGTTCACTGAGTTCACAGCGAGTCTGCAGCAAAGTATAACACTGAAAGTTGAATACACAGCTCATCCTTCATTCATGCTCACAAGTTGCTAATTGATTATGTTGCACATATTAATTGGAAGTTAACCTAATTACAGATTATCTTCTGCTGTGTTTACTGCAAAAATCTGAAACCAGGAATAAGAAAGTCTTATCGGAAAAACAACAGACTTTGGATAATAAAAATCAAGAGAACCTGCCATTGATAGTTTAGGAATGCAGAAGTTCAACTAAAATTTCCATGATGAAAATTATAAATAGGAGCTTTAAAGGACCAAGACAATTAAAGTAGGATTTGCTAGGGAATTTGCTAGTATTGCAGAAGACTTTTCACAGGAAATACTTTTGCCAGTAGGCCTTCAAATGAAAGGCAGGATGCATAAAACAGATCTCAATCTGTGTGAGTCACTCAACATAGCTACTTCATGTCCGTAAACATATAGAAACTTAAGAATTAACCTGATATCACAGCAGCCTACTTCAAGGCATGTCAGGTTTTAGAAAAATACCGTATGCTTTAGATGTATTGGTGGAATGAATGCAAATTTTTGGTGGAGTTGAGATGCCTTCAATCCTTACAACTACCCAACCAATTCCCTGTGCTTTTCTTATCAATGGTTTCCCTTTGCCTTCTTTCAAGGGCTGAGGAAGAGTAAAAGGCCCAAAGTCACCTAATTAACTTTTAGGCTTTTCAAACAGGACTTGAACTTATGGTTTTCTGATTTCTAACCTGGTGTTTTGGACCACTATACCAAACTGGTTTTCTCTAAGAAGTCTAGTACTTATAACAAGAACTTGCCTTAAACTTATGGAAAATAACATTTCTGTCCATGCTCTGATCACTTACCTGTGCAAATACATAATCAAAACACTATTATAAACATGCTTTTACATGGAGAAAGTAGAGTCCTCCTTATGAGAATAAAAATTCTCGTTGGACAACTGAGGAAAATTTTCTGGCTGTAAGAGAAGGCAGGTGTATTTCCCTTTTGACAGGACCAATTTTCATAATGTATCGAATCTACTTTTTTCACATTGCAAATAGTGGATTATAATTATCCCTTTGTCGTTCAACAATCAAGTACCAAAACAAAAACAAACAAACAAAACCAATTACTGCTTTATAAAACTTTAGTAACTGCACACCTGGAATGCTGCCTCCAGTTTTGATCACCACATTACAAAATAGATGTTGAAATTTTGGAAAAAGTGCAGAGAAGAGCAACTAAGATGATTAAGGGCCTGGAGACTAAAACATGTGGATTTGGGTACAGCTACTCTAGAGAAAAGAAAGACTGGGGTGACATGATAGCAGAATTCCAATATTTAAAGGGGCTAACACAGAAGCAATAACTGATTTTCCAAAGCATCAGAAGTCAGGATGAGAAACAATGGATGGAAACTAATCAAGGAGGGAAGCAACCTGGAATTAAGGAGAAACTTCCTAACTGCGAGGACAATTAATCAGTGGAACAACTTGCCTTCAGAAGTTGTGGGTGCTCCATCACTGGAGATTTTGAAGAAGAGACTGGACAGCCACCTGTCTGAAATGGCATAAGGCACTGATGGCTAACCTTTTCATCGTCATGTGCCTGCACCCAGAATGCAATGCTCACGGGACCTCCCCTGTCCCCTGTACATGTGTGCGTGACCCCCCTGCATGTGCCTCTCACCTCTGTGCATGCACACACATCTTCCACGCATGCCCCACCCCCCACACATGTGCAGTGGATACCCGATAATCATCTGGCTGGCAGGAGGCATGCATGCATGCTCAGTGCGCCTGTGTGCCAGCAGAGGTGGCTCTGTTTGCTACTTCCGGCATACGTTCCATAGGTTCGCCATCACGGGTATAGGTCTCATGCTTGAGGAAGGGATTTGACTAGAAGATCTCCAAGGTTTTTCCCCAGCTCTATTCTTAATTTAAATTGAAATCATCTGTGATTCAACAGGTGGGCAGTAACAGAGCAAATACCTTTAGTCCAGTAAGAAAAGGACAATAGAGTCAACAAATGCAGAAGGAAAGAGGTATTACAATTTGAAACTAAAATCTTGAATTACTTCACTGAGTATTTTATAGAAATCCAAATCCTGTGAGGTAAATTTAGCTGAGAAATAATAACCAGCTTCCTTGCTCGTTCAATGCCTCCAAATCAGTGGTGGGATTCAATTTTTTTTACTATTGGTTCTGTGGGCGTGGCTTGGTGGGCGTGGCAGGGGAAGGATACTGTAAAATATCCAGTCAGAGGTGGTATTTGCCGGTTCTCCAGAACTAGTCAGAACCTGCTGAACACCAACTCTGCTCAGAATTGCAAATGGTACCATTACATTTTCTATCATGCTGAAGAGCATGGATTTCTTGAAGATGGCCTCGTAATTTTTTCCTAATCCTAGTGCTACAATACAGAGAATACAGAGGAGCATAACTGTGTGAGGTTTGAGGATTTTATATCTAAGAAGTTCATAGCACATTACTTTCTAGCTCTTATTATTGGATTGTTGTAAGAATATCAGATGACTGTTTAATTTTGGCATACTATTTTTCCCCTACTTCCTTCATCTCAATATCTTTTCTGGAATCCCTCCAAAAGAAGTTCTGTGATAGACAACTGCAATATCACCAAGGATTGTTAAATGTTATTAATCAGGACAGATGACGACAGACTTTTTTATATTACATGGAGGAGGTTTTGCTATGGCTTATAACATCTAGACTGAAGCGTAGATGTTGGTGACCCTGTAGAAGCCATTTGAGTGCACTGCATTGCTTGCTGTAGACATTCACTTCCTAACTCTGTATAAAAGATTCAACGCTGATATTCATGCTGTTTTCTGCTCGTCTCTGTCCAAGACATGGTTTAGATCTTTGAACCATAAATGTTGCCTTTGTGCTTAGAAGGAAGAGAGACAGAGAAGTGATGCTGCCTTCAAACTTTATTAAACCAAGAATAAAGGAATGAAGCTTGTGGTGATAGATGTGGTTTATGACATAAGCAGGCTGTTGTCTCCATGGGTATTAGAATAGACAAACAGCCTGGAGCAGTTACATGCTAGCCTTGTGTAGCTAGACGCTGACAAAGAAGCAGAGAGTGCAACCGTCTGTGTGTGTTTTTCATTAGCATGAAAGATGTTTGGTGACAATTTCACTGTAGATAAGACACACTGGTGGCTGTCTATCACCTTAGAAACTGTCACTCTTACACTACATTTATATGGTAGTAAAAGGACTGTTGCTCGTGCAATGGTCTAGAATACAAGTGGATATAACCAGATCTTTTTCCACCAATGACTGTGTTTGCATGTATGCACGTGTGTTTAATTTCTGTGTTAAACATATATCAAGTTTTCCACTGCAATTAGTGGACTTCACTCTTCTAATTCTGAGCTGGCAGAGTCATCTAGATTGAGGAGACCTGAATAAAACAGTTGGTTCCAATCAGGGGTGGGATTCAACCACTGTTAGTACTGGTTCGGTGATTACGTTTTACACATGCATGTACTACACCTACAGTTGTGCCACCTGGACAGCTAAAAAGCACTGCATGTGGGTGTGCAGCATTTGAAAAACCAATTTTTTACTGCTTTTTCAACCTCAGCTAGAACCAGTTCTGTGTCTGCTGCTCTTCAGAGCTACCAGTTCTATAGAGCTGGGCAGAACCAGTAGCATCCCATCCCTGGTCCCAAAGTTGAAGAGAGGCATAGCCTTGATAACACTGAGCAATAGCAATAGAACTTAGACTTATATACCGCTTCACAGTGCTTTACAGACCTCTCTAAGTGGTTTACAAAGTCAGCATATTACCTCCAATGACCTGAGCCCTCATTTTACTGACCTCGGAAGGATGGAAGGCTGATTCAACCTTGAACCTGGTTAGATTCAAACTGTTGAATTGCTGGCAATCAGCAGTCAGCAGAAGTAGCCTGCAGTATTGCATTCTAACCACTACACCACCACCTGGGGTTTAGAAATATGTCATAAAATCAGATCCAGTGGCCTTAGACAAGAAAGTGTTGGTTGTGATTTTGGCAAATCAAAACCTTAAAGAAATTGTGATGATTTTGAATAACTCATTTTTTTCCCCCCTTTGGTCCATGAAAGTTAATCTTAGAGATTAGCTATGGCAATTTACTGTTGAACGTGGATGGAGCCAGAGACAATTTGGTGTAGCAGTTAAAAGGACTAGACTAGGAACTGTCAGACTGTGAGTTCTAATCCCATTTTGGGCACAAAACCAGCTGGGTGATCTTGGCCAGTCACTTTCTCTCAGTTCTAGGAAACAAGCAATGGGAGATAACTTAAACCTTGCCTAGAAAATTGTACGGATTTATCCAGACAATTTCCAGGAAATGATTCAAAGGCACAAGAGTATGTGTGTGTGTGTGTGGTGAGAGAGAAGGGAGGGGAGGGAGAGAGGGGAGAAAGCAAGAGGAAGAGAGAGATTTGTTGTTTAAAAATTTTAAATCTATCTTAAGGCTGAGGTGCAGAGGTGGTATTCAGCAGATTCTGACCAATTCTGGAGAACTGATAGTGGAAATTTTGAGTAGTTCAGAGAACAGGCAAATACCACATCTGACTATTCTCTGCCTCCCAAGTCCCAGCTGATCAGCTGGGTCTTCTTTTGTTGCCTTGCACTGGAGAACGGAGCTGGAAAGCAGGTTAGTGGGGTGGGGAGGGAATGGGGATTTTGTAGTAACCTTCCCCCTGGAGTGGGGAGGGAATGGGAATTTTACACTGTCCTTCCCCTGCCACGCCCACCAAGGCACACCCACAGAACCGGTAGTAAAAAAATTGGATTCCCACCACTGACAATACTGCCATTTTTCTGCTTCTCCTTCCAGAAACACTGAAATAGTGATAGAGTCTGCTGCTAATTGGGGAGATTGTGCTGAGAGGTGTGTTCTGGGGACCAGCAACAAAGCCATAGACAACTATGAGACCTTAAGGGGTGATTCTTTTATAAGGCATGTCAAGATTTTTCTAAATCAGGAATCACCTGACCACCACCCAGTCTTTCTCTTATGATTAATGTTTTGAAAATTGGCACAGAGTACAGTATAAAATATTTCAGCATCCTACCTAGCGCATTATGGGTGTCATAAGTTGAGAACCACTGATTTTGGAAAGAAATTATAGGTATTATAAAATAAAATAATAATAATGCTGGCAGCAGTATCCTCTAGATATTGTATTCTGCTGACCTTCCCGCTTAGGATCTGGCAACCAGTGAGTCCAGGTTAAAGGAATCCTTAGGCTTATTTCTGCTTCCCAGTGAAATGTATTAATCTTTGTGGTCGCCACTGTGAATACTGATTTTAATGCTTGTGCAAAGTGGTTAGAAATCCCTGGCTTTTTTGACTGTCAATCTTGTACTGTTTGGAAGGACTACTCTAATTAAAACGAAAATCTTCCCTTCCCTTCCCTAAGTGCCTCTTCAAAGCTCTTCACAGACAAATCACCCTAATGCAGGGTCATCCACAAAGGAAACCAAACAATCTTTATTTTGAACTTCCCGCCTGAAAGCAAATGAAGGATTTTGTTGTTGTTTTGCTGTGTTTCCTAACTTTGCCTCGGCTAATTAAAGAGCAGTTTAGCCCTTTACACTTTGAAGTTTCTATTCAGGACCTCTCCAACATTAAGTCAACAAAAGGCAAGTATTTAGGCAGCCAGTGGCTCTCTAGTCCCTTTTTGGCAGCCTAATTAAAGTAATTATTTTATACCAGGCTTCATCCATGTAACGTTGCCTTGTAATAATTGAAATTGTGTGCATGCTTTAGGAGGACTGTTTGACGCCAATGAGGAGACAGTGCTGCTCTCCTAGCATCAAAGTCAAAAGTGGAGGATGTCATTCCCCTATCTGGTTATTAACCATACCATAGCAGAGGTGTTATCTCTGCTTAAGTGGGCAGGATATATCCCTACCCAGCCAGTATTGCTAAAGGATTGGTGGGGGGGAGGGTAATGGGCAGGGAGAGAACCTTATAGCTTTGACGCACTGCTTTTTTGCGACAGGCCTTTGAAGCAATCCAAGTTTTGTTTGTTGGCTTGTTATCAATGGATTGATTTCTTAATGCTGTAGAATTAGCGGTTCCCAGATGCAAACGGCATTTTGAAATCTGGAATAATTGAGGGAAGGGAGACAAATTTCTTCCCATTGTCATTCCTGGGGCCCCTTTAATGTCTCAAGATTTTATTTTTATTTTTAAATCCCAAATGGCATCTTCACAAGGTAGCCCATTTCAAAGGACACAGCTCTAATTCAAACGGGATCCAATCCTACCCTGTTGTAACATTTAAATGACAATTAGTTTTAGTCGGCTATTGTAATTTTAGAAAGTTTCCTTGCCTTTCATTGACATATCAAAAGTATACCATTTGGGGAAAATCAGAATCAAAAGAAATGTTCTTAATTATCATTAAGAGTTTGGAAAACAGTGCTTCCCATTACTTTGAAGTTCTGAGAGGCTGGCAAGTCTTATTAAAGCCAAGAAGGGTCCTGATATTAGTGAAATGGTAAATTACAAGTCCTATTAAAAAGAAGAGTTTAACCACTTCTGGAAAAACTCTCTGTCCATGATTCTGACTTCAGTAATTAATCATACAGTTAATCTGAGCTTCACTAGCACTAATAATAGGGGGGCTTGATATTTAATCTTTGCTGGCTTGTGAAAATAAATAATATCTGTTCAAAGTGCTGAGCCTCCACTATTGTTAATGGTGCCGGCAGGTCTACAGAGCTCAGATTTAACGCTAATACACCCTACATTCTCTCAAACTTCTCTCCAGTGTGACACCCAAAAGGGAACAGAGAAAAGCCAGTATATCTTGACCAGAGATACAATAGGATGTTATACATTGCAAAGAGTATGGATAGTGCAAAAATCTTAATTTTTTTTAACTGCATTTTTTAAAAAAATGGTCATATGGGTATGGAGAACAATCTAGAACACAAGTATGTTTGATAGAAAATGCTTTTCCTGAATTAAAACCTATGATTCATGTAGCATGAAAATCACTTTCCAGGGAACAAAACAAAATGCATTCTCGCAATTATATAGTAGAAGTTGTACATTTAATTCTACAGAGATAGATATTTTATCTTGTCCAAAGTGATGTCTTTCACAGTTAATAACTCTAAGTTATGATAGGTAAACAATATTATCTTCATGAAAATGTAGGAAGAAGAATATCTGAAATATAAGAAAACCATGTTATGGAAAACTGGAGATAATTATTAAGAAAATGAGTCCTATTTCCATGTGGCCGTTGATTGCCTATATTTTGGTATATGAGTTTCAAATATTATGCCAGCAGACTTCTATAAAGAAATGGGAATATTAAATGGATGATACATTATCATTTTAACATGTGTACATTTTCACAATTTTGGTTGTATTGAGGGAAAATTCTGGAAATAGAATCCAATACATTTGAGACAACAAGCTGCAGAAGATTTATGCACCTTATACAATTATAAATTCAACAATACAATAACAAGTATGTAAGACATTTTAGTAAGTTACTACACTGTGGGTGTATAGTGTATAAAAGCCAATCTTTCAGTACATACTTTATAATTTTGGTATTTTGATAAAACCTTTCCTATGTAAAATGTTAGATGGATCTAAATATAAACTAATCAAATAATCAATTGTCATTTATTTGAATGTCATCTTTTGAAATCATTTTTATGATATAGCACAGTAATAACACTACTGATACTGTTTAATGAAAAGTGGCAGACCAGTCTCTTCTTGAAAGTCTCAAGCGATGAAGCTCCCACAATTCCCGAAGGCAAGCTGTTCCACTGGTTGATTGTTCTCACTGTCAGAAAATTTCTCCTCATTTCTAGTTTGAATCTCTCCTTGATCAGTTTCTATCCATTATTCCTTGCCTGGTCTTCAGGTGTCTTGGAAAATAGATTGACCCCTTCCTCTATGTGGCACCCCCTCAAATACTGGAACACTGCTATCATGTCTCCCCTGGTCCTTCTCTTCACTTAGACTAGCCATGCCCACTTCCTGCAACGGTTCATTGTATGTTTTAGCCTCCAGTCCCCTAATCATCATGGTTGCTCTTCTCTGCACTTTTTCTAAAATCTCAACATTTTTTTCATAGTGTGGTGCCCAAAAGTGGATGCAGTATTCTAGATGTGGTCTTACTAAGGCTTTATAGAGTGGTGGGCTTTGATCATGTGGTTGCTGCTGTCATTTTTAAAAAATTCCCATCCATAGATGCTCCAGAGACATATTGGTCTATGCATACCAATCAGCAATTAATAAAACTATAGGAAGGAATTGCACCTGTTCTTATCTTTTCAAACATGCATGAATTACTCTTTAGCCCAGTATCTATAATCCATTACCCAAAAAATTAATTAAATTAAAAATAATTCATAACAAACTGCAGAATATCACAATGGAATTTTAAAAGAGGTTTCCTATTTCTAATGCTCATGTGGAGCCTCTATGGATTGTGATTTAATTCTGTTTTAGAAGTGAATCTATTATGAAATAATGATCTGCTCATTAAAACAATGCCTGATAATAATTTGTATGAACTATGGAAATAAAAGCAACAAATGAATGAAAGCTTGTGATAGGAAGAAGACTGGTAGACTGAGGTCAAGGCATAGATTTATGGATTTTCCCCTTAAGCTGCCTTTAAGTGGAAGCTTTGATAAGGAACATCTGATTTCAATTATCATTAGCTCTGTGTGGTTTCCACTCTGGAACATGAGATTTTTTGAAAGCAGAGATGTCACTCTCCTAAAGCCTTTTATGTCTTCCATTAAGAATTTTGGAGGGGAATAAAGCAGCAATTAAATATAATCCAAATATACATAGTAAGAAAATATAAACATATGCAAATGAAACGTAAATTAATATATGATTAAGATGTAGAGCACCTTCCATCAATTTTCAGTTGTCGCCTGTCTTTCCAAACAAATAAACAAAACAAAAAGTCAACTTTATTTTAATCCATCTGGGGTCCAAAGCCTAGGCTTTAATGAGATAGTACAGAACAAGAGTTTTTAGACTAGACCTACTCCAAACCAGACATTTGGAAATTTAAGAAAGAAACATATCACAGTCCATGTACACAATTCTGATTGTTTTGTTTTTCAGAAGCATCATAATTAAAATAAGCCAAACTATACAATATAAAATTGAAAATATAAAGTATGAATTTAAAATATACACAGGTTAAATAGATCTTGCCCAGAAACTAGCAACATTCATTGTGTTCTGTTGCATTGCCATGAGGTCTTCAAATGGGCACTGATCAAGACACAAAGGATAGGTATACATATGTATTATTATCTTCAAGCCACCATAATCTCAAAGTCACTAGATAGTGCCAATTGTTCAGAATATCTCTGGAACTTGTTGCACTTGTGTACACTCTATTCAATGATTTCCATACTTCCCAGCTTTTACCAGACTCAGGTGCCAGCTCGTCTGTTTACTCCATCAATTGTTGGTTCTCTGTAGCTTTCCATAGATCCTTTCTGCTTTTAAATTCTTCAAAGTCTTCCATCAACCTAAGTATCTTAATCTCTGATGAACTGCTTGTAGGTGTCAGTCATGGAAGCCATATTTTATTTAGAAGCTTCGAGGCTTCCACAGTTAGTGCCTGGGAATTTGGGAGGGGGATTTCTTAGTGAGTAGAAGAATAGACTCAGCAACATTCTTTCTTAGAAGTCAAGGACAAGTCACCCTGCACCTGGAGAAGAGTGTCTGGAGGAATGGCTCCAGTTGGGACAATGTTTGATTGGGCCATGTGATGGACTGATGGGTGCAGGGGATAGATCTTTGATTTCTCTTGAGGAAGGGAAAAATCTGGAATTCTAGGATTCAGGTTTTCCCAGATGTGCCAATATGACTAATAAATTCTTACTTGGATGAACTTTGTGTCTGAGTGCTGAATGGAAATGAGGACAATTGGATAATTGGAACTCTGACAGTAGGCCATAGAGAGGATGTTGTCTAGTTCAGCGATCCCCAACCCCTGGTCCATGAACTGACACCTGTCCGTGGCATGCCAGAAACAAGGCCATGCAAATAAGCAAAGTCCATCCATGGAATACAGGCATCCCACGAAACCACATGCCCCTCCAGTCCACAGAAAAACCTCTCTCCATGGAACTGGTCCCTGGCGCCCAAAACATTGGGGACTGCTGGTCTAGTTTTTGATGGTTTAAACCTCTTTCGGTGTGCTGATGATTCAATGATAACTGATGGAATAAATTTACTGCCCTAATCATCCAGTTTTCTATGAGCAAGATTTAGCTGATATTTTAATTAACTACATGGAGAAACAGTCAGTCATGTGAGCCTTTTCTATTCCACCTCAATTATTCAAATCAAATTAAATAATTGCTCACCACCATCAGCAGAAATTATCTTCCCATCTTTAGGTATTACTAGTTCCCTTTTTATTTGATCGGTGTAGGATGTTAGGCGTCGATTCCTAAATTAAGTTTTTGGCAGCTCCTGTGGATGCCTCTATTCAGTGCTAAATACATAGGTTTTCAATTTCTTATGAGGAGCTGTGACCAAATTTGTTTAATATTTCTATCAGTATTATGACAGCAGCTTACATAAGTGGTTATATTATTTCTCTGCAATTCTACAAACAAAGGCATCCAGGCGGATTAAACACAGTATCTGACTTGGAACAGAAAGGTGTTCAGTTCAATAGGACAGGCATAGATTGCTTGACCCAAAGAGAACAAAACTGGAGGCAGAACTAAGCTTCCCTCCTTTCCAAGTTTAATTTTAAGTAGTTAAGATTCCTTCCTGATACTGATAATGTAGTCTTCTAATTTTTCAGGAAATATTTTTCAAAAAATAAAGGAATGGCAGATGATAATTATTTTAATCCTTCCTCCCTCCCTCCCTCCCTCTTATTTCTGTTCTACTTTCCCTGCTATTATCTTTATATATATATATGAAAGCCAATTGGTAATTTTATAAAATCCAATTTCTCTTCTGCCATCTCTCATCATAGCTAAAGTTGATGACTACTATCTGCATTCCTGTGGGAGGTAATATAGAAGTATCCCTTTTCAACAGTACTTCTGTCCATGTGGAGATCACTCTATGGAATCTCCAAGAGTAAAGAAGCCATTAGCTTCTTTCATGGTCTCTCTATAGGGAATTCCAGAAG
Organism: Pseudonaja textilis; assembly: GCF_900518735.1. Next base: position 20,424 of record NW_020769437.1, read on the forward strand.
TTAATGAATCTTTACGTTAGTTTGAAGAACTACCCTGATAGAGAATGCAAGGTTCATCCGTCACTGATTCTAATTGACCAGGTCTTGACTTTATTTTTCCAGATCATCTGATTTTGTGCTTCCGTTTGTTATATCAGCCCCATCTTTAGTTGAAGTTTAGCTCACATTTTTGGTGCCTGCCATTGCTATTCTGTTCTACAGTTACTACTATCATTTTATTGCATCTCTTGTCTTTTTTAAAGGGTTATTATTAATAATAACAGGTTTATATATTTTATCATCCTTTCTGGCCTGAAAGTCATAATAAAAGTTGTAATTCCTGGGTTTGAGTACAAGCTTAACTTTCCTTGTCTAAAGAGCTCTACAAGACGCGTCTTCTATATGCTGCAATATTCAAAAAAGGTTCCTTACCAATTAGTGTTCCCAGCTGGAACAAAAGTGATGTCATAATCCTCTTGGAGACTATTTTATAACTGTTGATCTGATCTTTTAATCTTCTATACCAGGTTATAAAGACCCATTTACATTCTACAGCTTTTCTTCCTTCAGGTCATTTTGTGGACATGCGATTTTGGTATCGAAAGTTAATTTCTTACTTTAAAATATAACTTCAGAAGAGTGCCACAGGGTGGTGCATAAGTGCCACGCTTATGTCTTCTTTGCTTTCACCATGAATCTCAATCTCTCTCTCTCTCCTTTGTCTTTCTCTCTGTCTGTCTGTCCATCCGTCCCTCCCTCCCTCCCTCTCTCTCTCTCTCACACACACATATACGCACACAAACACAGAGGCTTCTTTATAAATTCTGCCAAGGGAAAAAGGCATTTGCGGCATGGAAAGGTTGTCATGAATAATGCAAATGGAGAATTTAGCATCCCAAGGTTCATGTTACCTATCAGTCAATCAGGCAAGAAAGAAAATCGTCGAGGTTTTGAGCGCTGAACTTCATGGCTTGTAGATGAATCCAATCAGCAATCAGCTGCTGCAAGAACAACTTTTTGAAGACTGAAAAATAAAATGAAAAATAAAAACAAGGGTGTGCCCTTAAGTGCCCTCAGCATTTGGAAACATTTTGTTCTGCTAGACAATAAGGAAGGGTGTAATACTGTAAGTATCAAGCAGACTCTTTCAAATATAGTTTTTCTTTACATATTAGGTTTGGGGAGTGAATATCTTTTAATAGCTTCCGCAGTTGTGAGCCCTCTGAGGGAGTCCAGACAAGCATAAACCTTGAATACAGGTAGTCGTTGACTTACGAACCCAATTTGTGCCTGCTCAACCAACAATCTTAGTAGCTGTAAAATTGAATGTATGTTCCTGTTTATTACAATGTGAGTGTCCACCCTGAAGCTGACCTGGCCTGAAGCCATCTTGGAGCTTCAGTGTTGCCACACTGGAGCGATGGATAGGGGGTGGGGATTAGAGATAGCTGGGGTTGTATAGTAAAAACAAAACATTTTCCTTTGGAAACCAAGGACGTTCTCACACCTGGCCAGAGGAAGGAGGAGGGATCTCACCAGATCAGTGGATGCTGCTTTGATTGGGCCATGTGACTGATTATTTGGGATTGAGGGGAAACTTTTACATTTAATTAGGTGAAAACCAACTCTGAAGGGTCCCTTGGCACAGATTTGTGCCAATTTGATAATTCCAATGAAGTTACTCTTATCCTTATTCCACTTGCCTCGGAGTTTTTGCTTGTGTATGGATCTATTCTTTGGAATCTTGACAGTGAGGCCACCAATGAATCTGGGTCTCCTCGTCTGACTGCTCGCTTGTGTTCTTGCAACCTCATGGCTATCTTCCTCTCCATCTGTCCTACATTTCTGTAGTGGATGATTTACTCTGTATCAAAGGTATCACAGGCAGACAGACAGACAGACAGACAGAGAAAGAGATGGGGGGAGAGAGATGATGATGGATGGATGGATAGAGAGAGGGGGGAGGGAGATGATGAGAGAGAGAGAGAGAGAAAGAGAGGGAGGGAGAGAGGGAGGGAGAGAGATGATGATGGATGGATAGATGGAGAGAGAGAGAGAGAGAGAAAGAAAGAAAGAAAGAAAGAAAAAAAGAAAGAAAGAGAGAGAAAGAGAGAGAGGGAGAGAGAGATATGACGATGGATGAAGGATGGGTGGGTGGGTAGATAGATAGAGAGCTAGATAGATAGAAAGATAGATGGAAGATAAGATAGATAGATAGAAGATAGATAGATGGCTTTTCATTGCTCAAAGTAGTTTTGGCCAGTATTATGCAAATTGGAATATGGGAAAAAATAACGTATCTATGCCTCTACTTTGACACTATCTTCTCCATAAAGGAGTCTTAAAATTGGCCTTCAGTTAGCCTTAACATTTGCTTCAACTTTCTTGTCACATACACATGAAACCAAATCAAACCATTTCTTTTCTACCCTATTTTATTTCTCCATACAATTTCCACCCATTCAACGCACAAAACAAATGCATTAAGGGTTGTTTCTACTAAGCTAGTTTTCTGCCTTAGAACCAGAAGTGATGTTAGAGAACATATGCAGTCCAGGTTTTTTATTCCGATTTATATCTAATAACTTGCTGTATGTTTTTATTTTTTAAATCTCAGCTTCATTAACTCCAAATGAAAATAAAACTGGTTTTAGGAATTCTATTAAAATATTTCCAGATCATTGCACAACCATGTGCCCACACAGCAATACAGAATGTAGTTTATCTGTGGTAGGTAGCAAGGTATCTGAGATTATGGCATGAGAAATATTAATTTAATTTGATGAGCAATATGCCCTTCATTTGATACAGGGGCTAAAGGCACTGGGCTAGAAACTGAGGCATCATGAGTTCTTTAGGTACAAAGTTAGCTGCGTAGTTCCAAGCCTGTTATTCTTGTTAAGAATGACAATCTCAAAACTGGAAGCAATGACAAACCACTCCTAAAATCTTGCCAAGAAAACTTCAGGGTCTAGTCCAGATGGTTGCCAGTAGTGAAGGCTAAATGAATGACTACCATAAACACAAAAACAAAGCCACACCCTAATATATCTTCCATAAGAAAAAAAGATTGTATTTTTATATCACTCTGCTAAACAAATAATTCCCTCAACACTTTCAAACTTTTACTAAAGTCTGTATTACTATTACTATTAATCCTCACATTGTCCCTTTCACCAATTTCCTCCCACTTACGACTATATGACTGTAACTCGTCACTTTATCCTATCCTTTATACTGACTGTTTCCTAGTATGATTGGATTGCTTATTGTACCCTATGACTATTATTAAGTGTTGTACCTTATGATTCGACTCTTGATGAATGTATCTTTTATGTACACTGAGAGCATTTGCACCGACAAATTCCATGTGTGTCCAATCACACTTGGCCAATAAAGAATTCTATTCTATTCTATTATATATTTATAAATACAGTATATAAGAAAACAAAACAAATGTCCGAAAGGCATTAATTTCTTAATACATTTCTTGTCATTTTTAAGACATTTATATGTAAGGTAGCATGCACTATTCATAGCTATGTTGCATCCAGTGTCCTAAAACAACTATTATATTCTCTTGAAGTAATAATGATGATGAACCTGGTAATAAGTTGCATATTTTACAATTTTTAAAAAAATAGAAAGTGGAGGAAAATGGATGTGAAAAAAGAAATAATGTCATTTATATTCTTTATTACAGATTATACATTAATTATGTTCAGGCATGTCTTATTTGACATACCAGAATTAACTATAAATCTTATCCACTAATTTGGTATTTCCTAAAATTAAAATGTGCTTTTTAAGATTTCCTTACAAAACATAGAAATTCAGCCCATCAAACTGCTAGGGAATAGTGGTAAACATGTTTGTCACACATGAAAGAATTTAACCTTTATTCTGTTTTATTCTCGTAGAACAATTTTCCAGTAATTTGGCCTTGCAAGAGCTGGAATTGCATTCTCCAAGTAGGAACACTTTGATGTTGCGCGGACAATGAAGTCTAACGTGTCATTTTAAAGTTGTATATGATAAATAATAAAATGTTTCTTCCAGCACTCATGGTTCTTACTGATCTGACAGCTTCTATCTTTGGCAGTTCTTGCTGATGCACAATTTCTAAAATGAGACCTATTGGGGTGGACAGTCAGCTATGCTGTTTTGGGAAAAATCTTGTCAAATTGGCTCCAGCTAGATTAAATAGATAAGGAGAAAGAGACAGGATTCAAGACAAAGACAAAGGGGAAGAAAAGGGCAGAGTCAAAAGAGAACAAGAAGCTTGAAGAAAGTATTAGACAGAGAATGGGCAATGACACTGTCACTTCAGTAGAATTGGTCTTCTACAGTAAAATCTTGAGCAGGAAAGGAGAACCCAGAATCACCTTGAAGGGGAGATGGGTGGCATAAAAATTGAATAATAATTTAATATCACTTGTGGGGGGGGGAAGAGTGTAAAGTGGAATCTAAGTAGGTTCCCATTTCAGGTTTGCATAGGATCATTCATAAAATAGCTTTAATCAAAATTAAAAATAAGTACTGTTATTGATCCAATACACATTTTGGTAGTGCAAAAGATTATCTAGATGCATTCAGCTGGTTTTCAGGCTGGGATTCAATCTGGAGACAGCCTTGCTTGCACTTGTGGAGCATTTGTGCAAGAGCTGGCTAGAGCTGGTCCATCCATCCATCCCTCCCTCCCTCCCTCCATCCATCCATCCTTGTACTCCTTGATTTCTCAATGACTTTTGATGCCATCAACCACATTCTCTTTCTGGGTTGGCTAAGAGATTGGAAATAGGACAAACTCTTTTATAATAGTTCTCTTTCTTCTTTCTTGGCCAGTTCCTGTAGGTCTCCAGGGATAAACTAGATAAAAAGGAGGACCTAATTCTATTTAATTGTAAAGTTACATTGACAGAATCTTGCAAATCTGAAAATATATATCTTCTTTCTCCTTTACAGGTTGAGAAACTAGGAGGGTTCTTTCTGAGTCTCTTCTCTTGTCTACTATCCAATTGCAGACTATTCTATCTCTTATCTGACCATTCCCTTGACAGCATCTCTCCGCTCAGTCTCCCAAGGTCTTTTTTAACATACCATTACACTTCTAGTCAGTGTTGGCAGGGAGGGAGTATGTTTACTCCTAGGAGGCTCCTTTTGTGGGGTGCCATAGGGCTCAATATTATTTTCCTTCTTGTTTAACATCTACATGAAACCTCTAGGTGAGGTCATCTGTTAGTTTGGGATATGGTATTATCAATAGACTGATGATTCTCAACTATAGCTTTCAACTCCAGGCTGGCCAAGAGAGGTTATGAAGGTCCTGTCCCAATGCCTATAGGCTATGTGAGCCTGGATGAGAAGCAATCAACTCCAATTCAACCCTACCAAGACTGAGTGGCTGGAGTTATTATCCAGCAATTTTCCATTTTAATCTTAGATGGGGTCCACTTGGATGGTGCACACTCTGGAAGAGCAGGTGACAGCTGCAACTAAGAAGGCTTTTGCACACCTCCATCTTATCCACCAGTTGTACCTTTACTTGAATTGGGAGGCTCTTTGTACAGTCACTCATGCTTTAATCACCTCACATCTCAACTATTGCAATGCATTCTATATGGGACTGTTCCTGAAGACCCTTGTCATATAATACCCACAAATAGGAAAACATTCTTCCAGGGTAGAATTTTCATAAGAACATATCAGGAGATATATCATAGAAAACAGTTACATGAAGCATATGCAAAAGGAATATCAAACGTGAGCAATGTGAATTAAAGTAAAGTTGAAATCATCAAGGCAAAAAGGATGGGTGTTTTAAAATGAGCCTTTTTAAGAACTGGATTTAGATGGACCAGACTGGACCAGTTCTAATTCAGATGATTACCTAGTATAATCTTCACAGCATGAGTTCAAAAGAATGGAATGGAAATGTTACTCAAAAAAAGATATATGTTCAGCTCATGTTTAATCTAATTCATGATTGGATCATATCTACTGTATTACTATTAGTAGATATATGTCAGGTTTGTTGTTACACAAACATATTTACTGTACTTGTCATAGAACAAAAAAGAATGGAGGTCAACATTGGCTGAATAATTCATTGACTGAACAATCAACAACAACAGGAAAGGCAGAATATTATTCTAGTCAAAACGCAAGTTTAAATAAAAAATGAGAGACCTGTGTGAGGTTATCATTTTTGTGAGAATGCATTTTTACCATTTTATTTTTGCCAGTTCTGAGAAAGGTCTGTCTTGATTCAATCAAGAATGGATAAGATATCAGAGGATAACCTTTATTTTGATCCAAACAAGAATGAAAAAAAATGTTAATGGAATAAGTGTCCTGCTAGGACAAACTTTGCCAATTCTGTAGCTTATAGTAAAGGAATGGGGTCTGGGAAGTGAGGATTTGTGATTAAGCAACTTTTGAATATGCATGGAGAAGAAGATGTTCTTTATTATGTTTTACATAGCTAGCCTACTGCAGAAGATATTAAGGGATTCTACAATGGATGATAAGAGCTATTGGATGCAGGTTCTAGAGTTATCACTAATGGGTGGCAGGATACAGGGACAGATTAATAGTTTTGCAAAGAGACTTATATTGTTGCTTCAGTCAACACCAGACTGTACCTGTGAAGATTTCCAGAAGAACAGTGGAATCTAACAGAAAATATAATCAAATGGAGAAGTATCAAGTGCACATTGTGACTGAATGATTGGTGTCAGATGTATAGGTTCAATTTAGAAAATTATAGAGAATAGGTATGCCAGTAAAATATGACCTGGAAAATATATAATCATATACTCAACTTAAGAGACAAATTCAGGATTCTTAATTTATACCAGAGAGCCATAAAAAGAGATTCTAGAGACTGTGAAAATCAAGTAAGAAAAGCAAAGCTCAAAATCTCCAAGAGAAAAAGAATCAATTTCAGACGATTATTATGATAGCTAGGAAAAGAGAAAGAACAAAACACAGAACACTAAATTATCACTCCTGATACCTTAATCAAGAAAGTCAGCAAATAGAAGTATGTAACTAGATTTTTTAATGAGTTCTTTTAAAGGTGGTTTTAAAAAAATCACAGGGAATTTTACAGCTAAGATAGGACTGGCCAATCCTAATCACAGAGGAGATAAGATAGAAGCAAATTGGACTAAAGTAGGATGAAAGATCAGGGGGAAACCCCAAATGAATGGGATTATAGAAAAAGATTTAGAGAGACAGAATATATTCAGAAACTGATTGAATAGACAACTGTGAAATAGGAGAGCACTGGCACAGCAAACTATTTAAAGCTGCAAAGAAGAGACAATTACAATAATAAATTTATGTCAACAGTATGGACATAACACTATACAGCTCAGAAATTAGACAAAGCCAAGGTACATGCCTACACCAAAAAAATGAGATGCTGGAGAATATGCAAATTACAGGATCACTCCACTAATTCCTCCAGCAAGGAAAGATTTGTTTAAGATCTTTTTTTTTTAAAAAAAGAGCTATGAATAAAGAAAGACAAATTTCAGCAAAGACAGAGGCCATAGGGTCAGATAGTTAATGTAAAATGGATGATGGTATAAGAAAATGTACCTTCTTTTCACAGACTACAGTTCCAGTGTGGAGTTTATTAAGGATAATGGACATCTTGATTATTCTGAAGTTGCTGTAAGAACTAAATTTAGAGAAAGAATGGTACAGAGGAAGAAGGCAGGGAGATACAGGTAGTTTTCAACTTACAACAGTTCATTTAGTGACTGTTGAAAATTACAACGGCACTGAAAAAGGTGTTGACCATTTTTCACACTTACAAGCTGTTGTAAGAAAGATTGTAAAATGGGGAAAAATTCACTTAACAAAATTGTCACTTAACAACAGAAATTTGGGACACAACTGTGGCAGTAAGATGAAGTCTACCTACAATGCACGATGAATAATGTCATCAGATCTCTTTAAGATCGATAGTATATTCTAAACTCAGGATTAAAAGAGTTGAATTAAAATAGAAGGTCAAAATACAAATAGTTTGAGAAATACAAGTAACATCCTTTATTGATGTAGCCCAGCTCATTATGAGAGTTAAGAAACCCAAAGTTTAAAATATGGATTAATTTTGTTAAGATAACAAAAGTAATATCAGTATACATGCTTATTGGATTTACAGTTGTTTCCTTGTGGTTCAAGGCAGTAAAGGGAAGGCTTGTCTAGGAAGAAAGGCAATAATAAGTAACTTTCGTGAAAGATAAGAATGTTTCAATAACATCAAAGTTCAGTGTAATTAATGCAATGGCCTTCCTGATAGAATGTACAACATGAAAGCTAGACATCAAAAAAGGGTGGGAGAAGATATTTTGAATTATGGACCTGGAACTGGATAGTAAATGTGTCATGGACTGTAACAAGAACTAATTACTCAATCTCATACCAAATAACTTTCAAAAGATAATCAGGAAGCAGAAACTCATATGTTTTGAAAATCTGAAGAAAAAAGTGATGAATTATATATTACAAAATTGAGAGAAGACCACAAATAAGGTGGATGGAAGGGATCAAAGAGGTTGATGGAATGTCCTTGAAGGAACTGTGATTTATCCCTAAGTAGAGTATTTGAGCGCAAAATCATGAGCAGTCAATAGCAACCCAATGGTTCTTGACTAACTATGATTGTAAAGTTTCATAGGATACACACAAATACAAATAACAGAGAACCTTCTCAAAAATTCTACCTAAGTATTTGTCCCCAGGCTACAAATTAACTAAATTAAACTAAAGAATTGATTTCAATAAAAGTAGTTATTTCCAATTTCTAAGAATAATGTACCCTTCAGATTCTCACAAATCAGTTTTCAAAAGACAGGTTTATTTTTTGAAAGTTATTACATTTTCTTCTTCTTCCATCTCTAGCATTCAAAAGTTCTAAATTGGCAAATGTAAATTACTTCAGACTGGGTTTTAATAAGCATTCCTGTCGAGAGACAACATTTAAGTTCATCCTCTGGGTAATTGCAGTCAAACATTAAAGATTGTTTCATTAAGATCCTTAATTCAACTTTAAAACAGCAATGAATGTTGTAGCTATAAGCCTTTCCTTAAACACGAAACAATTTAATGCACTATGGACATTTCATGGACTGAAGAGTCAATTTCTCAGTGAATGAAGGATTTTTGTCAACTAGCAGCTGCATGTTCATACATAACTGTAGCAGTGGTGGTATGCTGCTAGTTCGCACTGGTTCGCACCGGTTCTAGTGATCCGGTAGTGCCCGTCAGCAGTTGGTCCCGCCCACCTGCCCATGTCCTTTCCTGCTCTATATTTCCTTTTTTTGTAGCTCAGCTGATAGGCCAGCAGTGCGGATCGCCGTGCCTCAGCTGTTTTACTCATTGGCGCTGACGGTAAGTTTTCATGCTTTAAATTGCACATTTTAGAACACTCCGCACGTGCCCCACAGAACCATAGTAAAACATTTTGAATTCCACCACTGAACTGTAGGTTAAATACAGGTAGTCCTTGACTTAGGACCATAACTGAGCCCAAAACTTCTACTGTTAAGTGAGACATTTGTTAAGTGAGTTTTGCCCTGTTTTATGACCTTTCTTACCTCAATTATTAAGTGAATCACTGAGGTTAAGTTAGTAACTGTTTTAAAGTGAATCTGGCTTCTTCATTGTCTTTGCTTGTCAAGAAGGTCTCTCATCTCTCATTTATATTTATCATCTGTCATCTATCATCTATATCTATCTATCATCTATATCTATCATCTACATGACCCCGGGACACAGCAACTGCCATAAATTTGAGTTAGTTGCCAAGCATCTGAATTTTGATCATGTGATCGTGAGGATCCTGCAATGGCCATGTGAAAAATGATTGTAAGTCACTTTTTTCAGTGCAGTTGTAACTTTGAATAGTTACTGTTCAAAGTTACAACAATTAGAGGACTACCTGTGTAACAAATTCCACTTTTCTTGATGATGCTGATACTTTTGCTTTTATCATTTTGTATGGTATGGTATGGTATATTGTAGGATAGTATGTATAGTATGTATAATAGCAGCCCCCAAACCCTTGGGCACCAGGGACTGGTTCTGTGGAGAGAGGTTTTCCTGTGGACTAGAGGGGGTGTGGTTTCACATGCTGCTTCCACAGACCAGGGGTTGGGAACCCCTGTAGTATAGTGTTGTGAAATGTAGTGTAGTGCAGTGTAGGGTAGTGTACCATAGCATAGCATAGTTCATTGGGTTGGAGGGGAACTTGGAGGTCTTTTCGTCCAGGGGTTGCCAACCTTTTGAACCTCAGGGACCACCAAACTCATAATTTTTAATCCTGGGGACCACTAATATGAATTTTGACTGACGGTGGCTTGCTGACGTCGGTGGGAGAGAGAGGGGGAGAGAGAGAAAGAATACCCCTCTCTCTCTCTCTCTCTCTCTCTCACACACACACACACACACACACACACACAAACACACAGAGATCCCTTACACATCCCACCCCCTCCAAGGCAGCCACATTCCTGCTTTTGATCTCTGTTCTCGGGGGGAGAGGGAGAGAGAGATCCGATCTAACACAGAGATCCCTCATACACACACACACTGTCTCTCCAAGGCAGCCTAACCTGCTAACATTCCTAACCTGCTTAGAAGAAGAAAAAAGCAGAAGGAAGTATCCCAGTGGCCAGGCAAGTTCCTCCCTTTCCCCCACTCCCCTCACTACCTCATGTTGTTCCGATGCAAGCCTTGTGTTCCCGTGGGCCAACCATGTGGGTGGCTCAGTCTTGTGTTCCCACATAGCCTGGGTTAATTGCTTTGGGGGGTGTTCTGGCGGTAATATTTCTCGGTGGAGCACCAATTTTTTCTCGCAGGCAACCAGTGGACCACTGGTTGATGACCACTGTTTTAGTCCAATCCCCCTGGCCAGGAGACCATGAAGCTGCTGAAGATAAGAAACCACTGGTCTAATGAGTATAGGGTAGCATAGAGTAGCATGGCATGGCATGTCATGACATGGCATGGCATGGCATGGTGCGGCACGGAATGGCATGGCATGGCACAGCACAGCATAGCGTAGTGTAGCGTAGTGTACATAGCGTAGCATAGCATTATATTCAGTTCCATTTCTAGAACCACTGGTAGTACTGATTCCTGCCTTTATCAGCATACAAAACAACTATGCAATGTGCTTCATGTGGATCTGCCTTTAACAATGATTTGGAAGCTGTACTTGATGTAGAATACAGCAGCCCAGAGTCAGGTCCTATCACTGCAGAATAGCCATAGTTTTGTAATCAGGTTATCATCTCTAAAGCCCTAATGGCACAAAGCCGGATTTTTTTCCCCCAGGGATCACTTTTTCCACACTCTGCCAAAGCAGCTAGAGAGAACTTGCTTCATATTACAGTATGCCCTTACCTGAAGTGAGGTGAAGTGATCTTAGAGATGTCCTTGATAATCCATTTCTGGCCTTTAGAAAACTTCTTAAAATGTTAGGTGAGCTTTGGGGGTGGGGGGTTCCATACTGAGTGAAAATGAAGGATACCATCAGATTTTATTCTGCATTTTGAATTATTTTACTGGGGTGATGTTGCTGATTATTTTGATCACTATACAAAGTTGTTTGTGATTTGGGCAACCTAGAAACATTATAAGTAAATAAAGAAATCTTTGCAGGTTTTCAATTTCAGCAGGAGGTTCCCACCTTCATTGTTAGCCAAAAAAATACAATTTTTTTTTGATGGAACAACAAAAAGCATTAGTTTAATTGCATTTTTTATATCAAGGGGCTAATAATGTGAACTACCTTTAAGAGACTAGTTGAACGGGAAAAGGTAATAAGAAAAAGCCTTTGCTTGCTAAGAACTGAGAAAACAATATGTTAAAGCAAAAGGAATAAAAGCCATCAATTATTTCAAAATGTAGTGAATTATCCTTGCAATGTACAATGAATGGATTGGTATACAGTACATTCATTCCAATTATAATAATGATCCAGGTGTTATCTTTGCTAGCAGACCTGTCACACTCATAAAAACAGCATTTTGCATTAAAATCTCTTCTCGTATTTAGTTATATTCTTTTTGATGGTATATAACTTGATTTTTTTCATAAAACATAAAATTAAAAACTAACAAAGGAAAATAAATTGTCAGAGAGAAAAGGATAAGAAAGAGAGATTGTAGAAAAAGCAAAAACTATAGAAAGAAACAAAGGTGTAGACAGAAAGTTATTTCTGCCTTCTTTTACAGTTTAGTTTAGTTTTCTTTATTGATTAGCCCTTGGGCCATATCAAAGTGCAGAGTTCCGGAGTTTTATTACTAAAATCTGATAAAAACAATCTAAAATGGAATTGGATAAAATACAATTTAAAATGAAATTGGAATAAAATATGATTTAAAATGAAATTGGAATAAAATACAATAATTTTATATATAGATAAATAAAATATGATAAAATTATATTTCAGTGTCACCCCTACAATCTACCCCAATCAGTCCTGCATATGCATATCTCAACCAAACCATTTTGCTCAAGTCCTGTGCTATGTTAAATGTTATTTTCAGATTCTGGCTGCACATAAGATAAGTTGTTTTGATATGAGGATCCCAATGGGTCATTCATTTGGTTATATATCTCTCACCCTCTTACACAAGCAAAAATCAAATAGAATGGGAGCCAGACAGGAGTGTGATTCAACCAGTATAACCGCAGAGCGTTTGCTACAGACTTTCTCCTGCAATCCTGCAATATCCCTGTGTGTTAAACAGCTGATGCATGGCAATCCGCTGTGCCCTGCAAAGCAGCTGAGCTTGAAAATCAGGAAATAAAGGTCAGATGAGCGGGTGGGTGGGCCTAGCAGCTGATCGTCAGAGCAAACCAGTTTGCTCACAGATGATCCTCGGAGCTACCAGTTCAGCCAAACCTAGCCGAACCAGTAGAATCCCACCTCTGGAGCCAGGTCTTCTATCTCTGCAGAGTTGTCCATTGTAGGGTATAGAATGGAATCTCCCATATCTGACCATTGTTTCGAGCTGTTCAAATCTCACTCGCATAAATATCTCCGTACAATGTTTTGGCAGTTGTAACTTTAAATACCTTCTTTTACAGAAGACACAGTTAAAACTGAAATTCATCCTTTACTTTACCATTAAACTATAGCTTCCATATTTCCAAACAACCAATAAATGTTACTCATCATTCAATCCGTACAACATAATGTGGTTTCTTTCTGTTTCCTGCAAAAAGTCCACCAAAAGTTTCCAATCAGTATTCAATTTTGTCAATGCCTTTGACCTAATAAGCACTGTCAGTTTTGTCATTGCTGCCAGTTCCAACACCTTTATATTGAATACTTAGTTATATGCAAAGATTATGGAATGTTTCTTCAGTTGAGAAAACCATCCACAGTGTAGAGCAATTCCACTCAGAGCTGTCAACAATGCATCTTCTTTTATGGCACCAGCCCAATGGGACAGCCATCACCAGAGATACAGACAATCTCTTCTGATGTCTGTAACCTACCCAGAGTCATCTGACAGTGAGATGGATGGTATATAAATACTATTAAATTTATTTTTACTCTAAGAGAAACTCCCTGTACCTTTCTTCAATATGCACAATAACAGCAATATTGATCTAAAATGCATTTTGGGCTGAAGCATCCTGGGAAAGTTATGAAACTCATAACTGGATCTGCAAACAGGTGACATCTCCATTAGAACTTCTCATGCCTAATTTTGTTCCAGAGGAGAGAAATTTGTAACAGGTCTATGAAGCAGAAGGTAGAGAAGAAGGATTTCTGGTCACAGTATTAATAACCATAATTCAGGGATAAGGAATGTGGGGAATGCCTATTAATAAGATCCATATAACAGTGAAAGTCTGTCCTATATACTGAAGAGGATTGTGTTTGATAAAGGGCCATTCCAATTGTACAATTCTATATTTGTTTGTTTGTTTGTTTGTTTCCTTCTTTCCTTCCTTCCTCCCTTCCTTCTTTCCTTCTATCTTTCTATCTTTCCTTTCTTCTTTCTTTCTTTCTTTCTTTCTTTCTTTCTTTCTTTCTTTCTTTCTTTCTTTCTTTCTTTCTTTCATTCATTCATTCTTTCTATCTATCTATCTATCTCTCTTTCCTTTTTTCCTTCTTTATTTCCTTCCTTCCTTCCTTTATTCTTTTCTTTTTTCTTTCCTTCCTTCTTTCTTTCTGCTTCCTATCCTTCCTTCCTTCCTTCCTTCCTTCCTTCCTTCCTTCCTTCCTTCCTTCCTTCCTTCCTTCCTTCCTTCCTTCTTTCCTTCTGTTTGTCTTCCTTCCTTCCTGACAAACAAGTCCAAATAGCTAGGTGAACTTTCCCATTAGATGCTTAATATGTATTAATATTAATATTCCTTTTATGAAAACCGGGAACTGAAGGTTGTTTCTACAGAACATCTTACAGCTGGCCCAGCAAAAACTGCCAAAGTTATTCTACATCAAATTGTGTAAGCAGAGTCTGTGCTTGTTTTACCACTTGGGCCTGGCAGAGTTAGAGTCTGAGGGTTTGCAGCTGTGTGGGCCCAAAGAGCCACCCATTTGTGGTTGACCGTGTTGCTAGCCAGCATCAGTGTAGCGTAGCAGATTTTTTTTTAAAGAACAGTAATTCCACTCTATAAAAATGTCTCAGATGAGATCTATAGAGGGTCAAAAATGCTGCCAGCTCAAGAAATGAACCACTTCCATTTTACAGCTTGGTGGCATAAAGCTACCTTGTCTGAGGTCTGGCTTAAACAGTTTGAGAGCAGTCTAACTGCTGTGAAATATATTTTCAATAGATGGGAGGGTACCTTTTATATTCAACCTCAATCTTTTAATTTTTTAGGTAATGATTAGGATAGATCATTTAAGTGCGGGCTGCCAGCTATGGTTTCTACTAAAAAGCAAACCATCTCTTAATGGTTTGCTTTTTGATAAGCAAACACCCTATCAAGACCTTGCATTTGACTAGATTTTCAAGTTTTTCTGCAGGGCAGAAGCTTCCTCTTATATAGTTTGATTTATAAAAAATGAACTATAAAGAAAGTCATTTAACTGACTATGTATTGGAATGAGTTAAGGAGGGTGAATAATTTATATGCTGCTTCCAAGTAAAATATGTGAAAATTAAAGCCACAAGATCAGTTTTTGGAATGATCGAAATGGGTGGCACCATGAGATGAAATTTCATATAAAAAGTTTTTGACTTTTCATGGATAGTATCAACATTAATTTTATGTTATCATAAGTATCAGTGTAAGCTGCTTCCAGTACAAATCTTTAGCTGTTAATTAGGAATCTAGATTACCAGCTTTCTCTCCCTGACTCCATTACCACAGTAAGAGACTATCATGTTTACAGATCAGATCGTGAAATTCATAGAGGAGGTGGTGTTGCTATTGTCTATAAGAAGTCTTTACATCCAAAAAACATCCAGGTTACCCAGGAGCTTGCTCTTCCTGAGACCATCATCTGTGAACTATCCTTAAATATCACATTTCAATTTTTACTATGTTACAGAGCACCTGATTATGACATTGAACATGTAAACAAGCTAAATTCACTACTAACATGGGCTTTTATCTTTCTTGGTGACTTCAATCTACCTCATATTAACTGGACCCTAAACAAATGTACAACTGAACCCATACATGCAACCTTCTACAATGCTGTTACAAATCTGGGACTGGAACAGCTAGTAACCAACAATACTAGACTTAACAACTGCCTCGATCTCATCTTCTGCAATAGTTTGAATTTAATTTACAGAATACAAACTAAAGAACCCTTTTCCAACAGTGACCACAATATGGTTAACTTTTGTCTCAACATACGCCCACACAAAAATCATCACAATGATGTAATCCCCAATTATAACATCAAAAAAGGTAACTATGATCTTATAGACAACCATCTCTCATCCCTTGATTGGCAATCTCTATTCGCTGGATGCAGTACTGCTGAAGACCATTACAACATATTTTTACTTAGTTAAAAGAGTCATCAAACTATATGTACCAATAACAACTCCCCCCCTCAAAAAACAGATTATCCATAACAATAAGAAAACTTCAATCCAAAAAGAGATCACTCTGGTGGAAAAACAAATCTGGTCACATTGCCAACTTCAAAAGCCAATACAAAAATTTATGCCACCAGATAAAGACTGAATGCATCAATTATCACATTAAACAAGAGGAAAACTTTCTATGCACCAATTCCACCCGTGCTTTTTACAATTTTGTAAACAATAAACTAAAAGATTCAAGGGCCATCCCACCCCTGAAAGGACCTAATGGTAAAGACTGCAATGACAACACCATTAAAGCCAACCTCTTTAACACATTCTTTGGCTCAGTATTTGTAAACAGCAATGGATCATGCCCAGTATTTCCTAGCCGAACTACAGAAAACTACAATGATCTAATACATATCGATTTTACAGAAGACCATGTTGAAAAAGCACTATGCAATCTAAAACCACCTCTATCTATTGGGCTGGATGGAACATGTGCCTACTTCTTAAAAAAGCTATCCACTGCCATAGCAGAACCTCTAAGCATAATCTTTGAAAAATCTTTCAGGACCAGCTCCTTGCCTGACCTATGGTCACAAGCCATGGTCATCCCCATCTTCAAAAAGGGAGACCCCAGCCTCATTGAAAATTACAGACTAATCTCCTTATGCTGCATCACCTGTAAAGTCATGGAATCAATTATTAACCAATCCATCATCCTCCACTTAGAGACAAACAACCTACTCTCTAATAAACAATTTAGTTTCAGAAAAAAACTATCCTGCAATCTGCAACTCTTACACTGAAAAAACATATGGACTACACAACTCAATCAGGGCAAAGCAATAGACGCAATCTACATAGACTTTTGTAAAGCCTTTGCTTCAGTGGTACACGACAAACTACTCCTAAAACTAAAATCTTATGGTATCTCTGGACAACTGCATAACTGGATAGAAGCATTCCTGTTAAACAGACAACAAATGGTCAAAATTGGGAGTGTCTTATCAAATTCTGTACCTGTCAATAGTGGTGTCCCCCAAGGCAGTGTTCTGGGACCAACCCTCTTCATACTCTACATAAATGACCTCTGTGATCATATTAAGAGCAACTGTGTTTTCTTTGCTGATGATGTAAAGCTGTTCAATACCACAGACAATACTGCTACCCTTCAAAAAGATCTTGACTATGTATCAGAATGGTCAAACAAATGGCAACTTTAAATCTCAACAAATAAATGCTCTGTCTTACATATTGGCAAAAATTCAGAAAAAAAAATACAAGCTGAATAGTCAAGACCTTGTTGATGATCCAAGCTCTGTAAAGGACCTTGAAATATTCATCTCTAATGATCTAAGTGCTAGAGCCCACTGTAACTACATAGCCAAAAAGGCATTAAGAGTTGTTAACCTAATCCTACATAGCTTCTTCTCTGGTAATATCACACTACTAACTAGAGCATACAAAACATTTGCTGGACCAATATTCGAATACAGCTCATCAGTCTGGAACCCACATTACGTATCTGATATTAGCACAGTTGAGAAAGTCCAGAAATATTTCACAAGAAGAGTTCTCCACTCCTCTACTCGTTGCAGAATACCTTATGCCACCTGACTTGAAATTCTAGACCTAGAAAACCTTGAATTGCATTGTCTTTGGTCTGATCTAAGTATGATTATATAAAATCATACATTCCAATGACTTACCTGTCAATGAATACTTCAGCTTCAACCATAACAACACAAGAGCACACAATAGATACAAACTCAAGGTTAACCGCACCAAACTTGATTGCAGGAAATACGACTTCAGCAACAGAGTAGTCAATGTCTGGAATACTCTACCTGACTCTGTGGTTTCTTCCCCAAACCCCAAAAACTTTAACCTTAGACTTTCTACTTATTGACCTCATCCCTTTCCTAAGAGGTCTGTAGGGGGCATGCGTAAGCACACCAACGTACCTACCGTCCCTGTCCTATTGTTTCTTTTATTTTTCTTATATGTACCCATTCATAACTATGTATATACTTATGCCTATTATCTTGTAAGCGATTGACAAATCAAAATAAATAAATAAATAAATAAAATAATAAAAGAACAAGCTTCTTGTGTTTAGAGAATATAAGAAATGAGAGGTAGAAATTGTAATATATCCATTCATTTCATGCTAAAAAAATCCATGTTCTCCTCATTCTGTCTGTTCAAGCTAAAATCATAGCCTTCCCTAACAATTTCTTGCAGTCAACCATAGAGATACAGTAAGTTTCAACTGTCTTCTTTTTAATGCAGTAACTTCCAGTTCATTTTTTTTCATTCTTGTAAAGAGTCATGTAGGTGACATGGGAGTATAGAAAAAATGATAAACAAATAAAATAAAATAAAAATAACTTATATTGTGATCTAACTGTCTTCAAGCCACCCGAATAAGGAATATTTACTTCAAAGCATTCTTTATATGAAGGAATGGAGAAATCCTGAATTTTAGGGCTAAAATTAAATTTTAAATTAAATATGTTTAATAGTTTATTTTTAAAATATTTATTTTAAATATTTCTTAAAATTTAATTAAATTAAAATTAGGCTAAAGTAGGAGGACATAGGTTTATGCTATCTTTAGCTTGGGTTATTTCATGCCAAAATGGTAACACAGTTTATATACAGTACTTGCCTTTTTTTATAAGGTCCTCTCCATTCAAATAAAATCTCCTGTTACGTTCATGTTACAATTAGGCAGGATATTATGTCCAAGTCAGTCCTATGCCCACGTCAGTCAAAATATCCCAGTGTTGTTATTCTAAAACAACTTGTAGTATATAAAACTGCAAAAAATATTGTGGGCCAATATTGATTTACAGCCCATTCCATGTGTGTATACTTGGGAAGGAAAGTGACTGTAAATGTAAGGTGACAAATTAAAAGAACCAAGACAACAATTGTAGGGAATGGAGACAGATGGGAGAGGAGAAGTTCCCAAATAGTCTCCATGGAATTCTTATTTTTACTTTTTTTAAAAATGAACATCAGCTGAAATCTCACACATTTACAAAACCTTGGGCACTTTTGGATTGGACACTTTCTTCCCTCACAATTTTGCATGATTTTTAGGAGAAAATATTGCCATTCTATAAAATGTAGGAGGAAAAGAAGATTTTAACTATTTAAGGGAGTGGTGAAGGTTTCTTTTTCTAAGGGAATATTTACATCTTTTTCAAGATTACACAAGGAGGATGGATCACATGAACAAGTGGTTATAGAATTCCATCCAACACCAAGTTATGAACAAGCAAATCTTCTATGTCTCTTGCTCAGAGTTGAGGAGTCAGGAAAGATGATTAAAGGGACATCCTGTTACACTTGTAATGTCCTTCCCATGAATAGATGGACACAGTTCACACAATCCATGAAATTCTGTATCATGAGTCAATATGGGATGTGCATCCCACTGAGATTTTAAGCGTCCCCCGGATATATCTTAAGAATACAAAACAAGGCAAGACAAGAGATTATTTCATCCACATCTTCTCCATACCTTCCATACTTTCTTCCAGGGCCCTTAAAAAAAAGAATACATCTATCTGACATATGTGTCACTTTCATGTTAATCTTGGCTGGTCCTGTTTGATCTAGTTTAATAATAGTGAGAACTCAATGATGCAAGGGAATCTAGACTTTTTTCAATGTGTGTCTCTCCTCTAACTGAAAATTCAATGAGCATAGCTTCTCTCCTTGGTGTTCTCAAGCCATAAACACGTGGTTCTCTTTTTGTGGTTAAAACCCAGATGAAAGCCATGTGCTTGTAGTGGGAAATGCCATGAAAAGCAATTTTCTCATGGCAGTCTATCAAAGAATACAAAGATTAGCAAGGAGGTCTGAGACAAATTCTCATTTTGAATTCTTTCATTTTAAGTTTGGGATATTGGATATATTATCACTGAGTGTGGTGCATGTATATGGGACATATATGTGACAGGCCTTTTCATTTCCTACTGAAATGTGGAAAGAGAGGTGAAAGTCTGAAGCTAAATTGGGTTGGATTCTGAATTTGTCATCCTTTTATTTGAACTTCTTCTGCTGAAAGAACATTTTCTATTGAAGGAAGTCTCCACCCACTGGACCAATGTATTTTTGGATTGGACAGTTGGATTTTCATTCAACTTGTCATTGAATATGGGAGAAATTAGACTGATACCTGAAATTAAAAAAAACACACACATTAGAGCTATATCTCTCTGTAGAGATTCTCAGTCATCCAGATCATGGCTTTCCCAAAGCTGCTTTTTCAGGAGGCAACTGGACTTTTCTTTTGAAGACATTTCGCTTCTCATCCAAGAAGCTTCTTCACCTCTGACAGGATAGTGAGGAAGGATTTATATCCCTTGCAGACAGCTGGTCATTTGCACCCTTTTAGAGTGCCATTGAAGCACTTGGAAGTTCAAGTGCTTCAACAACCAAGCTTTTGGGATGAAAAGCAAAACATTTTTAAAAGAAAAATCAAGAAAGTCCAGTTGCCTTCCAAAAAAGAGACAGCTACCTCTCTCATACATATACTTAGCAACTCTGGATCTGGATGTAAACCTATGGTAGGATCTACTATACTGTCCTATAACAGTCCCTATTGTTACAGATTTAACAGATTAACAGAGTTGGAAGGGACCTTGTAGGTTATCTATTCCAACCCAAGCAGGAGACCCTACACCATTTTTGACAAATGACAGTCCAAGTCTCAAGGGGGGAAGTTATAAAAGGATGCTGCAATGATTTTGTTCTATTGCCAGAACAAGATAGACTCGAGACTGGAGTTGAGTTCAGCTCTTTATTTAACTGTCAGTAACTTCAACTAAACTCGAGCCGCGGCAGCCTCTTTTATAGCGGCTGCTCGCGGCTCACAACCAATGGCATCATTTTAAACCTCCCGCCATTTAGGCGACCAATCATAATCCGTTGTTAACCACCAATCGCTAGGCGGTAGTGATTGTCCAATCGGAACGTAGTATTACGAGTATGCAAATGTCTATATACAACAGATTTCAATATGTTAAGGTTCTTTTGCTGGTTTTGCATATTGTTCTTTTACTGACATTAAAAACCTATTCCAAGGAGGATTGATTTATCCTAAAACGTCTTTTTTTTTAAAAAAAATGCAGATTAATAAAAAAAGCAATAAAATAAAGAATTAACATGTGGAGTGCTCCAAAATAAAAAATAAAAAAGTACTACAGAGTCAGTGGTGGGATTCCAAAAAATGTACTACCGGTTCTGTGGGTTGGTGGGCATGGCAGGGGAAGGTTACTGCAAAATTCCATTCCCTACCCTACACTAACCTGCTTTTCAGCTCCGTTCTCCTGTGCAGGGCAACAAAAGAAGACTTAGCCGATCAGCTGGGACTCGGGAGGCAGAGAATAGATAGGGCTGGGACCAGTCAGAGGTGATATTCTGAACTACTCAAAATTTCTGCTACCGGTTCTCCGAACTACTCAAAATTTCAGCTACCGGTTCTCCAGAACTGGTCAGAACCTGCTGAATACCACTTCTTGTCAGAGTGTACACTTTCAACCCTTGAAAACAGCTGCACCTTTTCCAGAATTGCATAACAGCCTTCTATAAATGCAGTGTAATTCCAGGAAAAGACAGATATGGTTAAAGTGTTGAAACTTGGTGCTTGCCAATACATTTCCATATGCTCCAAAACATGATTTTTGCTTTGGAATTCCAAGATCTGCACAGTCATATTAGAATGTTCTTGTCTTACTATTATTATTTATAGTTTCCATTTTATCTGACCCAAGGAAAAAAATAATGTTTCAGATGCCAGATTTTCTTCAAGATTTCATTGATTGACTTGGACTGTTGAAAACCAAGACCTTTGGCCAATAAAACATTCCTGCCTCCTTTAGGCATGCCACAAAAGCTAGTGTTTTAAGCAGCGAAGAGCCATGAGACCACACCAAATTAAACGGGAAGAAATAATTGTGGTACAACTAAAATCATGTTTGCCATAATATCTACACAACATATGTTTAGCCCTTAGAGAATTTACTGAATGAGCGGTCTCTAGAAATTCAAGCAGTGTAGTAAATAAATAGAAAGAAATGAAAGTAATAAAACTAATGTCATATATTGTAAGGGATCAACCATGAATGAGTTGCTGAGGTCTATATTTAAGCAGTTTAGCTACTACATATTTCAATCCCTTGGTCTTCAAGACTGTCTCCTTCAGAGAATTGATAATTATAATCCTGAGAAATTATAGGTCCTAAAGCTTCCATTAAGTTGCTTTATCATAAGCATAGGCCTGATAAGGAGTATATAAATAGTATTTAATGTCAAAATGTTGGAGTATGTTATAGATAATGTAGGCCAAAGAACTTATCTATGTTAGTATGTATGAGCAAACGAGTAAAGTAAATTTTTATTTTCTTTATAAACTATACTTTCAGATCAAAGGAATGAAATCAATTCTTGTTCAACTCCTATACTAACAACAAATTTCCTATTCTCCATCTCCATGTAAAATTATTATGCATTTTAGGTGGCTTGCATCCAATTCTAAAAGTATAGAATATAGAAAATGCAGAATGCTACATGGGAATTGTCTAGTTATTAAATGTATTTAAGACTAACCCATTTTGATTAGAATCAAGGTAAGATTACCAGTATTTAAAGGGAAAATCAAAGTGGGTTCTAGATATAAAAATCTTAAGACTGAGTTTTGATTGAAATGATGGCTGCTGGAATTCAGAATTCTGCTGTATCATTTTGAAAACTACAAAATATATACAAATTCCTATGAATATACTGGTTTATGGCTAATGGCTATTGAGCCAGCTAATCAGAAGCAAAAATAAGATTCTCCAGCAGCCGAATCAGAGGAGAAGGAGGAGGCATGGGAGTCAGGATCAGCATTGGGGCAACCTGGGAGCTCTGAGGGGAAATGGAGCTGGCAGAAAGAGAGAGAGAGAGGTGGAGCCTGGGCCATCCGTCAGCCCTCAGATGGAGAGTCAACAGCTCCCAGGTCTGGAGGAGGTTGATGAAGAAGAGGAGGAACAGCTGGGTCCTATGCCTGATGTACGGCTGCACTGAAGGAAGAGATGAGGAGAGCAGTGGAAAGCCATGGGCCAATCCTGGGGAAGGAAGAGCCACCACTGCTAACAAGGCCCCACCCTACCTCTGGAGATAAAAGGCAGGGGGCGGAGATGAATAGGTGTGGCAGACAACTATTCACCTTTCGGCCGGATGGACTTGTCAGCCTACGAGAGAAACTTTTAACTGGGGATATTGGCATTCATTATCATTATTCACAAATATTTTGAATGTTGTGTATTGTCAGGGCATATCATTTACAGAAAAGAAAGAAAGAAAAAAAATATTAACATATATATTAATAACAATAATAAAATTGTAAAATAATAGTTTTAAATAGATTTTTTATATTAGCTTGATTGTAAATCTGTTGGTCATATTGACATATATATCATGATTAAAAAAACCTTTGTATTTAATTTATACATAGCAATAATCGTTCTTCATCTAATTTCTAACTCTTACCTCTAACCACCAAAAAAATGTATTCCATGTAAACTAATAAGAAATTCAGGGTAAAATTCCAAACTGATAAATGGTGTTCCATCTCTGCTTTTAAAAATCAAGCATTTTTGGTGCCCAGGGAAGAAAACGCGTCATGCCATGGTCAGAAAAAATTGGTGCCTCATGAGGCAAATTTTATTTGATCCAAAATGAAAAATAGCAAAAAAAAAAAAAAAAATTGGTACAAAAACGGATTCTAGGATGAGATTTTAGGTGGAATTCCATACTTAAAAATGGTGGTGCTTGCTGTTTTTAAAAATCAAGTGTTTTGGGTGCCCGGGGAAGAAAACTTGTGATGCCGTAGTCAGAAAAACTAGTGCCTGGGCATACAAAATTTTTTGATCCCAAATGCAAAAACTGAGCCCAGAAAGAGATCTGGGGTGGAATTCCATACTTAAAAATGGTGTTTCTTACTTAAAAAAAAACAAAACAGTTTTGGTGCCTGGGGAAGAAAGCGCGTGGTGCCGCGGTTAGAAAAAATTGTGCCTCCGGAGGCAAATTTTATTTGATCTCAAATGCAAAAATTGCAAAAAAAATTTGATTCCAAATGCAAAAACAGACTACAGGATGAGATTCTCGGTGGAATTCTGTACTTGAAAATGGTGTTGCTTGCTGTTTTAAAAAATGAAGCATTTTTGGTGCCTGGGAAGGAAAATGTGTGATGCCGTGGTCACAAAAACTGATGCCTGGGCAACCAAATTTTTTTTGATCCCAAATGCAAAAATGGGTGCCAGGATGAGATTCGGGGTGTAATTCCATACTTAAAAATGGTGCTGCTTGCTTTTTTAAAAAATAAGCATTTTTGGTGCCCGGGAAGAAAACGCATAACGTTTTCATAATGGTCAGAAAAAATTGGTACCTCTGGAGGCAAATTTTATTTGCCTCCAAATGCAAAATAGCAAAAAAAAATTGATCCCAAATGCAAAAATGGACTTCAGGATGAGATTCTGGTGGAATTCCAAACTTAAAAATGGTGTTGCTTGCTGTTTTGAAAAATCAAGCATTTTGGTGCCCAGGAAGAAAATGCATGATGCTGAGGTTGGAAAAAATTGGTGTTTCAGGAGGCAAATTTTATTTGACCCCAAATGCAAAAATAGCAAAAAAAATTGATCCCAAACTCCAAAACGGACTCCAGGAAGAGATTCTGGGTTGAAAAATGGTTTTGCTTGCTGTTTTTAAAAATCAAGTGCTTTTGGTGCACAGGTAAGAAAACGCATGATGCCGTGGTGATAAAAACTGGTACTGGGCAGGCAATTTTTTTTTTACTCCAAATGCAAAAATGGATGCCAGGATGAGATTCGGGGTGGAATTCCATACTTAAAAATTGTGTTGCTTGCTTTTTAAAAAAATTCAAACTTTTTTAGTGCCTGGGGAAGAAAACACGTGATGCCACGGTCAGAAAAAAATTGTGCCTCAGGAGGCAAAATTTTATTTAATCCCAAATGCAAAAATAGAAAAAAAAATTCATACCAAATGCAAAAATAGACTACAGGATGAGATTCTGGGTGGAATTCCATACTTATAAATGGTGTTGCTTACCTTTTTAAAAAATCAAGCATTTTTGGTGCCCAGGGAAGAAAACGCGTGATGCTGCGGTCAGAAAAAATTGGTGCCTCGGGAGGCAAAATTTATTTGATTCCAAATGCAAAATAGCAAAAAAAAAATTGATCCCAAATTTCAAAACGGACTCCAAGAAGAGATTCTGGGTTGAATTCCGTATTTAAAAATGGTTTTGCTTACTGTTTTTAAAAATCAAATGTTTTTGGTGCCCAGGGAAGAAAACGCGTGATGTTGTGGTCAGAAAAAACGGTGCCTTGGCAGGCAAATTTTTTTTCATCCCAAATGAAAACATGGATTCTAGGACACGATTCGTAGTGGAATTCCATACTTAAAAGTGTTGTTGCTTGCTGTTTCTAAAAATCAAGCATTTTTGGTGCCTGGAGAAGATAATGCGTAATGCTGCAGTCAGAAAGAATTGGTGCCTCAGGAGTAATTTTTTTTTGATCCCAAATGCAAAATAGCAAAAAAAAACAAAAACTGATCCCAAATGCAAAAAGGGTCTCCAGGATGAGATTCTGAGTTGAATTCAGTACTTAAAAATGGTGTTGCTTGCTGTTTTAAAAAATGAACCATTTTTGATGCCTGGGAAGAAAAATGTGTGATGCCGCAGTTAAAAAAAAATGGCGCCTCGGGAGGCAAATTTTATTTGATCCCAAATGCAAAAATTGCAAAAAAAAAATTGATTCCAAATGCAAAAACAGACTACAGGACGAGATTCTGGGTGGAATTCCGTGGCTTTCTTCGGGCGCTGTTGGTCTGGTCATGGCAAAGACATCTGGAGGGGCCACCCATAGAAGTACTCCAATGCCCCCTTAATTGATCAACATGGCGGGGGCAAATGCAACTGTGTTGCAAATGGACCCTATATAACTTAGGGCCAGTTACTGCCACAATTCAACCTGGTGTAAAGGGTAAAGGGTGACCCGCATAGTTCCTGGCATAAACCTGATCATTTTCAGCGAAACTCCTAGCCTGGCTATTGGAGCCCAAAGGTGTGACTGGGGCATAATTTGGATGCAGTCTGTCTAAGGTGGTCGTCAGATGGCGACCCATTAGGAGTTCAGCTGGGGACCTATTTGTAGCAGCACAGGGGGTCGTGTGCTGGATTAGGAGGAACTTAGCAAGTCTGGAGTGCCAATCAGTGGGCCCAAGCTTTTCCAGAGCCTCTTTGGTAGATCTGACAGCTCTCTCAGCCAGGTCATTGCTGGCTGGGTATAAAGGGGCTGTTAGGGTGTGCCTGATTCCTTGGTTAGCCAAAAATACGTCGAATTCATAAGATGTGAATTGAGAGCCATTATCTGACACAATAGTGTTAGGAAGGCCATGGGTAGCAAACATTCACAGCAAGGCCTTAGCTACAGCTTCAGAAGTTGTAGTGGGCATTAAGGCTAGCTCTACCCATTTTGAAAAGGAGTCAACTACTACTAGAAATGTTCGCCCATGGAAAGGGCCAGCCAAATCAATATGTAGCTTGGACCATGGGGACCCTGAATCTTCCCATCTTCCTGGAGTGGCTGCGGGTGGAGATGGTCTGGTGACCTGGCATGGCTGGCAAGCATTTACCCAGCTAGTGATTTGAGCATCCATGCCAGACCACCACACATTATTGTGAGCTAAAGCCTTCATCCTGACAATGCCAGGATGACCCTTGTGAAGAACTTCCAAGACTGGACTCTGTAACTGGGGAGAAATAACCACACTGGTTCCCCATAGCAGGCAGCCTTGCAAGGAAGACAATTCTTGCTGACGGATTTTAAAAGGCAAGAATTCAGGTGAAAAGGGGGCTTTAGGCCACCCTCTTCCCACCCAGTCAAGGACTTGGGATATTACCTTGTCCTTAGCAGAGTGGGCAGCGATATCAGAAGCAGTGATGGGAAGTTTGAGCTCTTCGATCAGGAACACAGCATTGGTTGGTGCAGGATCCTCCACCAGAGTAGGTAGGGGACAACGACTGAGAGCATCTGCATGGCTGAGATGGTTGCCTGCTCGATGTGCCAGCATATAAGAATATGCAGCCAGAAATAATGTCCACCTGGTCATTCTGGAGACAAAATCTGAGGTGTTTGTCTATTGCTGGATAGAAGACCCAAAAGGGGCTTATGGTCTATAATTAGCTCGAAGTGGTGACCATAGAGAAACTCATGAAAATTTTGACTGAAGCAAGTGCAGCTAAAGCCTCCTTGTCAATTTGACTATAGTTGCATTGTGCTGGAAATAAAGTTCTGGAGAAAAAGGCAATGGGTGTCTCAGAACCATTAGGCAGTCTGTGACTTAAAACGGCTCCTATGACAAAAGGTGTATTGTCTGAAACTAAGACTAAAGGCAAATTTTTGTTGAATTGAATCAGAATAGCATCAGATGTAAGCAATGATTTGACTACTTTAAAAACATAGGCTTCCTTAGGTCCCCAATGCCAAGAGGAGTCCAAAAGTCTATGCAGAGGTTCTGCAATGGAAGCTTTATGGGGCAAAAATGAGGCATAAAAGTTAAGGAATCCCAAGAAAGACTGAAGTTCAGTTTTGTTAGATGGTGTGGGTGCATCGTGGATTGCGCGTACTTTGAATTCAATTGGGTGAATGTCAGAGGCATCAACTTTGTAGCCCAGAAATTCTACGTGTGGCAATAGTGCACTTCTCTTTCTTCAATTTGAGGCCAGCTCTCCTGAAACACTTGAGGACATCTTGAACTCTGTATTAATTGAGGTTTGTCAGAGGCAGACATTAATATGTCATTGCAATAAGGTATTACTCCAGGTAACCCTTGTAGCAACCTCTCCATCAATGACTGAAAAATTCCTGGGGCCAAACTGGAAATGCTTACACCTGAAAGCGCCCCTGTGAATGACAATAGTTTGTAGTTCAGCAGCTGTGTCATCAACAGGGAGCTGTTGATATGCTTGGGACATATCTATTTTCACGAAAATGGTCCCTGGCTCGAAAGAATGCAGCAGGTGCTAGATAACTGGGACTGGATATGCGCTAATATGCAAATATTTGTTTATGGAACATTTATAGTCTGCGCAAATCCACAAGCTGCCATCTTTTTAAAGGGGTGTCACTATAGATGTTTCCCATTTTGCAAAGTCCACAGGTTCCAATATTCCCTGGTTAATAGTTTATCCAGTTCCTTGTCCAGCTTAGGGAAGATTGCAAAAGGCACTCTTCGAGGCTTCAAATGGATTGGAACTACTAGAGCAGTGGTTCCCAAAGTGGGCGGTACTGCCCCCTGGGGGGTGGTGGGATGCCTTAGGGGGGCACTAAGAGGCAAAGGAGCTGGCAGGGGGCACTAAGAGGCATCAGGGGGTGCTGGCACTCTGTCCGGCAGCCTCGGGGGGGGGAACAGGTGTCATGCAGATGGCTACCTCTCTCTCCCCGCTTGTTGTCCAGTGCAGCAGCTCTTCCCATGGTGGAATCTACCCATGAAATGAACATGTGTGTGTGTGAGAGAGAGAGAGAGAGTGAGAGAGAGAGAGAGAGGAGGAATGTGTGTCGAGGGGGAGGAAATGTTTTTCTCGGAGTTTTGAGCTGGGAGGGGCCAGAACGAGCTGAAGCACCAATTGGAATTCTCCCTGCTCCAGTGTCATCCATCTCTGGGCAGAGTCTCCCTTGACTTCACCCGTTGGAGGAAAAAGTTCTGAGCAGAGAGAGAAGCAGAGAAAGTGGGAGGAGATCTTTTCAATCTTGGGGGGACTGCATTCTAGGGGGGTCTTTCATGCCAGCTCCAGAGGGGAGGGTGGACTTCCTTTTGTGCCCCCCTATGATTCTCATCAATCTCCCTTTCTCTGTGCACCTGGAGGGGCAGACTAGATGCACTTTGAGTTCCCACAGTGCCCAGAGGGCACCCAGGCTGTAGCAGCCGAGACTCAAGACAGGTAAAATGAAGCCAGAGCTCAAGGGGTCCTTCGGGCTCCTCCCCGCTCAGTCTGGAAGGAGGGAGCCCCCAGCAGATGCTGTAGAGGACAAGGGGGAAGGTGCAGCCCCACAGCCAGCCAGGACTTGGGAGTCCCACACTCCCCCAATCCAAAGGGAAGCCAGGAAAACCCTCAGATGACAGTCCATGCAGGAAGAGACAGAGAGGATCTGCAGGGATCCCCCCTAATCCAGCCAGATCGTCTCCCCAGGCCCTCGCCCCTTGATGGGGAGATTTCCATAGAGATCTCTCTGCTTTACAGGAGAAAACAGCATTTTCCATCCTTGAAACCCACATCTCTCTCGAAGTGCCCCTTCTGATACCCCCTCAGCCCCCAATGGGAAAGCATCTCCCCGTTTCTTTCTGTGGCTTGGGATCCCACTTTTCCTTGCAAAACAGTCCTTGATGAAGATCCTGGAACAAAGTTAGGCCATTTCTCCTCCATTTTCCACTCCTTTCCTTGGACAATTTCAACATCTGGCCATCATTTCAAAGTGCAATAATCAATACTTTCATCAGAAAAAAATATACAAAGTAACATTTTGGGGGGAAATTGCCAATATAAAAATGCAGAAATAGAAGTGGAGTCATGATGAACCTTTTTTCCCTCAGAAATTTGCATATCTCAGCTGTGGTATAGGAAGCGCTGCTATAACAAGGGTCCTTTTTCTAATGGTTTTTCTTCATTATTTCTTTATTATTATTTTATCATGGTGTAAAATAGAAAAAAAAATAAAGCAAGTGAGGAAATGAGAAAAGGAAGGAAAGGGAAGGAGAAATGTGGGAGAAAGGGGGCGCCGGCCTCGCAGGCACATAGGGAAAGTAGAGCAAAGGTGTTATGTCCCTGGAACTTGCCAAAGTCCCCACCCAGGTCCGTTCATGCTGCGGGGGCGTTTGCTGCCCCTCATTGGCTGGCCTCCCTCGACAGCCGGCTATAAAAGCCAGCTGCAGGGTCCGGCCAGCCGCTGATCGCTGGAAGCCTGCTCCAGGCAGGGCTAACACGTTCAGTCCTTTATTGATCCAATAAAGTCTTGTTGCACCAAGTCCTGGTCTAGCCTCTCATTGCTCAACTACAACACTGGCGACGAGGATGGGATGGCTACCAGAGGCAATTCGCAACAGCTGAAATCACTAAAATAACCGCTGAGCCGCAGCCGCGCCGCCGGAGAGCTCGGTCAGCAAAGAGCGAAAGTAATAGCGTCTGTAGCCGCTTTGTTAGCAAGCTACAGAGGAAAGTGAAGCGCTGCGAGCCGCAGCCGCTCAGCACAAAAAGAGCGCGAAATTCAAACGGCTGTCGTTTGGATTTCTAGCCGGAATACAGCGCGGTGCTGTTATTCCGAGCTACTGACACTCACGCAGGCGCGATTTTCAAAGCGCTATCAGAGGCGGCAAGCCAGCACCGCCTACGCTCCCCAGGAGCGCAAATTTCAAAACGCTGCCAACAGTTGTTGCAGCTCAGCCAATTGTAGCCCAGAGAGAGAGCAGAGAGGTCCATGAAGCCTCTCCAGAGCTGAAGTCACTAGACTAACAAGAGCACAAGTGCCATTTGTGTCCCAGAGAGATTTCTCAACAGCTTATCACACAGGAGCCCTCATCATGAACTCCAACCCAGCCTTCCCACCGTTCAAACCGGAAGAAGAAAAATGGGAATCTTACAAGAATCGTTTTAACCACTACATCGATGCTTTCGGTCTGGCTGATGCTGGGGAGCACAGAAAAAAGTCATTCTTCCTCAGCTATTGCGGAGCCATCGTTTTTGATACTGCCACAGCACTCGTCGCTCCACGTGAGTTAAAAAATGTCCCCTGGCCAGAGTTGCTAGAAATTCTCACCAACCATTACTCCCCCAGGCCCTCACAAATCGCGAGGCGTTTCTCCTTCCGGATGAGGAAGCAAGCAGAAAAGGAAACCGTCAATCAGTATATGGCCGCCTTGAGGACTGCAGCCCTCCACTGCGGGTTCGGGAACTATCTTGATGACATGCTCCTCGACCAGCTCGTCTGCGGGGTCAAAGACCTTCACCTCCAGAGGCGACTACTCGCCAGGAAGGACCTCAACCTATCCCAGGCCGTCGAGGAAGCCCTGGCAGCAGAGCTGGCAACCCAGTCCGCCTCTGAAATTCAAGGCCCCGTTCCCAAACAAACCTGCGCCACCGTCCATTCAGAAGAAGTAGTCAACGAAGACGACCCTAACGAGCAAACAGACATCCACCGCCTCACTCATGCCAAACAACCACAGGCAGGAGCCAGGCTAGAAACAAACAGCGCACCCAAACACATCATCCTATGCCTATCCTGTGGAGGATCTCACTCAAGAGCTACGTGCAAATTTAAGGGGGCCACCTGTAACCAGTGCCACAAAAAAGGCCACATCGCTAGAGTCTGCCAGGCCGCGCACAACTCAGCACAAAAGGTTCCTTCCTTTTCCCATTCTGGACCTCAAAGGCAAGTACTCAATTGTCACACGTGCTACCATGCTAACCACACCTGTCACTCTATTAGTAAAATAACACTTTCCATTCTATTAGAAGGTAAACCTTGTCGTATGGAGGTTGACACGGGGTCAGCGCTCTCAATCATCTCTTGGAGCACCCTCAAGAAAATCCAGCCCAGACTATCCAGGAACCAGCTCCAGAAATGCCAGATCTCCTTGAGGGATTACCAAGGAAAAGACATCCCAGTGCTCGGCAAAGGCAAGTTCCTCGTTAATTTTAAAGCTTTTAAAGGCCACCTGCCTCTAGTGGTAGTTAACGGCAACCTCCCCAGTCTTCTGGGGCTTGATTGGTTCCCCTACCTCAGCCTAGGGTTAACAGGAGTCCATGCTGTCTCAGCTTCTGACACTGACTCCTTATTCACTGACTACTCAGACGTATTCAGCAATGAGTTGGGGTGCTATAAGGGGACCCCCATCTCATTTACAGTTGACCCCCAAGCGGTTCCAGTCCGGCTGAAACCGCGTAGAGTCCCATTCGCCATTTGGCCTAAACTGGACGCAGAGCTCGATAAATTATTAAAACAGGGGGTCATCGAGCCGACAGACTTCGCCAAATGGGAGATGCCAATTGTCACACCCCTAAAAAAGGATGGCAGTCTGAGAATTTGTTCTGATTACAAAACAACAATCAACCGCTTTCTACAAGTTAGCGCGTACCCAGTCCCGGTCATTCAACATTTACTGCATACCTTTGAGCCTGGCAACATTTTTGCCAAATTGGACATGTCGCAAGCGTATCAGCAGTTCCCCGTTGACAACCAAACGGCGGAACTGCAGACCATTGTGACCCACAGGGGTGCCTTCCGGTGCAAGCGTCTCCAGACTGGGTGAGGAGGGGGTGGCCGGGCTCGAACATCTCAGCCGAATTCACAACTTTTAAGACCCGTCAACAGCAGCTGTCTAGCATACAGGGCTGCCTGTTGTGGGGCACCCGGGTGGTTATTCCGGCCGCACTTCGCACACCAGTCTTAGAGGCACTACACGAGGGCCACCCGGGCATCGTCCGGATGAAGGCGTTGGCACGAAGCTACGTCTGGTGGCCGGGCCTGGACGACGACATTGTCAAGTGGGTAAGCTCATGCCAACCCTGCCAGGAATCCAGACCATCCCCTCCAGTCACCACCCCCACAAAGTGGGAGAGCGCCAACGCACCTTGGTCAAGGCTACACATTGACTTAGCGGGTCCAATTCACGGCAAGACCTTCTTGGTGGTCGTAGATTCATATTCAAAATGGATCGATGTGGCCCAACTATCCACAACCACCACGCTAGCAGTTACCAAGGCTCTAACTCGCCTATTCGTAACACACGGGTTACCTGACACCATTGTTTCAGATAACGGCCCCCAGTTTGCCTCAACAGAATTTAGCCGTTTTGCCACAAATCTTGGCATCCGACATATCTTCACGGCTCCCTTCCATCCTGCCAGCAACGGATTGGCAGAACGAGCTGTCAGGTCCACAAAAGAAGCATTAGCCCGATTCAGCAAAGAAGATTGGCATCCCAGACTCTCCCGCTTCTTGCTGAGCCAACACTCGACCCCTTGCATGGTCACCAACAAATCCCCTGCAGAACTTCTAATGGGTAGGCACCTAAGAACTGTGTTGGATAGGCTCCACCCTCACTATTGTCCTGACACCCCTCTTGCTTCAATGACGGGGGTCAGAGATTTTGTCTTGCAGGAACTTGTATTTGCGAGGAACTATGCCGGAGATCCACTGTGGATCCCAGGAGTGATAGTAGCCATCACCGGTCCCCGGTCGTACCGAGTCCAGCTGGAAGATGGCCGCATCTGGAGAAGGCACCTGGATCAGCTAAGGAAACGACAGGGTACCCTCGCCAGTGTCGGATCGTGGGCTCAGGTCGACCCCCAGGTGCCACACCAAGCTTCCATCGAGGACCATGCCAGAGCCACTGCACCACCTACACCCAGACCCGGAGAGTTGGCAGTAGACCGGGACTGCCAGATGGATCCGCCACCGGCACCAGCAGACAGGACCACAACATCGCCAACCAGTAGCACCACACCGGTACCAGTGCAAACCCCAGAGCGAGATCGCACCCCATCACCAACCCTACCGGGTTCCTTGGACTCTGAGACACTTGGTAACTCACTGGAGTTACGACGCTCGGGGCGCCAGCACAGACCGCCTGCTTATTTAAGTGACTATGCGTGTTCGCATCTGGGGGGAAGGGGTGTTATGTCCCTGGAACTTGCCAAAGTCCCCACCCAGGTCCGTTCATGCTGCGGGGGCGTTTGCTGCCCCTCATTGGCTGGCCTCCCTCGACAGCCGGCTATAAAAGCCAGCTGCAGGGTCCGGCCAGCCGCTGATCGCTGGAAGCCTGCTCCAGGCAGGGCTAACACGTTCAGTCCTTTATTGATCCAATAAAGTCTTGTTGCACCAAGCCCTGGTCTAGCCTCTCATTGCTCAACTACAACAAAAGGCAGTCTGGCTTTGCTCAATTTTTCAAACGCATCACCACTGCTGCGTTCTAGGTGCCAGTCCCACACGTTCACTCCATTGAACCCGCTGTACTAGAGGGACCTGCCCAGGAAGTCTGAGTGGAGCAGTGCACCAAGCCAATGGGGTGAGCCTGAGAGAGGGAAAGAGAGAGAGAGAAAAGAAAGAGAGAGAGAGAGAGAGAGAGAGAGAGAAGGAAGAAAAGAAAGAGAAAAGGGAAAGAAAGAAAAAGGAACAAAGAAAGAGGGGGAGGGAGGGGGACAGAGAGAGAGAGAGAGAGAGAGAGAGAGAGAGAGAGAGAGAGAGAGAGCTGATGCATCAGATTGAAATGAGGCCTAGTTTAGACTTGAGGCCCTTTTCCACATTGAAACATCTTTGTTAGCATCTTTGCCAGTACATTGAAACATCTTTGGCTTCTATTAAAGGTCTCGTGGATGAAACATGGCCAAGACTATCAAGAAGCTCTCACATTTTGTTGAGGCTTTAAACAGGATCCATTGAACCAAATCTCCACCCTAAAAAATTACTTTTCCCCAATGTATTACAGTGCCAATTCTGAAGAAGGGAAAACCAAAATGTATTGGTAAATTACAAGGAGAACACACACACACACACACACACACACACTCCCTTCTAACCCTGCTGGAGCAGGTGATTGGACTAGAATAGATATCTCCTTATCTTTCTCCTCCCTCCCTCCCTCCTTCTTTATTTCTTTTTCTTTCTATCCCTTCCTTCCATCCCCCCACTTTCTTTGTCCCTTTTTCTTTCTTTCCCTTTTCTTTTCTTCTTTCTCTCTTTCTCTCTTTCTTTTCTCTCTCTTTCTTTCCCTCTCTCAGGTTCACCCCATTGACTTGGTGCATGACTCCACTCAGGCTTGCTTGGGCAGGTCCCTCCGAGGGAAAGGGCTCAATGGGGTGGACCTGCGGGGCCGGCACTTAGAACACGGCAGTGTCGGCATGTTTGAAAAGTAGAGCAAAGCCAGTGGTCGGTAATTTTTGCTGCGAAGAATGACAAAAGTTTCTGGGCTGTGCACAAGAAGGAACACACATGTCAATGCAATTCAGCAACATAAAATAAAGAAATACAAATAAAACAAATCAACAAGAATCGGCAAAGCATCTCTGATTAGATTCTATTCACTGCTAGAATCTAATCAGAGGTGCTTTGGCGATTCTAGTCCAATGACCTCCTCCAGCAGGGTTAGAAGGGAGTGTGTGTGTGTGTATGTGTGCATGGCTGTCAAAACTCCAAAAACAGGTCAAGTAGTTCTGGGGAGGCCAGTCATAAATTAGAACACTTGCTAAACAACTGGCTATTAAGTGAGGACCACTGTATTTGGTTTGCCAGTCACCTGGCTACGCCCACCCAATCACATGACCACCAAACCACAGCTACCAGGTCACATGACCAGCAAGCCACACCCACCCAGTCACATGATCAGGAAGCCACGCCCACCCACCCTCAAATTAGGCCACACCCACATAAATTTGAATCCCACCCCTGGATGGGGGGCACAGAGGATGAATTTGTAGCACCAAGTGGGCAGTGGACTGAAAAAGTTTGGGAACCACTGTGCTAGAGGGTCCAAATTGAAGGATATTGGGGTTCCCACATAACACCCTAGGCCTTTGCTGAATACATCAGCATAGTCTTTAGAGAAGGCATTCACTTCTAAATTGGCAATAGAGTGAATTCCTCTATATAAAGGCCAAGGGCAAAAAACCAGTTTAACCCTAGCAGGCTTGGGAGGGCACCATCCACTACAACCAAAGTCAAGTGACCCTTAAAATTTTGAACATGAATGAAAAACTTGCCTTTTCCGATGGCTGGGATGGATCTGCCTTGGTAGTCATGTAGGGTTAGATTGCAGTCTTGAAGCCTCTTCTTTGCCATCTGAGGCAGGAGTCACTTCAAGGTGCTCCACAAGATGATGGAGAGTGCTGAGACAGTGTCTACCTCCATCTTACAAGGTTTTCCTTCTAGAGAAACAATAACACTAATTTTGTTAGAGCCTTTGTCTATTGGTTTAGCTTGGTAGCAGGTGAAACAGTCTTCAACTTGTTTTTGAAAATGCTGAGTTGTCTGGGGTTGCTGTGGCTGGGTAAAAGTCTTTCCTGCCTGACAGATCCTGGCTAAATGGCCCTTTCTTTGGCATTTTAGACAAATGGCATTCCTGAACTTGCAGGATGCCTTGAGGTGATTCCCTCCACAGTTTGTGCAGATGGGCTGAGTTCGTGAAGGCTGATTTGGGACAGACCTCTTTCCCCTCTGAACGGTTTTGGGTTGCCTGAGGTAATTTACGATACTGGTTTTGTCAGAGCTTTCCTCTGGAGACGCTTCGTCGTAATGAACGGCTGAGCTATTCTGGCTGACAGGGTTTCCTTGAATTTCTGCCTCTGAAAGCGCTGACAGCTCAGCGGCTTGAGATTCCTCTATTGTTATTTTAGGGGTCAAGTCCCCTTTAGCCAGAAGGCGCCTTTGTAACCTTAGGTCCTTGACTCCACAGACTAGTTGATCTAATAACATGTCCTCGAGGTAATCTGTAAACGCACAGTGTAAGGCAGCTGTTTGTAAAGCTGCCATATACCCGCTAATAGTCTCTCCTTCAGCCTGGGTTCGTCTTCTAAAAGCATGATGCCTGGCAATACGAGAGAGCTTAGGGGAATAATGGTTACATAGGATTTCCTGCAATTCCTCCCATGGAACAGTTTTTACTGATTGTGGTGTCAGCAATGCGGTAGCAGTGTCAAACACCATGGCTTCACAAAAACTTACACAGTACGCTTTTGTCCTGTGGGTTGAAATTTCAGCGAGGTCGATGGCGTCTAGGAAGCAGTCAAAACGATTTATGTAAGACTCCCATGTCTCTGCTGTCGGTCTGAAAGGCGGGAATGCTGGGGTTGAAGTAATCTCATCTTCAGGCAGTGCCGGGTTTTTCTGAGAGAAATTGAAATTCGCGCTCATGAATAGTAACAATCAGCTCTTAAAGTGACATTCAGCTCGGTAGTGGCTTCAGCTCTTTAAGTGACTCTTGCTCAGCAATTGTGCTCGGTTGCCTCTAGACGCATCCCACCCTCGTCGCCAGTGTAGTATTGGCGGTGGAATGACAGAGGCAACACAGAGCAAACTTCAGCTGTTACTTTATGTAAAAATAAAGGGTTGCTGCAACTGCTGCGCTAACAGGGCAGCCAGCTGTGGGCAACATCTGTTGCTGTTTGACATCTCACTTTTATAGTCAGCTGTCAAACGGTGTCAGCCAATAGGAGCGTTCCGCGTTCCCGCTGGATGCTCAGACCGGAGTGAGAACTTCAGCTCAGTCTCTTCAGAACGCAATAGCCAAATTCATGTATTAGCATTATTGTGGCTTGATTCAGCTCTTGTGTGAGCAGTCTAAAACAGTGGAACAGATGCCATTCTTTTTTTTCCTGTGCCATATCTGTCATTAGACATTGGCAATCATGTTGGCAATTCTATTTTTATCAACAGTCGCACACAAAACTTCCTGCTGAGTTTTATCCAAAACAGTCTTTTAGATCAGGGGGTCTCCAACCTTGGCAACTTTAAGACTTGTGGACTTCAACTCCCAGAGTTTCTCAGCCAGCTTGGCTGGCTAGAGAATTCTGGGAGTTGAAGTCCACAAGTCTTAAAGTTGCCACGTTTGGAGATCCCTGTCATAGACTCTGTGGAGCTGCAATAGAGCCCTTTTAGGTCTCCTGGGCATAATAATCTTGAAGCAACTACACAAGTCCTTTGCATGGCTACTTTAAAGGCTACAAAAAAGCAGACTGAGATATGAATGTAAGCAAACCACCTTGTAACTTTGCTGGCTAGAGAATTCTGGGAGTTGAAGTCCACAAGTCTTAAAGTTGCCAAGGTTGAAGGCCCCTGCCTTAGATTTTGAAGCCATGATTTTCTTCTTCTGCATGGACCTCATTTGCCTTCCATTTTTCCCTGGTGGATTAAGTGAAGTATGCTTTATAATTTTCACTTTTTAATGGTTCTGATGATTTTCCTCAGATTTCCCAGACAGCTTATCACCTCCTCATTTCTGATTTTGTCAACCCAGCTTATATATAACAGCCATCTGTAAATCCACAATGAACATATATAACCAAATTATATCAACTGATCGCTGAGACCGTGTAACTCCGTTCCCATAAACATATTACTCAATGGTCTGCTGTGCATCTGGTCATTGCACTGAGCTGAGAACGGCAACTTTCTATCCAGTTTGGAAAGCGGTTATTTTAGTATACAAAACAATTTGACCTCAAATTAGTGAGCTCAAGGGAGGAAAAAAATAAACAGAGAGACATCCTGGAAAACCTGAAAATAGCCTTTTTCAGGAAGCGATCTGACCAACTGATTACCCAAGGCTCCAACTTAAAAGTGGATAGGATGATTAACAGCAAGTACTACCCAGTGTTTTATTCCCGTCTTGAAACTGTTGCTTTATGAATTTGCAGAAGATAACTCAGGGGATTTGAGCTGTCTTGTGTTCAGAGGGTTTATTGCACCTTCTAAGATTAAAGAGACGCTTCTATTAGATGGAGGAAAGTTATTGCTTGTACTTTGCATTTGGAAGACCTCTTCTTGTCAGGTTGACTCACCTTTCAACTTACAGTAAATTTTGGTTACCCATTAAATCCATACAGCACTGAGCTAATAGACAGATTAAACTCCTGGAATCAGGACAATTAATCTTATTTTGTTATAAAGTATAAATCACCCCTGTGATTTCCTTTCCAAGGGTTACTTTGCTATTATTCACCAAATAATTAACTACCAAATCCTTATTAACTACCAAATCCTTAAAAAAAACAATAATAATAATTCAAATCAGGCTAGTTATCTTCTTGCATCTTTTATGAATTCTTCAACAGTGGGGGCAAGAGGAATGGAAGGACTGCTGGAAATATCAAATCAGAAAAGAAAAGTAGAAATTCATTCATTCGTTCGTTCATTTAATCTGCTGTCAGAATTTTATGATGTCCTTGTTATCTTTTAACTCTAGTGAAACCAGAGTTTTGTAATTGAGCAAGCCACATAATACAGTACATTAATGATATCATTTCATATCTCAGGTTCCGTTTCTCAATCCTGTTTCTTCTATGTTGATTTTTTTTAAGTCCCAAGTATATCCGTTTTCCATGTAATCTTTTTCTGAAAACTGGCATGATAGTCAATCCTTTAAGTAATACATCATTAACTCAAATAAATCCTCCAGCAGCAATTGTCCCAATAATTTTGATGCAATGGTATAAACTGAAAATTAGGAACAAAGACACATACCACACACACATACACACATTCCCCCTTCCCCTTCTTTCCTGAATTTTTTTTCCTATGTTGTCTATGGACACTTTGACACATGTTAGAAGTTACATCATCATAACCAATATCTCTTGCTATCATCCTTAAACCTAGGATCACATAGGATCCAAATGAATAAACTGTACAGACATTGATCGGACAGTATGGCATGTAAATTTTGAGTTAGTGTGAAGACAGCAATGGTTGCTCTTTCACTTTAGCCAAACCACAGAGAAAATACCAAAAGACACCAGATACTGCTAGTTTTTTCCATGAATGCTAATTGCAAAGGCAGCTCAGCACATATGGTAGTGAACCTTAAAAGAACTACAAACTTCAAACATACCTAGCAGGGACTGCTTAAAAGATAAACCAATAGGAGAATAGGTAAGCAATTTAGTCAAAGCTGGTACTTGGTGATATTTAGCCAATAATATCATGTTAGAATCTAGAAATTCTGGATTGCAAATGCCCAATAAATCCATGAAGAGGAAGGGGATTTTTTTTTTTAAAGATAAGATAGTGGACACGATTTTGTAATGTAAACCCCACCTCTTTTGCACATGTGTGCAATGCCCATGGCACTAACCCCCCTAGAAATGCCACTTATCCAGCATTGGTCGGGATGAGTTTGATCATCCCGACCAATGCTTTAATCATCTCATGGATTACAATGATTGGAGCATTTACATTGGGGGACGGTATGCACAGACTGCCCTGAAGTTGCTCATTATCGGAGACAGTAGCAGAACACAGATCAAACATCCTGAATTGTAAAGTGATACTCTCATCTCTGAATAGAACTGGTAACTAACGGAAAGCCTGATTGGCTGCATGTAATTGAGAGGTATCTGTAGCATCAGATTTGTGGGAAGTTATGGAAATAGCAGCCCTACAGCCCAAAGACCCTTAAGACAATAATGGGGAACTTGCATTCCAAATGGTGCTGACACATAGCTCCAGGTGCAAGTCTAGGGCCGATAGAATTGTTAGCAGCACCTGAGAGACCACAAGCTCAGTGGTGGGATTCAATTTTTTTTTTTACTACCGGTTCTGTGGGCGTGGCAGAATCCCATTCCCTCCCCACCCCACTAACCTGCTTTCCAGCTCCATTCTCCTGTGCAGGGCAACCAAGGAAGACCCAGCCAATCAGCTGGGACTCAGGAGGCAGAAAAAAGATGGGGGCGGGGCCAATCAGAGGTGGTATTTGCCAGTTCTCCCAACTGCTCAAAATTTCCACTACCAGTGCTCCAGAACTGGTCAGAACCTGCTGAATACCACCTCTGCACAGGCTCCTTATCACCTAGTCTTATGAGAACAGCAATGTAATCGGGTACAAATTGCAACAGATCAAGTCCCGTTAATTTTAATAACCCTTTTACATTCTGTTTTAGGTGTCATCCCTGAAGCTGACCTGACCGGAGCCACCTTGGAGCTTCAGTGTTGCCACACTGGAGCTGAGGGATAGGGAGAGGTAGCTGGGGTTTTGTAGCCAAAATAAAATACTTTCTCTTGGGAACCAATGACATTCTCACATCAGGACTATGGAAGGAGGACTAAGGTCACCAGACAATCAGACAGCATCTTGATTGGACCAGGTGACTGCTTGTTTGGGGTGGAAGGAAAATATTCTCTTTTAATTAGGTGAAAACCATGGGGAAAATTCAGAGTCGGTTGTCCCCAGATTTGTGCCAATATGATATCTCCAATAAAGCTATTCTTTGAGGAATTCATCTGCCTGGGAGTTTTGCTTGTTATGGGCCTATTATTTGGAACCCTGACATTGGGATTATTAATGTTGGAGAATGGAGATATATTTTTCAGGATATAGTTTGGATCACAGAAGGAAGATATCTCTACTTTTCTGTGTTTCTTAAGAAATCTAGGCCTTACTTCAAAGACAATGGATGTCGGTTAGCATTCACTGACAGCTAGTTCGCACTCTGCATTTGGAGCAACTATATTACGAACTTTTTTTTTTTAAAAAAAGGGATATCCTACAACTTAATTACTCAGTAATGTTTTCAGCACTATGTTCTGGAGTGTAGCCTCTCCAAAAGCTCCTGCTGGATTCAACTTTCCAATAATTAAATGTTGGAAGGATATAAAAGCCCCTTTAAAAGCACTAACTTTAACTTGGCTCGAGACTTGTTTTGGGCCTCTTTCTGATATTATGAACTTTAAAAAGGCTTTTGGAAGCATTCGGCTGTGGGAAGTTTCCTGTACTTTGCCCTTTTTCATTCCCTTCATCAGCTCAGTGTTATTAGTGCCATAGACAAAATATGCATGCATCTAATGATGCAT
The DNA here is from genome assembly GCF_900518735.1 of Pseudonaja textilis. Next base: position 62,068 of record NW_020769437.1, read on the forward strand.
GTTAGACTGTGGATGTTTTCCAAGCAGACTGGTGCCATGCATCCCCAGCTGTCATTTATCAAAGCCAGATGTGCTTTGTATCAGGAAGACTTCTAAGAACATCTAGGCGAAGTTAAGCTAAGAATAACTAAAGCCAGATAGCCATGCTTTGATTTAAGTGAATCAAAGCCCATCACAGTCATGGTAATTAATAATAACCCAAGTCAAGAGAAAACATGAACAATAAGAAAAGTCCATTTAGGATGTCATAAAAAGAAGTTTTTTAAAAAAGAGCAACAGCAAAGAAATCCAGCAGCAACAACCCTTTGGTCTTAATGAATCAGAACTCTTAGAACCCAGTTCGTAAATATTGACAATTAAAAAGCACAAATTGTGAGAATAAATCAGGAATTGAGATATCTACTACAATGGTTGTTTAATCATGATAGCTCCTGAACAGTATGATAGGCACACATATGAAACTATTCCTGATAATAATAGGAGACCTGATCTTGGGTAATAATTACATTTGTGGTCTCCAGCCGGGTTTTCTTTCCACAAACAAACAGGGCTCTAATTTAGCCAGAAAAAGAAAAAAGATGGGTGTTAAATATCTAAAACTAACACAAAGAGCAATCTACTGCTTGTGCATGTCTTTGCTGCTTTGGTCTATGAATAAAGTAACATTTTATAATCCGTGCATATTTAGATTGAAGGGGGAAAAAATAGGATATTGGAACCACAGGTTTTGTAGCGATTGCTAGTATAACCAGAGAAATAAGCTCAGTAAATTGTGGAAGTCTTTCCTGTTTTTGATGTCTTAACAAAACTGCAAGTGAAAAATGAAAAATTAAAAGCCAGAATATGGTAAACAAGTTCTTCATCCCCAAGATGTCTTAATTCCCCATAGTATCAGTTTAATCTAGCAGGTTTGTTTTGCTCTGGGTCCCATCAATTAAACAATGCCTTTGGTTTGGCCACTGGAAGAGTAAGTTCTTTGTAGTTTGCCTTCTAGAATGAGATTCCCTCAAGGTTCAAATGGCCTCTACTCTAAGATTTGGCTATTCATCCAAGCCTTTCAAAAGATGCCTTCCTTCCTTCCTTCCTTCCTTCCTTCCTTCCTTCCTTCCTTCCTTCCTTCCTTCCTTCCTTCCTTCCTTCCTTCTTCATTGTTCTTGCCCTCAGAAATTGTGGGAGCGCCATCAGTTGAGACTTTCAAGAAGAGATTGGACTGCCATTTGTCAGAAATGGTGTAGGGTCTCCCGCTTGGGTGGGGGGTTGGACTAGATGACCTACAAGGTCCCCTCCAACTCTGATTATCTGTATCTGTATCTGTATCTGTATCATATCATATATATCATATCATATCATATCATATCATATCATATATCATATATCATATATCATATATCATATATCATATATCATATATCATATATCATATATCATATATCATATCATATCATATCATATCTATCTATCTATCATCTATCTATCTATCTATCTATCTATCTATCATCTATCTATCTATCTATCTATCTATCTATCTATCATCTATTATCTATCATCTATCTATCTATCTAATCTATATCTATCTATCTAATCTATATCAATCATCTTTCTATTGATATTGATACTGATGTGGTGTCAGTTATTTTTAGGCTTTAGTCAATTGCTATTGCTTTTAAAAAGTATTTTTAACAACTATTTTAAACCAATCAGAGTTTCTGGGAGTTAACTGACATAAATTAATTGACATTGGTTAATTGACATAAAAATGTACGTATGATTATGATTAGTTGAACAATCAGCCAGATATCTAGGCTAGATTTGGCATTTTTATCCAGCTGTCGAGTCCTTCCCAAAGATTTGGAATATGCAGATGTTTGATGGCCTTAAAGGTATCTATTTTATTTTATTTAGTTTAGTTTTGTATGAGAAAACAAGTATAAATATGAACATAACATATAAACATATAAGTATAAACAGGTATAACTATATACATAATAAATGAGTACGAATAAATGGATAAATGGGAACAGTAGGAAAGGCACGCTGGTGCACTTATGCACACCCTTTTACAGACCTCTTAGGAATGGAGTGAGATCCATGTAGACAGTTTAAAATTAAAGTTTTTGAGGCTTGAGGATGTGACAACAGAGTTAGATAGTGAGTTCCAGGCACTGACCGAGGTCGTATTTTCTGCGATTGAGTTTGGAGCAGTTTACTTTGAGTTTGTATCTATTGTTTGCCCAAGTATTATTGTGATCAAAGCTGAAGTGATCATTGACACGTAAGACGTTGTAGCAGACAATTTTGCGTACTAAACTTAGATCAGACTGTAGACAGCGTAGTTCTAAATTGTCTAGCTCCAAAATTTCAAGCCTGGTGGCATAAGGTATTCTATCGTCATAGGATGTAAGCTGTTCCAAGTAAATTGGCCTTTTGCAATTGACTGGGTTTTTTTTTTCCAGTGCCGATCATGCTCATGTGAACCTCTACCATCCACCACCTTTCCATAAAAGACATTCGCACTAGACATCCTCAAGGTATCTTTTTTAGGCATAGCTTCTATGGTACATCTCCCACTGTTACTTCAAAGTAATCATCAAGGCTTTGCAGTTGACCATTAGAAGAAGTTCCTTGAAGGTCAAAACCCATCCAGATCATCCTTAAGTCCTTTATGAAGCTTTAGCAGAGAACCTTCTTAGAGTAGCAGTCCAAGAGCCATTCACTTACTAATGTCATGGAGCATTGAAACCTCTACAGGTTTCTGCAGGCATATAATGAAGCAGTTCGTCTTTGGACAAGCAGCTTTCCTGCCAACTTTTGTCAGCTGAAATATTCCTGAAATTGCTCCACTGAAGATCAGTGGTCAAACCCAAAATGATATTACACTCTTTTTCTTTTATTTTCAATCTAAAAAGAATGTGAGGAATAGGAAAAAGAAAACAACCTTCTGAAATAATACTCAGAAAATGCAGTTCTCCCCACTTGCGTGAATTCTTGCATCTTTAAATAATCCATTATGGGCTTTCACAGAATAAAAATCACGCAAGCCAATTTATCAGCTCTTTTGTGATTGCTCATCTTTGGGGTTAAAAGTATTTTTCTATATGCAAAAGGCAATGCAATAAGGCATTGTGGCAATGCCTAAACCAACATGAAAATCAAAAACTTATTCTCTTGCAAATGCTCTATATCAGGGGTAATCAACCTTTTTATACCTACCGCCCACTTTTGTATCTCTGTTAGTACTAAAATTTTCTCTAACCGCCCACCGGTTCCACAGTAATGGTGATTTATAAAGTAGGGGACAAAACCCCTACCGCCCACCATGAAAACTGGAACTCCCACTAGTGGGCGGTAGGGACCAGGTTGACTACCACTGCTCTATATCATTCATACATTTAGGAGATATATTTCAGTTAAGAAAATAACTTCTTTAGTAATATATTACTTAAACCAATCCCTTTGTTGTTGTTGTTGACTTCAGTATGATGTTCATCCAACATCAACATTAGGCATTTTATTAGCCAAACCAGCTGCAATCAAATCCTCTCCACATCTGTTAACAACTTCAATTTCCATCATTCTCAGCCAATATTCTTAGCCCTCCATTAAGAATCTCCTCCCCCCATCTTTTCAAAATGAGCCTAGCAGACAGATGCATTAATTTACATTTTAAACCCTGAAAGAAAACCTATTTTGTCTCTTTTTAATATTTTTAGAAATGTATACAGCCACCCAATTCTATGCAGTGTACAATCAGAGCAATACTAAAATACAATTCAAGAGTTCAAACATCTTCTTCTTCTTGTGCCGTATCTATTATCAGATGTTGGTGATCATGTTGGCAATCCTATTTTTATCAACAGCCACATGAAAAAGTGCTGCTGAGTTTTGTCCAAACCAGTCCTTTAGATTTTGAAGCCATGATATTCTTCTTCTACCTGGACCTCGTTTGCCTTCAATCTTTCCCTGGAGGATTCAATTTTTTTTGGATATGCTATAGAATTAGATAAATGGCAGAAGCTATGGGATATGAATTATAAATTAACAATATCGACATCATATAAAGAAAACTTGTATAAGATGTTTTATAGGTGGCATTTGCACCAGCAAAACTAGAGAAAATGTTCAAAGATAAATCAACCAAATGTTGGAAGTCTCATCAAACACCAGGAACACATTACCATATGTGGTGGACTTTTATAGAAGCTAAAAGATATTGGACTAAAATACACACATGGTTGGAAAAAAAAATGATTAAACAACATATAGATTTGAAATCTGAAATATTTTTTATTAGGAATGAAGGTTACAGTAAAGAAAAAAAATGTATTTAATTATACATGTCTTAACAGCAGCTAGGATTGTATTTGCTCAGAATTGGAAAAGTGATAAAATATCGATAGGAGGAAAAGTAATTGAAAAAATATTTGATTGTGCAGAAATGAAAAGATTAGCATTAGAAATTAAAGAAAAAGAAGAATCTGAATATTACATGGTGTGGGATTTGTTTTATCAATGGTTAGAAAATAAACCAAATTAAAATGGATTAGATGTATTTATAAAGCAAAAAGAGAAGCCCGTGAAATAGATATATGGATATTACTTATATTACCTATGTGGGAATGTGATTATTGTTATAGTGTTATACTGATAAGAAGATTTCTTATTAATTGTGAGCACATGAAATATGTACCTAATCAACACACGATTGAAATGGAATGGATTTATTGTATGTAAAAATAAGAAAAACATTTTTTAAAAAAGGTCTTTCCCTAGAGGATTAACTGAAGTGTGCCATATTTTTCCCGGTGTTGCATCACATGTCTGAAATATTCTAACTTTTGCTTTTTAATGGTTTTGATGATTTCCCTTGGCTTTCCCAGGAGGCTTATCACCTCATTTCTGATTTTGTCAACCCAGCTTAAACATAACAGCCGTCTGTAAAAACAACATTTCAAATGCTTCTAAGTCTCTTCAAGCAGCTTTTTGTCAGAAGCCTACCCTAATCCTAACCCTAACTCTCTACTCCATACATCTTCAAACATCAGAAGAAAAAAACCCAACGCTGAAAGAATCATACATACATACAGGATCAACCAGTCAATGTAATCCAAGACCTGAGAAAAGAGACAGACAGGTAATTCTTGTTTTATGACCACAACTGAGCCCAACATTTCCATTATTAAGCAAGGCAGTTAAATGAGTTTTGCCCATTTATGATCTTTGACAAGCCATGGTGCCACAGTGGTTAGAATGCAGTACTGCAGGGCCAATTCACTGCTCACTCCAGGAGTTTGATTCTGACCGGCTCAAGGGTGACTCAGCCTTCCATCCTTCCAAGTATCTCTGTAAACCACTTAGAGGGGGAGGTGAAGCACTGTGAAGTGCTATATGAGTCTAAGTATTATTGCTATTTCATTCCACAGTTGTTACATGAATCACTATGGTTGTTAAGTTAGCAACTTGGTTGAATCTGTCTTCCTTATTGCTTTTGCTTGTCAGAAGATCACAAACATGATTCTGGGACACGGCAACCATCATAAATATGACCCAATTGCCAAGTGTTGAACGCACAACACGGGGATGCTGCAATGGTCATAAGTGTGAAAAATGTCATAACTCACTTTTTTCACTGCTGTTGTAACTTTGAACGGTCACTAAATAAATGGCTGAAAGTCAAGGACTCTCTGTAGAGCCAGGCTAGTTGCTATTTCATCATAATCTATAATTTTAATGCGCCCTTTAGAAGTACATAGATCATTGCTTCCCCACAGTTTTTCATGTGAACGTTTCACACATTTAAACTAGTGAAAACCTATCTACAAAAATGTGAAGTTAAGAGAGCCGAAAGCTGAACCTCTAATAAAATATTTGGCAAGATCTTTCTTTTCATAGGCAGAACACTCAAACTCTGTCCCTCTACAAAAATGATTGGACCAGAAATTCTATTTTAGTACTTGAAAAAGAATATCATAACCATAACAAGATAATGTAGGTTCGTTTCCCAACTTGGCAGCAAGGATGAGGAATAAGTAAGCACTGTCACTCGTGTCCTCATGACCTCCCATCTGGTCTACTGCAAGGTACTTTACTTGAGGCTGCCTTTGAAGAGCATTTGGAAGCTTCAATATTAAGTGTATGTAACATCAATATTCCATGACTGCACTGATTGTTGATGTGCTTCCAGGGTGAAATTTAAGGGGCTGATTGTCACCTTTAAAGCAGCAGTGGGATTCTACCTGTTTTACTACCGGTTCAGCTGAACCAGTCCGAACCGATAGCATACCACCGCTTTAAAACCTTTCATGGCTTGGGATCAAACTTAAGGGACCATCTCTCCTAGTTTGTTTCTATACATCGGATCTGGTCAAGCAGGATTGAGATATTCTGGGTCCTGTCAGCTAAGGAATGCAGATCCTAGAAGCTGTGCCTTTTCTGCTGTATTGGCCTCCGTCTGGAGATCAGGATAGCCCGGATAGTGCTATTTTATTTTTATTTTTGTAAAATCCTTTGGAGGCCTCAGACTCTGAATGTGGGATCTGTTTCTTGACTATGTTAGTGATTATAAAACACAGTATTGTCTTGGCTGCTATGTATTTTAATTTTAGATCGTTGTAATTCGTTTTATTTTAACTTTGTCCATTACTTAACAGATTAATGGAGTTGGATTAACCTTGTAGATCATCTAGTCCAAGGGTCTTCAAGCTTGGCAAGTTTAAGACTTGTGGACTTCAACTCCCAGAATTCCTCAGCTAACATGACTGGAGGAGGAATTCTGGGAGTTGAAGTCCACAAGTCTGTAAAGCTATCAAGTTTGAAGACCCCTGATCTTCAAACACCATTTTTGAAAAATGGCAGTCCAATCTCTTCTTGAAAACCTCCAGGGATGAAACTCCTGTAACTTCCGAAGGCAAGCTGTTCCATTGGTTGATTGCTCTCGCTGTCAGAAAATTTATCTTTATTTCTAGGTTGAATCTCTCCTTGATTGGTTTCCATCCATTATTCCTTGTCTGGCCTTCTGGTTCCTTGGAAAATAGCTTGAGCCCTTCCTTTCTGTGGCAGCCCCTCAAATTCTGGAACCTGCTATCATGTCTCCCCTGGTCCTTCTTTTCACTAGACTAGCCATGCCCAGTTCCTGCAACTGTTCATGTATGTTTTAGCCTCCAGTCCCCTAATCATCTTGGAAGCTCTTCTCTGCACTTTTTTTCTAGAGTCTCAACATCTTTTTAGAGTGTTTTGATCCTTTATGCATTTATTGACAAGATTCTTTTTAGTTTGGAAAAGGCTGGATCACCATGAAAGAAATATAATGAGGCTAACAAATAAGACTAGCTAAATTATGGTCTATTTCCTGGTTATATGTTGTCCATATGCTAGACGAAGAATGTATGTGATGTAATAAATGGATATGCGTGGAAGACCAGCGGAAGGAAATGTCATTATATTGTTGTAGTTGTTGCTTGCAACCATGAAAAGAAACACCACCATATATTATGCATACATTGAGTGAAGAATAATGCAGTGTATATGCTTCTACAATTAGCTAAAAAAAAGAAACAAATGAAGTAAAAATAACTTTTGGGTTCTTTCACACAAGACAAATATAAAATGATGTCTACTGAATGGTTAGCAATTGGTAAATCAGTTTTGAGCACACCCCTGAAAGAATATATTTAAGAAAGCTGGCTAAGTATTTTTGAAAGCTGGCTAAGTATTATTACTTCTGCAATGAACTTGCTATTAAAGATTCTAATTCAGATTAGCATGGGCTGGCCAATAAAACAAAACCTACAGTATAACAAATACATCGCTTGTGATTTGGGGAGTCTATTACAACTCCATCATAAAAGCATTGAGATTTCTTTTCCATAATAGATTAACCAGAGTAGTCATAGAAAGATGAGATCATTGTCAACCATCTTTTAAAAAGGTTAAATCAAACATAAATATGCCCATAAATATTAAAGCTGCAATGTGCATTCTCTCCCAAAGTCACAGTGAACTCTAAATAGTGTTCCATCTATTATTGATCTATATCAAGGGTCTTCAATCATGGCAAGTTTAAGACTTGTGGACTTCAATTCCCAGAATTTCCGAGCTAACATGACTGGAGGAGAAATTCTGGAAGTTGAAGTCCACAGGTCTTAAAGTTGTCAAGTTTGAAGACCTCTGGTCTTTATAGACAGATAATAGAGAGCTGTAGTGATGAGGTAGGTGGAATGCAGTATTGCAATCTAACTTTGCCAACTGCCAGCAGTTCAATCCTGACCGACTCAAGGTTGACTCAGCCTTCCTTCTACAGGTAAAACTCAAAAAATTAGAATATCATGAAAAAGTTCATTGATTTCAGTAATGCAACTTAACAAGTGAACCCAATATATGAGATAGACTCATTACATGCAAAGCAAGATAGTTCAAGCCGTGATTTGACATAATTGAGATGATTATGGCTTACAGATCATGAAAACCCCAAATCCACATATAGTTTCACCTTTTAAGTTGCATTACTGAAATAAATGAACTTTTGCATGATATTCTAATTTTTCGAGTTTCACCTGTATTCAAGGTCAGTAAAATGAGGTCCCAGATTGTTGGGGGCAATGCACTGACTCTGTAAACTGCTTAGAAGGGGGTTGTAATATAAATCTAAGTGCTATTGCTATTGGTATCTACCATATAATTTATTTTAGCTATCCATCCATCCATCCATCCATCCATCCATCCATCCATCCATCCATCCATCCATCCATCCATCCATCCATCCATCCATCCATCTATCTATCTATCTATCTATCTATCTATCTATCTATCTATCTATC
>NW_020769437.1:70890-86501 GCF_900518735.1 Pseudonaja textilis
ATCTATCTATCTATCTATCTATCTATCTATCTATCTATCTATCTATCATCCTGTATTGTTTATCATGCATTGTGTATCATTTATTGTCTACTTTTAGTTTTATTTATTACACAGACAGGACAGTATTTCACATAATTCTCTATATGTAATCTCATACCTGGCCACCAAAACTGTCATTTTGCTAAATGTAATGTTTTTAGGAACCCATAATGTCCTGCCTGTTTAACGTCATGACATTTTTTAATACAACTGATCTTAATACGTTCAGCACATATATTTTAGTTCCTCACCATGTGATCCCATTTTTCATTTCCATTTGATTTTTATTATTTATTAACCATTCATCTTCCGCTAATATTGTAGGTAAGTCTGTTGTAAGTATTGTGGATTGTAAAGATTCTATCCTATTAGTAGCTGGTATCAATGGTTGAATTACATTCTCTCGCATGCTATTATACTGAGGAAGTCTTGACAAAGCATCCGCCATAAAGTTTTTCCCTGATGGGACATATTTTAATGTGAAGTTAAATCTTTTAAAAAATATTGCCCAGTGAACTTGCTTTGGTGACAACTGATGTGGATTTTGGAGTACTTCTAAATTTTTATGATCGGTCCACACCTCAAACAGTTGTAAACTTCCTTCTAGTAAATGTCTCCAGGTTAGTAATGACCAGTGAACAGCAAAACCTTCCTTCTCCCAAATTGCCCAATTACATTCAGCTGGACTAAATTTCCTAGATGTATACACATATGGTTGTAAATTACCTTCTTTATTCCTTTGCAACAAAACAGCTCCTACCACTACATCACTGGCATCCGCTTGAATGATAAATGGTAGAGTTGCATCTGGGTGTTTCAATACTGGCTCTTGTGAAAACAGATTTTTTTAGGTTATTAAACGCTGTTTGACATTGGTCAGTCCATTTTAACATAGCACTTGGTTTTGGATTTTTAACACCAATAGATTTAGTTGGTAATAGATCCCTTAGTGGCATAGTGACATCAGCAAAACATGGAATAAATTGTCTATAAAAATTTGCAAACCCCAAGAAACTTTGCAGCTGTTTCCTGGTTTTTGGAGCTTGCCATTTTAATACCACTTCCACTTTTGGGGGGTCCATTTCCACTCCTCGTTCCGAAATACAATAGCCCAAATAATCTAATTGTTTAGTGTGAAATTCACATTTTGATAATTTTACAAAAAGTTGGGCATCCAATAATTTTTTAAGCACCTGTCTGACTAATTTAATGTGTTCTTGCTTAGAATCAGAATAAATTAAAATATCATCTAAATAAACTAAAACACCTCTATACAAATGTTCATGTAGCACTTCATTTATCAATTGCATGAATACTGCTGGGGCTCCTTGTAACCCAAATGGCATAACATTATAGTAGTAACTACCAAGAGGGCAATTAAACATTGTTTTCCATTCAACTCCTTCTTGAATTCTTACTCGATAATAGGCTTCTCTCAAATCAAGTTTTGTAAATATACGTCCTTTGGCTAGTGTAGCTAGCAAGTCCTTCAGTAATGGTAATGGATACCATGGCTCTACACATATGACATTTAACCCTCGATAATCCTCCATCTTTTTTTTCCCGGAATAACACTGGCGCTGCCATATAAGACCTTCCTGGAGTGATAAACCCACTTTTTAAATTTTTATCGATGTATTTTCTCATTAATCCAATTTCTTTTGGGTCATTGAGTACATTTGTGGTTTGGGTAATGCCACTCCTGGGATCAATTTGATGGCACAATCCATAGGTCAATGGGATGGTAAAAAATCAGTACCATCTTCCTTAAATACATCTGCTAAGTCTTCATACTCAATCGGATAGGCCTTTTCGGTAAGTGTTTCCTCTCTTACTTGCTTTGTAGTATCGGAAGGGTGAGGGGAGTCATCATCATGGCATGATGGATGGACCCATGGCTGGACATAATTTATGATAACCCCTCCCCAGTGTATAGTGGGTTCCCATTTATCAAGCCAAGCTAGTCCCAGAATTAATGCCTTGCTCATGTGAGGAACCACCACAAAAGAAATCCACTCCCAGTGCTCCCCCATCACCATTTTAATATATTCAGTTCTATGAGTTGCTGGAGCTCCACCCAATATAGACCCATCCACCTGTTCAAATTTAATAGGAACACCTAATTTAATAACTCTCAAATTTAATTTATCAACCACTGCTTGACTTATTAAACATCTTGTGCATCCTGAATCTATCAATGCCCCCACCTTAATTCCCTGATCAGTCCATTTATTCCATAAATCCACAGGTAAAATAAAAGGATGAATGGGTTTACTTACCATTGGGTCATCTAGCATCTCATTATCCATATCAGTTTCTCCCAGCATAGTAGATTGCATAACAGATCTTTCATCTTCCACTGGAATATCTGGTGAATTAACTATTACTCCCCTCACCTTGTCTTGGTCATGGCAATCTCATCTACTTGGTTTAGTCTTATTCAATTCTGAACCAGATTGGGGATCTTTCACTGTCATAGATTGAATTGGACAAACCATAGGCTGATACCCTGGTCTATCACAGTGAAAACATTTAAATGTTCTCCTATTATTTTGTGTTGATATTATTCTGGGTTGTGGTTTTGTGCTTGCACTTATAAACTTTTGTGGTTATATAAATCCTTCGAGCCTCAGTTTCAAACGATATAAACCATCATCTAATTCTATCACCAGATGATACCAATCAGTCAATGTAGCATACGGACCTCTATTTAAACAAGCCTGATGTAGTTTAGGGTCCATCCCTTCTTTAAATATATGAATTAATAAACTCTCTGGTAATGAAGGGAGTTTACTAGCCAATCATTGGAAGTCATTTACATATTCCCATGCTGTTTTCCCTTTTTGTTTTATGACTAACAAATCCTCTTCTGTTTTCTTGTCTGCTGATGTATCTTCAAACCAATTTCTTAATGCATCCAAAAATCATCCTATATCCCTCAACTCCTCTGCCCTATGGCGATATAGATCAGATGCCCATTCGTATGTTTCTCTCACTAACACTCTGGTAACAGCCACTACCATGGACCAATTTGAGTAGTAACAATGGGAGTATAAATCAAAATGGTTTAATACTTGGTTTAAGAAAATAGCCACTTCATTTGTATTCCCATCAAATGTGGTTGTTAGAGGAGGGGGGCCCCCAGCTCCCTGGTACTGGACCTCCCCAACGGGCTCCATAATCCAGGTCGCGTGGGACTACTGATCGAGGTCTCATGGAATATCTATCTTCCTCTATGTTTCTATCCTCCATTCTCCTAGAATGTAAGTCCGATCTTTCCAATCCTCTCCCAACCTCAGACTCCTGAAACCCTAATGGACTGGATGCATATAAAAGGTCCTTTTCAGGGTGTAATAATTGTTTCTGAATCGAGGTCCCCCTCTCCTTTGTTTCTTTTAAAGTCACCTCTCCAAATTGTATCCTTAACATTTCTAACTTGTCACTTCCTGGAACTGCCCACTGACTTTCATTGGACCCAGGCCAATGTTTCACTTTCCAATCCATTGGGCGCTCCTTTTGCCTATATTCTTTCCCCTTTTCCTCCTTTAAGCCATGGTCTGGGTCACTTAATGACACCTTAGTTGTTTTAGGCTTTATCACAGGTGATACTGGCAATGGCACTTCCTCTCTCTCCATTCCCATGGTCCATTCTTCATTGTTTTCTCCACCATCATCTTCAGATGCTTCTATGCCTTCTTCCACTGTCCATTCCGGATCTGTGCTCTCTGCCATTATTCACAGTAAACTAGGTTTTTGAAATTAAAGGAGAGTGCTGACTTTCTGTAAGCCTTTGTTTGAACTTGTAGGAATGATAGCAATAAACTATATTACTCACAGGATTTGTTGTAAATAGGTATATTTATTTTTGCTCATTTCCCTTCAAACACGGCCACAACAGTTATACCAGATAAAGTCAGCGCTGAGAGCATTCACCTCTCACCACAATTTATCATGCAGCCCCAACCCATGCAGCTAACTAACATCCGCCCTCCCCATTAGTCCTACATGCCTCCACCCCGCAATTCTAAACACAACTAATCACCAAACAGAATGTGGTTTTAATTCTCGGGCTGTGACTTAACTTCCCCAATGAGTCTTTGTATTTTGTTTCAGGAAATGAGAGGAGTCAGAGCGATAAATCTCCTCCCACCCCCATCCTTGTCACATGTTCGTGCCGATATGGGATAGGTGAGTTGGACCAGGATGGGATCTGCAAAAATGGGAAACGTTCCACAACCAAGTCAACATATTGGAAACGGCAGGATTGGATGTTCGTTCCCCAACCAAGATAATGTGTTGGGCTTCACTCCAGGAGATAAACCGGTAGGGTCTTTGAAGCCCGACATTACCGTTAGACAAATCAAAATTTCTGCAGGCTATACTGTCTTGCCTCTAATTAGTTAGTGGGCTTCTGCTTCTGCTTGAAGTTCCATCAGTGGGCAAAACATGAATGGTACCGATTGTATGAAATTCTTGGATGTTGGAAGAGTATCAGGATGAGACTTCAGTTTTGCCGACTGACAAAATGTCTCTTTAGGAAGGATTTTGATTCCATCTGTTGACTTTCCTACTGACACCAGTTTAAATTTTTAGTGTTAGGTTTTAGTTCTTGGCTGGTTTTGTGGTTTTTGTATCCTTTTTAAATTTTTTATGAATTGTTGGCTAGTTTAATCATACATACAGTAATATATCATTAAATATCTAAATGATAAATTTAACTAATCTGGAATGAAAATGCAGAATGTGTATCACTAAAGTATACAAGAAGTTAGTGTATATTGTTCAAATCACAATGCATGGTGGGAGAGTAGGGAAATTAAATCTCTTTGTCTGACTGTACTCCCTTCCCCCTGACTATTCCCCAGGAAGGATTATTCCATTTGTTTCTGGAGCTAGCTAATATTAGTTTCAGGGTAGGAAGACTAGATCCAGAGGTGGTATTCAGCAGGTTCTGACCAGTTTTGGATAACTGGTAGTGGAAATTTTGAGTAGTTGGGAGAGCCGGCAAATTCCACCTTTGACTGGTCCCGCCCCCATCTATTCTCTGCCTCCCAAGTCCCAGCTGATTGGCTGGGTCTTCTTTTGTTGCCCTGCACAGGAGAATGGAACTGGAAAGCAGGTTGGTGGGATGGGGAGGGAAGGGCATTTTGCAGTAACCTTCTCCCAGGAATGGGGTGGGAAAAGAGATTTTACAGTATCCTTTCCCTGCCATGCCCACCAAGCAACGCCCGCAGAACTGGTAGTAAAAAAATTTGAATCCCACAACTGACTAGATCCCTCTATTTCATAACATTGTTGCCCCAGTCTCACTCTGGATGGTATTTAGAGAATTTCAAACATGCCTATTAAATACTTATCCATTATAAGAAGGCATTCATGCATAGGAAGTGGTGGGTTGAACTTTCTAGTCCCATGAAGAAGATCCCTAAACTCACCTACTACTCTACAGCTTTCCATAGTTTCTACAGAACGTTAATTCAGAAATACTTCTGCCATTGTGTTTCAAATAAATTTATTTTCACTCCAAAGAAATTCCTTTTCCCACAGATAATCTTGTTGCCTAGTGGTCTAATCAGATACAATATTCCATACCTAGAGAGTTAATGAGAGTTATTGATTCATTAAGAATTCAACCCTTTAATTGATATTTCAAGATTAAAGAATTAGGAGCAAAAGTGTGGAAAAATGAAGAATTGAGCAGGTATTGCACTGACTTTGATACATCTCATCACAACACAAATGTACACATCTGTACAAAATGAAGTCAGAACAAACTCATGTATGAATCTCACTCCATACCTCATGAAAAAAACATCAAATTCTAATCTAATTTACATCTAGCTTTTCTAAGTTATTATAATGGTTTAAGGTTTTTCATGGGTGGAGTTTTCTTTTTAACTAGCACCTAGTTAGCCTCTGAGATGAGATATGCCACAATAACAGCAAAACACACAATAAAAAATGAATTGGTCACTTCCTCTTCATAAAATCCCACCCTCGTTCCTCACTCCTGATGGGCTCCTGAGGGTTTTATCAGCCTTATTTCCTATTTCTCTATCCACCACTTTGATTTAAAAGTTAAGAGTTAATTTACATTTTTATTTAATGCTTTCATGTTTGACCATCTTGGAATAAATCCCCATTCATTACAGACATATTAAAACATATCTCGTTTTAATTCAACTTTGCAAAAAATAGTTTCTTCACTGTGTAATAAAACATAAGAGTATCATCCTATTAAAATCTGCCTGTCTTCCTTTTCTTTAGATCTGATATAGCAGAATTGCAACAGAAAAAAGTGAAACAAAAATGCATTCCTATCATTATTATCTTACTATTTTCAATGAATATTTTTAGCAGCATACATAACATATAATGTGGTGATGAGGTGGCTCACTAACTTTCGTGATAAAAACTAAATCAGCATATAAAACTTCTTTTCTTAATTTCAGTCCCACTGATAATTAAATGCATATTTCCTATTAATTCTCAGATTCTGTAAAAGGATCGCTTCTCAACACCAGGGGAATGCCACGCAGGGGGGGAAAAAAACTTCAGTTGCTGGTGACCAGAGATAGAAGCTCACACTTTTATAATCCACCACAATAAAGTCTTGCCATTTTGTAAACTTTATTCTTAGGGCATCTCCATACGACCCACTGTTTGTACTCTCTAAAGTCTCAGAAGCATTTTGAAGGTGGCCTTTGATTGTTTATATGTCTGCCACTTGAAATGCTGAGAACTGTCTCTGTGAGGAGGTTTCTGTAAGGATCAAACAGAAAAAGCACAGCACACAAAGAGCTTCTGCCAAATCAGTTTAAATGTTTTCTTTCTTTATAACATTTCAAAGATAGAAAAGGCTTCTTTTTCAACCATGCAGGACTAAGTATACAAATGACACTCAGCTGGTACTAACTTCAGAAGAGAAAGAGAATGTAACAAATTGATTTTAACTTCTTAAATTTAAGGTTTACCATTCTGAGATTAACTATTTCCATGCCTGGAATGGTACTGGTTCCAGCAATGCTAATAGTATGTGAAATGTTGCTATGCATGTAACTGTAACTAAATTGTCCAAAGAGTTAATCAAAGTTTCAATAATAACTTAACCAGGAACCTCTCATGGCTGGCTGCCTTTTGATCTTCTTTGGTTTTTGGATTGTCCTTTCTTTGAGCATCTGTGCCAAGCAAACTGTTCTCTCAACAGCAAGTGATGTCTCTCTCTTTCTAACAGCCTCTATACTGGCTCTATCTTGAATCGTCCTAGGACTTGCATCTCTTCAGATGCCTGAAAATGTCTAATACCATTTTTGCTTCCTAACCATTTCCACATCCTTTCTGGAGTCCATCAATAATTCTAATTCCTGCCAGCTCCTTTGTCCACTTCAACTTCCTCTCCCCTCATGAACTCCACAGGTGAGGGGAGAAAACCTTACCTGCTTTCTCCCTATTTTCCCCCAAACTCAGATTATTAGGTACTGTATAAGTAATTATAGACTGTATGTCTCATTACAGTTCTCCATTCTGTTGCAGCTTCCAGAAAAGCTTCTGCAAATCCTGTGACCCTAACCCCATACAATATAACACAATAAAGTAGTACTAACCAAAGTTTTGTCAGTCCTCCTCCTCTTCCTCCTCCTCCTCCTCTTCCACTGGTCTTCCCCTTCTTCCTTCTTTCATAAACTCTAGTGGCATGTAAAGCACATTGGAAGGGGGAAGGAGGAGGAGGAGGCAGAGGAGGGGAAGAGAAGAAAGAGAAGGAGAGGAAGAAGAAGAATAGAATAGAGTAGAGTAGAGTAGAACAGAACAGAACAGAACAGAATAGAATAGAATAGAATAGAATAGAATAGAATAGAATAGAATTCTTTATTGGCCAACTGTGATTGGACACACAAGGAATTTGTGTTGGTTCAAATGCTTTCAGTATACATAAAAGAAAAGATCCATTCATCAAGAGTCAAGAATTATAAGGTACAACACTTCATAATAGTCATAGGGTACAAGAAGGAGGAGGAGGAGGAGGAGGAGGAGGAGGAGGAGAAGGAGAAGGAGAAGGAGAAGGAGAAGGAGAAGGAGAAGGAAAACTTTGATCCTCTGCAGAAAGAGAAATACAATAGGAAAACAGAATCACTATGTTTTAAAAAAAAAGCTTTAAAAAAGCTTCCAAGAAGTTTCCACTACATTACAACTGAACAGAAATAAATCACAAAGAAATGATACATTGCTTGCATTATGGGAGATCTGGAGCTGATTTCAAACTCAATCTCCTTTCCTTCCTGCTTTGGGATTATTTGTACTGAGAAGTAGTGTACAATACTTTTAGTAACTGCTTCTGTTTTAAGAAGAATAGTTTCATGAATCACTTCAAAACGCAGGGGACATCTTTCATTGCCATAAGTGAATTTGTATTTTCATAGACACTAAATCAACAGGCAGGATATGCCACTAATCTGAATATTGCTACCATGGGCTGTAGATTCATTCTTATTTATTATTAAACACTTGCAATTCTTGCTAGACTCAGGTCATAATCTAAAGCTGAACCTGTAGGAACTCCCTTAGAAGCAAAAAGACCATTGCAAATTAATGGAATGAACTAGCCTTTTTTTTAAAGGCACGGTACCATCAGCAATTGATTTGTAACTTTTACCTTCTATTTTTTTCCCTTTCACTTGGACAAGGAAAACCACAGAAATCACAAAAGAAAAAATAACTAAAAATAAGAAGGTGAATAAGATGACAGGACCATATCACTAGGGAAGAAGAAATTTCAAAATGAGAAGGCCCTGTCTAATGATTTTCTCTTTCCAGGCTAATGTATGAAATATGATTTAGAACATTTAACATCATTTCATTCTTTATGATTCATTTACTTGGGAGATACATCTCTCCACACATTTCTGCACATGATGTGGAAAAAATAACCAGATATAATGGCTGGAGGCGAACATAATATAAGAAAAATGAACTAGGAAGCGATTTCCCGTTGGTTCTTTTCTTCTAAAGAACCAAGTAGCACTCTCTCTCATCAGCAAAGCAGTAACACTCCGGACAATAAATCGGGTTGTTTGTATAACACAATTTCACACTGAAACTTATCCCAGAAAAATGTGAACTACTTTTTTAATATCCATATATACGAGAGTCATTTCTCATCATTCCCTCCACCATCAATCATCCCATTGTTCTGTGAGATCAGTGCTGTTTTATCTATGAAAGTTGAACATAATTTACTTTTTTTTAAAAAAATTGTCAGCTTCTTTCTGCTACTGCTGTACAAATCACTGATTGGAGAACTCAGGTTATGTAGCAATAGCACAGAGTCGGTGTATTGCCCTCAATAATCTGCATCCTCATTTTACTGACCTCGGAAGGATGGAAAGTTGAATCAATATTGAGCCAGTCAGAATTGAACTACTGCAGTGGTGGGATTCAAAAAATTTTACTACCAGTTCTGTGGGTCTGGCTTGGTGGGTGTGGCTTGGTGGGCATGGCAAGGGAAGGATTCTGTAAAATCTCCATTCCCTCCCCATCCCACTGACCTGTTTTCCAGTTCCGTTCTCCTGTGCAGGGCAACAAAAGAAGACCCAGCCGATCAGCTGGGACTTGGGAGGCAGAGAATAGATGGGGGTGGGGCCGGTCAGAGGTGGTATTTGCTGGTTCTCTGAACTGCTCAAAATTTCTGCTACTGGTTCTCCAGAACTGGTCAGAACCTGCTGAACACCACTCTGAACTGCTGGCAGTCAACAGAGTTAGCCTGCAATGCTGCATTCTAACCACTGCACCACCATAGCTCTATAGAGGGCAGAGAGATTGGGCCTGGACTGTACCAAAAACTTGAGAAAACATTTCCGACTGGCTCTCCCTAATTTACACAAAAATAAAGGGAGGGAGGGGAAAGCACATTAGAACTTGCAAAACTCTGTTGCAGTAAAAGTAGCCCCGATCTACATAGCATTGGTTTTTTTTTTAGCCTTAGTCTAGTCTACCTTATAGGGATGTCAGCTTGCAAATTTTGAGCAGAATAGAGCTCCTCCTCACAGCCCAAGTTGGGGCCACTTTGATGCTTCTCCCAGGTCTTTTTCATACACACATGCCTGACTCAACAACAATTCCAGAAAAAATAGAATTAAGGGTGCCGCACAGTCCTTATTCCAAGTAGCTCCTAAAATAATTATTTCATTTTAAACCATAGATAATTCCTCTAAACTTTATTACTTATAAAATGTCGAGTGTTATAGTTTTCCTCCCTGTGAATGATACTGAAATGTTTTCCCCATAAGACTGCACAGAAGACTTACATAGGGACAATTGTTATTTTTATCTCCCTTTATAATATTTGTCTGCTGTTTCATAAACCCTACAAGATAAAAGTCTAGGCTCCTGAAATTCCTGACCAAGCTCTCTTATTTCCTGACCTAAAACAGCCTCATCTCTATTCTTTAGCAAAAGAAAGGAGTTTTTTTTTTTAAAAAAATGGGCAGAGAATAAAGAGAAAAGATTATTTTCAAAAAATTCTAGCTTATGCAATATCAGCCAGTAGTGGTTTATTGGCCATGGAGTTCTTCTACAATCCATACTTATTAAAGCTAATCATGTGACAAATATGATCCTCACATTTATATTCCTTTAGCCAAGATTCTTGAATTACATCAGTATGATACATAAACTATGAAATTTATGAAAACAATAAGAGATTGAGAGTGGATTTTCTAGCCCATATGCAATCTTTCAGAGATCCCTTCCTTATATTTTAAGGATTTTCTTTTGAATTTCGTTGATGTGGTCTTAAGTAGATATAACATAACATGGGTAAACAGAAAATCAATCAACTATTTTAAAATATAAAGGGAAATGAGCAATTACTATAAGAAAAAAAATTCCTAGTTTTTAGGGATAGAACATCATTATAAAATGATATAAGATAGAACATCATTATAAATAGATAGAACATCATTATAAAATGATATATAAAAGTATAAAAGAACATCATTCTTAATAAAGCCATATTTTAGAAAACATATGGAACCGTATTGTGGGGATTTTTTGATATAAATAAATAGACAATGAATTCAATGGTGGTCTGGGGTATTTTTAAAGGAAACAGTCATGGTTGTGTTATTGCTTACATTTCATGAAAAAAGAAGAATCAAAAACTTAAAAGGACATTTGAAAAACATTTGAAAAATAAAGTCAAATAATCTTTAAATATATCTGAAAGAAAAGCCATTCCAGAAGTAAATAATGATTTAACGTTAGCTACATTGGAACTTAATTTCCTCTATGTGCTTGATGAAGAATATTTATGAGAATATTTATGAGACATTGGAAAAAAACAAGAAAAAGCAATATGTTGGTGGTTTCTTAAGTGAAGCAGCAACAAGTTTTATTATTTTTACTATTAAGAATCCTCAGTGAAAATCATATTATGATTCTGATCTTAAAAGTCATTCATATAAAAATTTATTTCTGAAATTTAACTTGTAATTCTGAGTCAAAGATTACTTAAGAATTAATCATGAATGATGATGATTTTGTTAACTTTGTTCAACCTTTTTTTCAACTTTTTTTTCCTTCCGCGAAGCTTATATTACTGTGACTTTGAAAACTGGATAAACTTTTGTAGGTTGTGTAATGTAATACTGGGTTTTTCTTCTTAAATGTTGATGTCAATAATTTCACAGCTACACTGGTGCATAGACTACAAATGATAGGACACTCTGATTTTATAAAGAGGTTTTTAAAAAGGGTTATCTGAGGGAATGTCTCTTGCCAATCACATCTACCCAACCCATTAGAGCAGGGAGGCAGGGAATGTTGCGGGTTCCATCTCTGAGGGAGATATATTTGGTAGGACCCAGAAGAAGGGCCTTCTCCGTGGTGGCTCCCTCTCTCTGGACTATCATTCCCCCAGAGATTAGAATGGCCCCCACTCTAGCATTCTTCCAGAAGGCACTGAAAATCTGATTCTGCCAGCAGGCCTGGGGGATGGAGCCCATCAAATGGTTCATGTGATCAGCTGTCGGGGGGGTGGAAGTTGGGGGTGGTTTTTTTTTTTTCCCAGATTTTGTTCTATTGTACTTTATTAATTTATTTGATTCTTTTTGTTAGTTTTTATTGTTTTATATTATTTTTATTTTAAATGTGTTTTTACATTCCATAAGCCACCTCGAGTCACCATGGGCCAATAGGCAGCAATATAAATTCAATGAATAAATAAAAAGCCTTGGATAATATTAGATTACTAAATGGCATCTTAGATATGCATTCCATTGCTATCTAAACCAATGCTATCAGGACCAAGTTCCTAAAAGGATCAAAACTCCTGAGCAGTCAAAGAGCTGAGAGTACTTATGTGGATCAGCTGCAACCATCACAACAGCAGGAATAACCAGCCAGGAGCCAGATGACACCACTGATAAATGAAATCCACACCACCTGTCAATCTTGGATCTGTTATAGGCGAGCACGTTCATTTCTGGACCAACAGGAAGACTCAACAGATGGTGATTGTTTTTATGGCTCTGGTTTTTTATCACGAGCTAAGCACCATGGACAGAAGCAGACCACAGACCATTAGCAATTATGCACCCTCACTTAGTTCTCTTGGTTTGCATTATAAGAGTGCATCAAGTTTGGAGCTCAGGCAAACAGAGAAGGGAGAACATTTCTAGACAAATTTTCTTCAATCTATTTAGTATCCATTTATTTAATCAATCCCACATTTCCCTTAAGAAATATGTAGGGGGGTAAATTAGCACAAAATTTCATTTTGTTTCCAAGAACCTTTGTTCTTTAAAAGTTGTAATAAAATTCCAGATTGTTATTTCTGTTGTACTTTTACTTTTCTTGAGTTAAATTTGTTCCCAATATGTTTGGAAGCATTCTTACTATTTTAGATTGAGACAATGAGAAGGTACTTTGGCCTTCGCGATTCTCTCTTTGGAAAAATGGAACTTAAGAACTAGCCAACTAAAAATAAAAACACCATTGTGGAATTTATCTGCAATCTGACAAGTCACACTTTTGCATGATGGTGAATTGTGA
This sequence comes from Pseudonaja textilis, assembly GCF_900518735.1. Next base: position 83,977 of record NW_020769437.1, read on the forward strand.
CACACTCATTGAATTGAAAATAAGGGATTAAAACAAATGGAAATGGAAGCAGAAGCAGAAAAGAAGTAGGATTCTGCATCGAAATGCATAAAATCCTAATGAACATAAAATCAATGAAGCTTTTAAGAATTAAAACATATAAAATAACATTACCCTCTTGGACTCCACTCTTGTCCTGTAAGAATGATATCAACCACATATGATTTTGTTCATAAAAATTATTTTGAACTAGAATAGTACAGAATGTAGAAAAAAATACATTTAATGAAGCTGGTTGAAAGGCAATGAGGTTTTGATTATAGGGAAAAATATTAGTTAGTCCTGGACAGTGCTGGTATAATGACATAAAACATTCATAAGATAGGTGGCATTCATAACTAGGGTATCCATCGGACCCCTTATAATAGGTCCAAAATGAGTAAAGCTGACATAGTTTTGTCAAAAAAAATAAAAAATAAAGCTAAAATAAGTTACAGGCTCTAACTATTTATTTATTTATTTAAATCATTACAATAATTCCATCTTTCATTCATACAGTGTGTCGACTAGATACATATATCTTGTGCTAATAATCATAATTAATATGTTTTAACCAATATTACAATAATCACATTTTCTTTGTAAATCATAAACCATTTCCTCTTATATTTATAATCTTTATAACCATCTTAACTGATGGGCTGTAACTATTCCTGTTGTGAAAGGTTAAGAGTGAGAAATTTTTGTTCAATTGGTAAGTCATGACCAACTCTTTGTGACCCCATGGACCATAACAGTCCAGGCTCCTTCATCTTCTGCTATCTCTTGCCCAAATCCATGTTCATAGTATTGATGACACTATCTAACCATCTCTGCCCCCACTTCTCTTAATAGTGAGAAATATCTAAATATTAAATTCAAAAGAGAAGATACCATAGTTGAACCAAAACAAGCTAAGGATTTTTTCAAACTACTGAGAATATTGTTAGGCCCACAGATAATAAACACAGAGAGAAATTACATATCAAACAGTGGATTTATCTTGACAGCACCAAGGAGACTTACTTCCTAGTATGAAACAGATTTTAGGCACTTTTCCTTGAAGCAATAAAGAAAGATTTCATGGAAACTGAAAACCCAACTGAATTCCTTTATGATACACAGTGACAGGCTAAATGAAAGAGAGGTCCCTAGTTATCTTAGTTTGACTCAACACTACATGACCTTTTAGACGAACCTCACTCTCAAGGATCTAGGAATACTCATTTCAAAAGATCTAAGTCCCAGAGCTCACAGTAACAGCATTGCCAAAAAGGCATTAAGAGTTGTTAACCTAATTTTGTGAAGCTTCTTCTCCGGTAACATTGAACTGCAAACCAGGGCATACAAAACCTTTGCCAGACCAATACTTGAATACAGCTCATCTGCCTGGAATCCACACTGTATAACAGACATTAATATAACTGAACGAGCCCAGAGGTATTTCACAAGAAGAATACTCCACTCCTCAGCTCACAATAGAATACCTTGTTACCAGGCTTGAAATTTTGGACCTGGACAATTTAGACCTACACTGCCTATGGTCTGACCTAAGCTTAGTACACAAAATTGTCTGCTACAACATCCTACCTGTCAATGACTACTTCAGCTTCAACCACAATAATACACGGGCAATCAATAGATACAAAAAACAGTATGCATGGATGCGTGAAAGTAGTAGTAATAGTACACATTGGTGCCATAGAATGGCAACATTATCAAAGTGCGGGTTGATTGCATATGCTACCAACCATTGTCTGTATCATTGTCTGTGTCTTGCTTGCTATATTCCTCAGAATTTTGGTCACTTCTGGTTCTTTACCATTTTTTTTAATTTGACCACAAGATGCTGAAACTAACATAGGAAGACATTTTTTCAATAGTTTAGATATTATAGCTGGTGGCTTTGGAAGAGGAGGAGGAGGAGGAGGAGGAGGAGGAAAAAGGCAGAGAAAAGGAGAAGAGAGGGACAAGAGGAGAGGAAGGAGGAAAAGGAGTCTAGACTTTATATGTCACTAGAATTTATGCTGCCATATGTATGATGTACTAGTATTGAGAAAACTCCAGTGCTGTGTGTCACATCATGTAAATTTTAATATGTGAAGAAATACGACCATAAGTAACACAGCTTAAGTACAAGAAAATGTAAATAAGTTGTAGTAATGCATATTATGCACTTAAATTACCAACCAAAGTGCATCTTTGCCCCCAGGCAGCAAAAAGAAAAAGAGCTATACCATAAAATACTTTTTTTCTCTCTTTATGTAAAACTTTCATTCTTTTTTTTTTAACTTTCAGTCATGCTGAACAAGAGTCAGGTTTGGTTTAACCTTAAAGCACTTCCACACCCCCATCAAAATGTCTCTATTCTCCCACCCCCAAACTTCAGGTGCAGCTTGAAATGATAAAGACACAGGTGTAGAAAGACTGCCTGAAGTGAGTGGATGGAACACCCTGCAGAGGAAGGAAGGAAGGAAGGAAGGAAGGAAGGAAGGAAGGAAGGAAGG
>NW_020769437.1:86511-197389 GCF_900518735.1 Pseudonaja textilis
AGGAAGGAAGGAAGGAAGGAAGGAAGGAAGGAAGGAAGGAAGGAAGGAGGGAGGGAGGAAGAAAGGAAGAAAAGAAGGGAGGGAGGGAGGGAGAGAGGAAGGGAGGGAGGAAAAAAGGAAGGGATGAAGAAAAGAAGGAAGGGAGGGGGGAAGAAAGGGAGGGAGGGAGGGAGGAAAAAAGGAAGGGAGGAAGAAAAGAAGGAAGGGAGGGAGGGAGGAAGAAAGGGAGGGAGGGAAGGAAGGAAGGATTATCTCAGCTCTACACTATACAGAAGGAAAAGTGAAAGAAAACATCTGGAGCTTTACATTGGCATTGGTACTGAGGCAGGGGTGGGCAATTAATTTTCCCAAGGGGCTATATGAGAAACTGGGATTGTTGAGAGCTCTGCCACCGTTGCCTCCCCCTGCTGCCACCGTCCCCCATTGCCCCATAGCTGCCAACACCACCAGTCAGATGGGAACAGTCAAAGGACTGAATGTGGCTCACAGCCTGTAAAATGCCCAGGTTAGCACTGAGGAAAGAGAACCTGACAAAAAAAAACTTGTCAATATTATTTGTTGCTTTCCTGGAACCAGGCAGCATGTCCCCAAAGCTCTTGTACCTGTTTTAGTTTCTAGAACTCAAAAGGCAGATGATACAAGACAAGGGTTCCCTCTAATGGAAAATCTTGACCCCATCTTCTCAACCTCCCTTTCCTATCCCCCACTGATAGGGTCCTTCTCTGCCTGCAGTATTTCAGAACTGGTGAAAATGCTACCAATAAATTCCACATCTGTCTCTAGAAAAAGAAAACAAGGATGTATTATATTAATCAGATTTCTTCTCAATTTATGAACTGGAAGCATATTGCAAAACAATCTGCTGCAGGGCTTTGGTGTGAATTCCAGAAAAATATTGTCGTGCTGGTTGACATTTTAGGTGCTATTCCCGCATCCCAGTAATATTGATTCTCAGGCATAAGGAAAATATAACTTTGTTTGCAATGCTGACTCAAGTAAATGATCATGACTCTTTTCTCTCTGTTCTTGCATATCCAGCAACCAATAAAGAGTGCAACAGGCATGCATTGATCTTTTTTAAAAAATAAAGTTTTATTGAGTTTTAACAAAACAAGTAAAACATCTTATTTGAATACACATGGTTCTGGGTTATCACATTTCCATGACACAATTTCATATGCATATTCATCTTATGTATTCAACTTTATATATATATTTTTTCCAACTTCTCACTATTTCTCCATTTACTTGTCTTAATTTTCTTTTATGGTTATCTCATTTTCTTCTTATTCAATTGTATTTCTTTTACCTAAATTTTTATATCTTTTTATTCATTATACTTATACTTTCATCTGTCTTGTTTACATATATTCTCTTCCAACATTCTTAAAAAGCAAAATTCTCTCTATGATTGCAGATCGGAGTGCAACACCTTTAAGTCTTATTGTTATTATCATATGAAATCTCATTAAACATTAAATTTGTGCATTCAAAAATTATAACATTCAAATTTCTAATATCTATTTTATGTTATGTAAATCTCATCATTCAGACTCTGCTTGGTACTTCCCCGTGAAAATGTAAAAAGAAAAATTCTAAAAACATAGCTATATATATATATATATATATATACACATTAGTAAACAAAATAGTTATTCAAAATCATTCTAGTACTGGTATGAATCTTGTAAATCTTTCATGTTTCTTTTCAATATCTATCAATCTTTGAGAACAATTGAAATGTTTCCCTCCCTTCTTCATTATTAATTAACTGTTAATAAACATACCATTGGATAGTCATATAGTTTTATCTTATAAATTATTTACTATTAATAAGCAAAATAATTATTCAAATTCATTCTAATAACTGGTATAAATTTCTCTATAAATCTTTCATTTCTTTTCAATATTTTATCAATCTTTAGAAACAATTGCAATGTTTCCCTCTCTTCTTTATTATTGCATTAATTATAAATAAACATACCATTACATAACAATACAGTTTTATCTCATAGATTATTTACTTATTTCATTTCTAACTCATTACAGTATTCTACTGTCACAACACTATCTTTTGTACCTTTGCAGAATCCTCACTTTTAACTTAATTTAACCATTATCTCTGTGTTTTCTAGCTGAGCAAATACCTTTAATCCGAGTACGTTTCCCCTTTTTCTTCATTTCCTGTTTTTGTCACTCATAAGTTCTTTCCCTTTCTATCTTTCCCCCCCCTTTTCTCATCCCTTTTTTATACCCTTCTCTCTCTAATTTCCCCTCTATAGTTTTCTTTTCTGCTTCTCCTTGCTGTTATACTTCTTTTTCAGACTATTTTTCTTTTTGGCTGTTCTCTTTAATCTCAAACTTTTAACTCCTTTTCCCCCTTTTTACCACACTTTGCATTATTTGATCATTGAAAATGGCTTCTTTGCCATTCTTCTTGCTCTTGAAGCTTTTCCTTTTGCTTTTCATAGTTCAGGATCTCCATTTGAAAAAATTCAAATATGAAGCCAAAGGATCTTCCTCCCCTTTCTGCATCTTCTTTCTATTTTTTAAGACCCATCTTCAATTCCTCCAGGAGCGATGCCATTTTAAACACTTTTGAACAACCACCCTATTGACTTTAAGTAAAAACAGAAAAAGAAGGAAAAAAAACAATGCCAAAAACGTTTTTTTTAAAATCACCAAATGATCCCAGACTGTTCCTTCTTGTTTCTTTCCTTTACTTTTCCTTTCCGTAGGTTACTGTATCTTTTAATAAGATTTCAGTTACAATGTATCCTCGGGAGTCTTTTCAAAGTTTCACTGTTAATCCTCTTTATTTTTCCAGGTGGCACTCCATTTTTTCATTATTCCAAATTCCACCCTTTTGCCTCCGCTCTTCTCCTTTTTAGGGTTTTGAAATGACCAAAAAATTTTTTTATTCTCCTTTTGACACTTAGATTTCAGCTTAAAGTTGCCTATTAGTGTCAAAATAGATTAACATAAATTTCTTTCCATACCATTTGTCAATATAAAGGTTTAAAAGGGCAGTTTTAACCTCCTTTTCTCTCTCCTTCACCACTTAAAAATCTTCTTTCAGAAGTATCCCGCTAAGTACTTTTAAATTCAGGGTACCTTGCTTAGATGTCTTCTGTTGTTTAGCCCGGACTGTCCTGCTTTCCTCTTTGTCTTCCTCCTGCACAATCTTATCCAATCGGGTTCTTCTTTGAGGTGGCCATTTCTGATCACCGCTGCAACCACCTTCAGGAAAGGGAGTTTAGACCAGCTAAGGAGGAGAGATGCGGCTCCCCTCCACTCAGCTAGCAATTTCCCCCCTCTTCACCACCTCTACGGGGTGGCTTCAGCCCCGAATCCAAAGGATCGGGGTGCTCCAGCAGCGAGCACAGATCGAAACCACGCACAATCGCGGATTTCGGTCTATTGCTGAAGAAACCCAAACCGGAAGTCAGGCATGCATTGATCTTAAAGTCTTCTAAATTAATGACATTTCTGGAGATGACCTTTTCCAATGAATCAGATATTTCCAATTTAATTCTCCTCTGACCTGACATTTCAGCTCACCTGTTCTCAGCAGATTAAAGTAAATATATTAGATGCAAATATTCAACTACCCACAACAGGGACCAGATAGGAGGGAAATAGTAAGAATTTCATTTTATCCCTTCTGATACTCTCTGAACCTCTGGAATTAAGTATTTTCCAACACCATGTCTTAACGAAAGAAGCGAAACTCTTCTAAGGGACAGGGAGAAAGAAAAGATAGCAATAGCACTTAGACTTATATATCGCTTTGTAATACTTTACAGCCTTCTCTAATCAGTTTACAGAGTCAGCATATTGCCCCAATAATCTGGATCCTCAATTTAATGACCTCAGAAGGATGGAAGGCCTTGAGTCAACCTTGAGCTGCTCAGGAGTCAGCAGAATTAACCCGCAATGCCACATTCTAACCACTGTGCCACCATGGCTCCTACCAAGGTAAATAAAGTAGCCCAATGACCAAGTGGGGCGGGGGAGGGAATCCACTTTGCAAGCTCCTCACTAGGTTCTAAATGACTTTTTTTTCCTCCCAGAACCCCTTCCTCTTTATTTTCCTCCCAGAACCCCTTCCTCTGGTGAGTCTGCAAAACACATGCCAGGATAAATATGCTTAGAAAAGGCTTTTCTTATTATGTGGGAGAAATGAGCAACATCATAAAATGTTTTGTATTTATTATCTTTGAAGATTAGAATGGCCCTAACTCTCTTGTCCCTTTATAAGGCCTTGGCTGGAGACCATTATTTGTATTGGTGAATTGCTGACCATGTATTGTGCACTGATGTCACAACATGACATAATCCTGCTTGTCATTCTTCATGTATTAAGTTCAATATGCAAAAGGCTATTGTAAGAGGCTATAATGTAAGATTACACTGAGCAACCAGTTTTGGTCACCACATTACAAAAAAGATGTTGAGACTTTGAAAAAAAGTGCAAATAAGAACAACTAAGATGATTAAGGGCCTGGAGACTAAAACATATGAAGAACAGTTACAAGAATTGGATGTGGACAGTCTAGAGAGAAAAAAGGACTAGGGCTGACATGATAGCAATATTCCAGTATTTGAGAGGTTGCCACAAAGAAGAGGGAGTCAACCTATTCTCCAAAGCACCAGAAGGCAAGACAAGAAACAATGGATGGAAACTAGGATGGATGGAAACTCAAGGAGAGAAGGAATCTGGAATTAAGGAGAAATTTCCTAACAGTGAGGACAATTAACCAGTGGAACAACTTGCCTTCAACAGTTGTACGGACTCCATAACCGGATGTTTCTAAGAAAAGACTGGACGATCATCTATCTGAAATGGTAAAGCATCTCCTGCTCGAGCAGGGGGTTGGACTAGACAACCTTTAAGGCCCCTTTCTGGGTCTACTCTGATTGGTTGAGCCTACTAGAAGAACAGAACAGGATATGGTTCTCTGATATGTAGGAATGAAGCGGGAGAAAGTGTCTCTGCCTCATCTTCAGCCTTAATTTATTCATGGACAGCTTCCATGGATTACTTTCATATGTGTTTGTGTTTGTGGCCACTACCAGTCTTAAATGGCTATCATTTAGAACACAAACACATCTGTCTTAATTTATTCATCCAGTCACTTGAGAAACCACATAATTTGAAGTCAGAGAATAGTTCAGTTTGTGTATCTGGGTGGTGGCAATTTTTATGGAGCCCTTTTCTAAAATTAAAATCACACATGAGGTGGATACCATCAAGTGCTTTCTAGTTTTTTTAATTCCAGGGAGAAAACATATTGGAGTTGAGTGAAATATTCTTCCCAGATGTATAACCAAAAGGTAGCAGTCATTTTTATCCTAATACATAGGGGAGATATAAAAATTAGAAATCCTCTGACAAGCCACCACTTAGAGATCAATTCATGGTGGTCCTGAGCTATGGTTTTTTTTTTTTCATTAAACAGACTGAAGGCATATGTTGGATTCAAGACATCCTTTCGGTTCCTTATACATATCAGCCAGCAAAGAAATCTGAACTATTTCAAAGCCCTTGAAAAAGGAATCGTAGACACGGCCTTTGTTAAGTCATCTATTTTCAATTATCTTGCCTTTTGCTATTCTTCTTCAGTTGAGCAGAATCAGAAAAATAAATAAATAAACCCTGCTGAGCATTGTCGTGCCTAATAAACGTAAGGCTGAACATCTGCAAATTTGGCGACACCATGGCGCATGCGATGCACTAGTGGCTTTGTTGCTGTCTTCTTTAATTATAACCACCACATGCAGCTATAATAATCTAGTTCTCTGTTTACATTAGTTGTAGCACTTTGGCTACAGTTTTGCTCAGCTCAGGTGCTGAGAATTGCAATAAGTAGCATGCTCTCTGCTGATCGAACCCCAAGTGAAAATCATGGAGCACAAAGAATGTGCTCAGGAACACAAGATGTTTTGGGGCAGAACAGCAGCCGTTGCATCTGGATGAACTGCCACTCTTGGCTGGATCAAAATAAAAGAGTACAGGTAGTCCTTGACTTATAACCACAATTAAGCCCAGAATTTCTAATGGCTAAGCAAGAGAGTTGTTAGGTAAGTTTTGCCCCATTTTTCGATCTTCCTTGCCACAGCTGTTTAAGTGAATCACTGCAGTTCTTAAGTATGTAACACGGTTGTTAAGTAAATCTGGCTTCACCATTGGCTTGGCTTGTGTTTTGACCCAAACCTTGTTCCATATAAACAAACACCAAACAGAGATAAAAGCAAAACCTTTTAATGCTTCTCTGCAAATTCCGTTAATTCATGGTTAAAAGGCTATTAAAACTAATTGTCTCTGACAAGAACAAACCTTGCCAAGGCTGTGCAAGGCTGCCAAAAGCACTAGATTAAGTTGCCAAGAAATATTCCAAACAAAAAGTCTTCAAATACAAACCAAGATAGTCCGAACTTCCACAAGGCTTAAAGTACAAGAACTTCTTTGCTTCCTGCAAAGAATACTGGTCTCTCAGGCTGACTTTTATCTCTTATGGAAAGGGCAATTACTTTGCAGCTTTACTCCTGAGTTGCCCATGCTGCTGCAGCTGTTCTTTCCTTCAAGCAGCTCTGCAGGCATGCGCACTGGGCACAGGCTCCTCGGGGTCCTTTGCATCACTGCTGCCAGCCTCCACAATCTCCAAAGGCAGCATTCCACTCCCTGATGGTCCTGGCCCCATCCCTACATCACATGCAGGCCCCTCATCTGAGTCCTCACTCTCCAAGACCTCAGCCATCTGCACCTGCTGCTGGCGAACCACAACAGCTTGTAGGAAGATTGAAAGGGGGGAAAACCAGATGACCCTGGGACACTGCGTCCATCATGAATACATGCCAGCATCTGAATTTTAATCACGTAGCCACAGGAATGCAGAAATTATCATAAGGGTGCAAGCAGTCTTAAGTCACTTTTTTCAGTGCCATTGTAATTGAATTGTCACTAAATAAAAGGTTATAAGTCAAGGACTACATACACCTAAAATTGAATTCCAGCAACTTGAATCAAAACTAGCTTCTTGTTATTATTAGTGGTTTAAGTCAAGGGTTAAGATAAGATAACCCACCCATCTCCAGTTCTCTCTTATCATGAGCCATGGAAGAGGTTTTCAAGTGTTATTTACAATCAGATAAAAGAAAATAAGTAAAACCAAACAATTCTGGGACAATAGATTCCAGAGCATATTACTTAAACCCTGGATGTAGCATCAAAATGAGACAAATGCCTATTATTAAACTGGGAATTCATATACATATAATAGTAGTGATAGGGAAAATTTGAGCATCACTTTAGATTGCCTTTCTGAAGATAAGCAGACCCTAAAGACATGGTTCCAAATCAGTTTTATAATTAGTTGCATCATTCATTCCTGCAATAACCAAAGCTTTTAGATTTTAAAAAACAACATGTCTCAGGCTGGAGTAAATATTTTAAATATTCAGCTTTAAGTATATTTTACATATTTATGTCCTGCAAGTTTCAAATAAGGCCAGGATGAAGAAAGAAGTCTACTTTAATGGACTCATAGACGATCATGATTTAATACTGAAGGAAAAAAAACAATAGTGGCTACTGCATTAGAACTTCACAATTAGGAATGTTTTTGAAAATACTATTATTGGTACCCTTTGTAAAATCCAGGTCAGAAGTGGATAACTGAAGATAAATTGGCTTTTGTTCATTTTTTTGCCCATCATTAAATTTCACACACTGATCAATTTATGTCTATCCTCTTGGTTGTCATACACTTATTTTCTACCAAATACGGTAGCTAGAGTCATCTATTAATGGCTGACAGTTCTTTTTGTGAATTTATGTCTCCATGCTGTCATCACAAGAATACCACACCAATCTATTACATTTGTGGTAGGCAGAAGCATTTTGGACATGAGATTAATAAAACTATGAGCAATGACCAAGAACTAGTAAGACAAATCCATGAAAGCCTCTTGGGGTATGTATTATTTTCGTTAGATATGGACAAAATATGACTTATGACTCCCAATCAGCTTTTTGTTAATACTGTTTTGGTTCTTATTGGGCTCAGGTGTTGTTTTTTAATTAAATGCAATCTTTGGAAACACAAAAATTTCCATGACACTTGGTAAACTGTTGTTTTGCCTAATGCCATCATAGTCCAAGAAAGAAAGAAAGAAAAAAAGAAAGAAAGAAAGAAAGAAAGAAAGAAAGAAAGAGAAAGAAAGAGGGAGGGAGAGAGGGAAGGAGGGAGGAAGGAAGGAAGATGGATAGACAGGGATGAAAAGTTTTCAATTACATATTGAGTATTTAACATAGAGAGAGAGGGAGAGGGAGATGATAGAGATAGTTAGAAAATAGTTTTTAATTACATATTAAATGTTTAACATGCATTATCTTAAATAGATAGAAATAGATAAGAGAGGGAGGGAGATACAGATATACAGATAAAATTTTAAAGCCAAAGAGGCACCATGAAAACATTACTTTATCATTTTTAATAGCTTTCACAGTGCATGTTAAACACTTGGTATGTAATTGAAAAATCTTTTTGCTTCTTTGTTAGTTTGATAAATTGATATTTGTGTGCAGGAAATATGGGGAAGAAAATATTACCGGAAGCTATGTTACTTTTCTCCTCAACTCTTCTACTTTACCTTTTCAGGAACCACAGCCCAACAATAACAGCACTGTGGGATGGTAATGGGAATTCTGAAAGGTCTTGAAATAATATATCCAATGGGTGACAATGCATATGCTCTCCAGCTGTGTATTTAAGATTCTCTTCAGAAAGCACAGAGAATAGAAACAGCTGGAGTAGATTTAGGAAACTGACATGGTGGACTGATTTCTTCCCTGAGCTTGGATCTTGTGTGTGTTGGTGATAGAGAAGATAAGAAAACCGTGTCCTTCATTAAAGTTGTAAGTTGTAGGCTGTTCATATATCATAATCCAATCAAGGGGTATTCACAGGTAACCTGGCCACACAGCTATAATCATGAAAATTATGTTTTGAAAGAAGATCTCTACAGAATTGAAAAACTTTTTCAATTATATTACAAAGCATTATATTACAGGAGTGTTTCTCAATCACAGCACTTTAGGATGTGCAGACTGGGGAATTCTGGGAGCTGAAGTCGACACATCTTAAAGTTGTTAAGATTGAAAACATTGCATTAAGGGCTACTGTCTTAGGCTGCAAAATATGGACAATCACTAGATGGCAGCATAGATGGACAAGAACTCAAACTCTTTGCTGCCATCAGTCATTAGCTGGAGCTTTAGAAATAAATACCATAGTTTTAATTGTATGAATATTCCTGATCCTTATTTTCTTCTTTGATGAAGTCACAAGGAAGAGATTGAAAGCATTTTTAATGAACTACACTTGGTTGTTATGTTCAAACTGGGAACTTTTAACATTTTAATCCTAACCTTTTAATTTTTGTTTTTCACTTTGTTCTTGTTTGTGATTTTATATTATTATGTCTTTTTTAATGTAAACCACCCAGAGTCACTTAGGTAAGATGGGTGATGTAGAAATGAGATGAATAAATAAATAATGATATATTATCCCAAAAGATCTAAGTCAAAAGCCCCAAATTTAAGGTGGTCAGTTACTCAATCCATAGTTAAATATAATTAGAAGCTGCTTAGAGTCATCTCTAGGTGAGATGGGATGTATGTAAGTTTACTAAATTAATTAATTAAATATAGCATAATTTGTTCCTCTTAGATAAGAAATGAGATTTATTTGAAAATGAGAATATATGCTTCTAATAGCTGCATTAAATGGGAGGTAGGAAACCACATTATCATATTTTGTTCACAAAGCAATAAATACTATTTAGAATGATGGTCATTACTGCCTGAGCTTAGAGCATGAATATACACAATTATAATTGTATTTCTCATTCTCCTTTCTCTTTGGCTTTCTTGACATTCTCATCCTTTCCCATTTTATCCTGTTTGTATATATGCTGCAGTAGGCTTTAACATAAACAACTCATTATATTCTACTTGAGATTAACATTTCAGCCCATCAAAAAACAGCCATAATTAATATACACAGAACATATTAATATTTCTAAATGCATGCTCATTAAGGTAGAGCCACATTCTTTAAAAGGGTGAGCAGAGAGCTTCCAACACCATTACTAAGTCAACATTCACAATTCTCAAAAGCTGGTCTGCATTCATCTTTGTATGGGAATGAAAATGTTGGAGTTGTAGGCCTTCAGGTAACAATATGGGCAGATCCATGCAAGGAGATGCCAGGAATACCCCAAGTCACAGAAAGTCAGCACTTTCCCTGTCTTTCAAAAAGATCATCACCAAAATTAGGAACTAGTTTGACTTTTCCCTTAAAATTTCATGTTGTCTAAGAGAGAATGCTGGAAGGTGTCTTGAACCCTATAGAAACTTACTTTAGATCACTGTATTCATAGATAGGATTATGTTGGATTAACAATTAAAATTGTTAGATAATGTTTAATAGCTTAATGCTTGCCACCTTGAGCTATTTGTAAAAATAACAAAAGTGGGATACAAATAAATATCCTGCCTAACTTATTTTGTTTGTCTGAGTAAGGGTAGGGCTTTGTTTTGTTTTGTTAAATTTATTTACCATTTCAGAACGCTTCCAAAAGCACTATTATTTTTTTTAGCAGATGAATATAACCACTGTAAATAGTCCATTGTGTCCCAATTTCTCCAAAACTTTGTGGTTGCCCAGAAAAGCTTTTGTAATAGGGGCAGCTTTTGGCAGAATCATAAGTAGCGGTTAGGGAATGGCCACAAATTGAAGGCAGCAGAATACTGTAAACCACAAACAAGAAATTAAAAATAATAAAGTACATAAGATTTTTTTTTTGCAAGTCAATAGTAGGAAAATAGATGTATGGAGGTCTACTTTCAGATGTACCCCAACTGGTTCTGCAAGTGTTTTGCAATTCTGAGAAAAATATTTCTAGGTACAAGCTGGGTACAAAGCTCAGACAGGAAAAGGGAAAAGAAAAACAAGCAGTAAATCTTGCCATTCTCCAACAAAACCCCACTAAAAGGGGGAGAAGGAACCTAACATGAAATGTTGCACTTAAATTGTGCAAAGAGAGTTGAGAAAGAGACATCTAGGCCACAAACTCTAACTCCTGCTCAGTGGGAAAAAAAATCCAAATTAAAGTAACAGCTGCTCATCCATCTCTATTTGTACCTATCCAATGGCGGTGGTGGGGGGAGACAGGACCTTTTCTGCAGTGAACTCACTGTATGGCTGGTCCTTTTTGTTGTTGAAATGATTCTGGGTGGCATCATTTGATTGGTTAAATTATGGATTTTTTTAAATTAAATTTATATGCTGCCCATATCATTCTGCAAAGCTCCCATCTGATTCTGCAGTGCCTTCTTACCTACTTTGGGATCATTATGTTATGCTTGCTGTGTTATACTTCCAAATGTTACTTATTTATGTGTGTGCATGTCATTTGAGAAGACTCGCTTCTGTTATATTTTAGTTGTGTGGTTTATATGAATGTATTTGTATATACAAGAATACTTTATTCGCAAAAGTAAATCAAGCGACCTTATTTTCATTACTTTCATCATGCTTGGAATCCAACGATGAAATCTAGGTTTTGGAAAATGAATTTTTAGTAGGCTGTGATATAGGGAGTATAATAATTAATGTATTAATGAATGGTTGACATTCAAAAATATTTGCTGGCAATCCTAAATGACTTTTGTGAAATGTTTCATTCTTTTAAAAAAAACAGGCCATGTGTTGGTCCATTTTTAGACGTATTGTACATTAATGCAAGCACGTATGCTGCTGTATGTCTGGAATTTCAGCCTTTAAAAACTTTAGAGTTTTTAAAAACTGTAGAGTAGAGTAGAGCAGAGGAGAGCAGAACACAACACAACACAACAGCTTTTTTTTATTGGCCAAGTGTGATTGGACACACAAGGAATTTGTCTCTGGTGTGGAAGCTCTGTAACTTTCACTGTACACATAAATGTGGTTACCACTTTCAAGGACCAGGGAGATTACTCATTAAGATTCCCGATTTTTTTTAATGTACATGCCGCTTTCTATACACAATATAGAAAGTATCCTTCTTGCTCTTGAATACATCTGATTAACTTACACAGAATGTCATACATGTTTTGCCTCCTTCCAAAGCTGAGACTTCAACTAGGCCGAGATGAATATAGGCATTCTCCTTTGGTTCTACAATTTAGGCACATAATTGCAGAAAGAAAAAGAATTTTTAAAAAACAGCAACTTTGATCTCAGTGAGGTGCTAATTTGTAAGGTCTGAAGGTTGTTAACAATTTAGGAAGCAAGGAACCAGTACATAAACAAGGACCTTTATCTGGAAGGCTATTACTGACACATTACTCTCTGGAAACAGTCAGTTACTCAAGCATTTGAAGACAAGACAATGCGTCAATAAAGGAATTAGACCAGACACCTTGAATCCATCAGGTTTATCTCAGCTTGCTGACAGGAACAGTAGGTGATGTTAAGTCACAGAAAATACTTCAAAGTCTCCTGGACCTTAGGTTTTCTACAGAAGCTAAACAACATTTACAGCTCTGGTACTAACAAACAATGTGTAGGTAGAAGGCCGATGGAAGATGAAAGCGTAGTCCTTTGAGCAAACATTCTGCTTTTCACATTCAAGTATTCTTTGACCAGATTTAAGTTGATTGTTGTTGGCTTTGGAAAAATTGAAATGATTTCTTTCATCTTGACCATTTTGCAAGAAACTTCATTTTAAGGAATGTAGCAAGTCAGATAACTAGCCTGACTAAAGCTACCAAAAAGCTGGAAGCTTTTCTACTTGTTGTTTCTACAAACACAGCACACAGTAAGATGTGAAAGGTGAGAATCATTTTGCTGGGAAAACTAATCTTCTTTGGAGTAATCAGGACTTCTAAAGAGGTTCAACTTTTCTTCCCAATCCATCTTTCTTCTGAATAAAAAAAATAGTAGTAAGCTACTGGAGTAAAATATGTTAGAACGATGACTTAGAGTAGCCTACAATATCATGTAGCATAGTGAGATATTTCAGATATGAAAAGGTGAATATTTTCTAATAAACAACTATATTTTCCATTGATCTCTGGAGCCTTCTAAGAAAAGTCATGCAAAAAGAAACAAAAGGTCAAGATATTCCAGCATTCCTTACCTAAAATGATCAAATGAATTATTATAAGAAACTCACATGTAGAACATAGGTAAATGTACGCTTCCCATAGATCCTAATACTGACACAAAGTCGTCTGTTTTTCATACTATAGGCTTTCATTATTATGACTAGTAACCATTTTTCTCTTTCATGAAGGGACTGTTTAAAACCATCCAATTTCACAGCCAAGACTATGTTTTCTGCATTTATGGTTTAATTTCACACAATGTATTAAGTCTCATCTATCCCATATCACTTACTTTACTTCTTAGATCACACAAGTTGTTAGTATTATAAAACCAAGGGTAAAGGGAGGAAAAATGTTTAGATTTTTTGTACCCCCCCTTTATCCTGTCCCTCAAAGTTTGCTTTTATTTTTTTCCTCTGAATCACAAAGACCAAATACTGTTGTAAACTTTACCCATAGTATTAATGCTGTTGTTATTATTTCAATTGGTACCCTTTCTTTTATGAAAAAAAAATGGCAGATGCTAGTAAAACATCCATGATAAAATATAGTTAAACATTAATATTAAAATAAAGCAAAATAATAATAATAATAATAATAATAATAATAATAATAATAATAATAATAATAATTGTAGAGGGAGAAAAGGAACTTTCTACTTGATCACACTTTGCACAGTGACTTAATCAGCAAGTATAAATGACAGATGGAATAGACGGCTCTTCGCAAGATGGGAATAAAGTAGATCCTGTTCTTCAAGGAAGAAAATTATATTTAGTATTTTTTTTCCATTATGTTACCACTTGATATACACTGCTCAAAAAAAATAAAGGGAACACAAAAATAAGACATCCTAGATCTGAATGAATGAAATATTCTTATTAAATACTTTGTTCATTACATAGTTGAATGTGCTGACAACAAAATCACACAAAAATTATCAATGGAAATCAAATTTAGCAACCCATGGAGGTCTGGATTTGGAGTTACACTCAAAATTAAAGTGGAAAAAAACACTACAGGCTGATCCAACTTTGATGTAATGTCCTTAAAACAAGTCAAAATGAGGCTCAGCAGTGTGTGTGGCCTCCACGTGCCTGTATGACCTCCCTACAACACCTGGGCATGCTCCTGATGAGGTGATGGATGGTCTCCTGAGGGATCTCCTTCCACACCTGGACTAAAGCATCCCCCAACTCCTGGACAGTCTGTGGTGCAATGTGGCATTGCTGGATGGAGCGAGACATGATGTCTCCGATGTGCTCAATTGGATTCAGGTCTGGGGAACTGGCCATAGCATCAATGCAGGAACTGCTGACACACTCCAGCCATATGAGGTCTAGCATTGTCTTGTATTAGGAGGAACCCAGGGCCAACCGCACCAGCATATGGTTTCACAAGGGGTCTGAGGATCTCATCTCATTACCTAATGGCAGTCAGGCTACCTCTGGCGAGCACATGGAGGGCTGTGCGGCCCCCTAAAGAAATGCCACCCCACACCATTACTGACCCACTGCCAAACCAGTCATGCTGGAGGATGTTGCAGGCAGCAGAACGTTCTCCACAGCATCTCCAGACCCTGTCACATCTGTCACATGTGCTCAGTGTGAACCTGCTTTCATCTGTGAAGAGCACAGGGAACCAGTGGCAAATTTGTCAATCTTGGTGTTCTCTGGCAAATATCAAGCATCCTGCACGGTGTTGGGCTGTAACCACAACCCCCACTTGTGGACATTGGGCCCTCATACCACCTTCATGGAGTTTGTTTCTGACCATTGGAGCAGCCACATGCACGTTTGTGGCCCGCTGGAGGTCATTTTGCAGGGCTCTGGCAGTGCTCCTCCTGTCCCTCCTTGCACAAAGGCAGAGGTAGCGGTCCTGGTGCTGGGTTGTTTCCCTCCTACGGCCTCCTCCACGTCTCCTGATGTACTGGGCTGTCTCCTGGTCGCACCTCCATGCTCTGGACACTATGCTGACAGACACAGAAAACCTTCTTGCCACAGCTCACATTGATGTGCCATCCTGGATGAGCTGCACTACCTGAGCCACTCAGGTTTTGAACCCAGGCTGTCAGTTTTTCCAGTTGACAAGCTCAACAACTTAACCACTGAGTCATCATGCCCTTCAATCTCACCTTACCTCCCTACTATCTCCACCCAAAGATCCCTTTGAATTAGCACCTACCATGGATTGTGAGAGCGTAAAAAGAAGTTCCCAGATGGTGGTGAGATGTGGTATCAGGTTCACACAGCATAACCATGTCATGAAGCCAAGAGACCCACTAGATCCAGAGGGAATCAGCTGTGAGGCTGCCACTGTTTGGATCTTCCTTTTGCTTTCTGTGGCCCACCCTGTATGTCTGTTTGTTTTTCAATGCTCTGCTCTGGTTGGGTAGCATCTGTAGCATGTTCTGTACTTATTGTAGCTCATACAAAATGACCGGTCCAATTTGCCCTAATAGCAGCGATTTAGAAGCTGCAGAACAGGACATGCTGAAAGAAGAGTAAACACAGTGACCATAGAATAATAGAGTTGGAAGGAACCTTGGAGGTCTTCTAGTCAAACCTCCTGTTCAAAAAGGAGACCCTACACCATTTCAGAGAAATAGCTGTCCAGTCTCTTCTTAAAAGCCTCCAGCAATGGTGCACCTACCATTTCTGGAGGCAAGGTATTCCATTTGTTGTTTGTTCTCACTGTTAGAAATCTCTCCTTAGTTCTAATTTGCTTATCTCCTTGATTAGTTTCCATCCTTTGTTTCTTTCTTTTGGTGCTTTAGAAAAATAGGTTGACCTCCTCTTCTTTGTGGCAGCCTCTCAAATATTGGAACACTGCTATCATGTTTCCTCTAATCCTTCTTTTCACTATACTAATGAAGTTATAGATTTATCCAATTCCTGCAACTATTCTTTATATGTTATAATCTCTATCCCACTAATCATCCTTGTTGCTCTTCTCCACACTCTTTCCAGAGTCTCATTATCTTTTTTATATTGTGGTGACCAAAGCTGTATGTAGTATCAATGTGTATGTAGTATCGGGTGTTCAATTATATTCTGATCAGCTTCCTTTAAAAATAGGCTGACTTGGCCAAATGCTAGATTAGATATTAGATTATGAGGCAGATAGTATTATGCTTCCCTACTGCTTTACTCATCTGTCCACTTCTACTTTTTCAACACTTATTTCTGCTTTCACACACACTCTTTTATGATGAGAGGTTTAAAGCAAAAGAAGAAACTGAAGGGATTTCATTTCTTTTATAATGAAGGTACCATTTTGTTATGCAAAAATCCCTCTGGTTCCCCCCCACCCCTTCCTTGCTACATTGAGTTCATGATGAAAGAAAGAAAGAAGTGCTTGAGGGTCTAAGGGTTACTATTACAAATATATTGGGCTAATTACAATTTTAAAATACTGTGGTTACCTAACTAAGCTATTAACGTTAATGAAGGTATTTTGTTTGGTTTCATTCAGGGATATTCTGAAGTCCTAGTGACTAATCTTTTATTAGACTTCATCTGCAATCATTAGGAAGGAAGTCTCATTAAATTCAATGGGGTTAACTTCTGAATAGGCATGATTTGATGAACTGTTGTATTTCTGTAATTCTGTGCATCACTATTTGGAATAAAAATAGGTAAGTTTTGTGATTTCTAAATATCATAGAGACTATATGCTTCTGTGCCCTGATATTTTATCCTCAAGTGTTCAAATCCTGGTCTTGGTTCTGTGTTGACCATTACACCATGCCCATCATTAATAGGCATTTATCTCTCAATTCAACCTGACAGACTCTGCATTCAACAATTTCTAATCTAATCAAGTTTTAAGAATACCTGTAAATGTAGCCAAGTTTATTCTAACAGCCTACATAATACAGCAGCAGATAACAGCTGTCTAACATCTTGTTAATTGTTCTTACTCAACATTATTGCCATCTGTCCTTTCATGTATTGTGTTTGAACACTGTAGTGATAAATGATGTGTAATTTGCTTTAACTCTTTAATACTAAAATAGCATTATTTTAGTCTGTGGCCATGGTAATGGAAAATCACTATCTGAAGTAGATTATGCTTCTTTTTAAACACAACATAAACACAATATATATCATATGTATCTAAAACGGTTTTCTCCATGCCTGTAGAGATTCTCAGTCATCCAGGTCATGGTTGTCCCAAAGGTGCTTTTTCAGGAGGCAACTGGAATTTCTTATTTTTTGTTTTGAAGATGTTTTGCTTCTCATCCAAGAAGCTTCTTCAGCTCTGACAGCACTATCCTGTCAGAGCTGAAGAAACTTCTTGGAGGAAAAATGAAAAGTCTTCAAAATAAAAAAAAAACAAGAAAGTCCAGTTGCTTCCTGAAAAAGCACCTTTGGGACTGTTTTCTCAATGTGTTACAAATGTAAAAATACACAAATATATTTAAGTGTTATCCTATGCTTACCCCTTGAATCAAATTATTCTAATGGACTTCAGTGTTTGGAATTATAATATAGATATCTGTTTTCAGTGGGTTTTTTTTATAGATCCTATATTTTTTACCATGGCAATATTCTCTGGTTGAGAACAGAATGTTCTAGTTTGTATATTGTGACTGAAGTCAAATTCATATTTGTATGAATAGCATTTAATCCCTTATTGGTTGATACCTGTCCACTCTGAATGTGAATATTTTTGACTGAAAAGAGCTAATAAGAACTCAGTAATGATGTGATCAAGACCCATGGAAGAAGGTCATATGATCTCATAGGCTAGGAATGACAAACCAGCTTGTATAATGCTACTCTGTGGCACTATTTATTAAATAATATTTATATGCAAAAGAAAATGAAGGATGCAGCATGTTTTACAAACAAAAAAACCATGTTTTATCTCTGGCACTTGTAGTAAAAAAAAATTCCAGGAAATAGTTTTTTTTTTTTTTGAAGGAGACCTGAAAGAGCTACAAAAAGTAATATTTTCAGAAGTGGTATTCTGCAGGTTGAGTAGTTCAGAGCATCAGCAAATACCACCTTTGACTGGCCCTGTCCCCATCTATTCTCTGCCTTCCGAGTCCCAGCTGATCAGCTGGGTCTTCTTTTGTTGCCCTGCACAGGAGAACAGAGCTGGAAAGCAGGTTAGCGGGGTGGGGAGAGAATAGGGATTTTGCAATATCCTTCCCCTACCATGCCCACCAAGCCATGCCATGCCCAGCAAGCCACGCTCACAGAATCGGTAGAAAAATTTGTTGAATCCCACTACTGAGTAGATCATATTATGTGCAAAGAGATACCGGTGGTGGTGGTGATGATGATGATGATGATGATGATAGTATTTGGGTTTGAAGCTGTATCATATTTGGCCCCAAAATGTGTCTTATACATTGAGGTTGTGGTTTGTGACTCAAGGAAGCAAACATCTGTGACCTGAATCACAAATTTAATTGCAGGCTTAATAACTGGCTCAGTTCTATGCGCTGTTTTCATTGTAACAGATCTCTTTTAATATTTATTTGACAAAGCTGAATATTTTTTTTATTCTCTGACCTGTATAATTTGCCTCTTGGCATTTTCAAAAGCATTAAAAATGGTACTTTTTCAGCTGAATTTGACTTTTAGAAACCAATATATTTTTCTTTCATTTGTCATGCAAATTATTATTAGGTTTATTTTTAGATTTTGGGTTAGACCAATGTTGTGGAGTGCCCAGATTGATTAATATAGTCATGATGTAAACAAATAAAAAAGTGGGAAATAGTTCCAAAGAGTATCTTTGCAGATTCAAAAAAATATCATCTGAGCTAGAAGAAACATTTGCTTCTGTCAGTTAGCATTCTCCCCTATTATTTTCCTTTGGGTTTCTGTTCTAAATAAAATACTAATTATTAATTACAATAGCAAAAGCACCTAGACTTATATACCCTTCCACAGTACTTTACAGCATTCTCAATGTCAGCATATTGCCCCCAAAATCTGGGTCCTCATTTTACCAATCTCAGAAGGATGGAAGGCTGAGTCAACCTTGAGCTGGTCAAGATCGAATTCCTGGCAGTGGGCAAATTTAGAAGTTAAGAGGTTAAGTTAGAATTTATGCTGATTCAATGGAAGGCTTAACTGCACAAATACAAATGTTATTTTTTCCTTTTCATTAAGTTCATTTTTCCTTTCACTGATGAGAACAAGCTGCTTCCTCTTGTCTGCAAGTGTTCTTTGATGTCAGAAAAGAACATTTAAAGCTGCTTAGTAGCAAAATTAAATGATATAAAAATGTCTAATGACCTGCCTTGTGAATTAAGATTATATTTTAAAATCATTTTAATGTTGAGCTCTCCAACTCGGTTTAATTTTATTTGATTTGTACTTTTCAACAAAAGATCTCACTGAATCCAAGTAATGGGGAAGGCAGAGAGAGGGAGGGGGAGAGAGAGAGGAAGGGAGGTCAGATAATTTTTCTTTTTTTTTTAAAAAAAATAGAGGGTTCAAATCAAATGTCTGAGCTTCAATTAATGGTGGCATCTCAAGATAGACATATTATTTTTGTTTTTATGTGTGAATTTCACCAGATACAAATTCACCACAGGAGAATGTTGATGGGGGAGCAATTTTGTGAATGTATACTAAAGTTGAGAAAAGAAGACAGCCCTAAACAAATAAGGCAATGTGGCATACTCTAATAGGTGATCCTTAGAACTTCTTGCTTTTGAACTTCTGAGCCTTTTGCCTGGATGAGAATACAGAATATCTCAGATAAAATTAAGAGAGAACATTTGCAAAGACATGGAACAAAGACATGTTCTAGTGATGAAGTCATGGCCAAAGAAGATCAGGAAAAAAGATTTAAAGCTTTGTGGTGGTATTGTCATTCTATTTTAAATCTGTATTTTGTGCCCTTAAAACCTAGGTTATTTTCCCTCTGTAGCTATTTTTTTATACTGAATCCACTGAGTCTTTAGGTCAGTTAATATCATGAATATTCCCCACAGAGTTGGAGCTCTCTCTCTCTCTCTCTTTCTCCCCACCCCCTCTTTCTGTCACCTCCTTCAAGCCTTCCACAGAATATATGCACATTTTGTTTCCAGCTTTCTTTTTCTCAAAACTAATTATTTTACTTGCCCAAAGAGTAGGAGGCAAACCTTCTTAGACTCTTCAATTCTTTCCAATGGTCTTTTAGGACTCTTTCTCTAGTTTCTCTCAACATCCAAATCAAAACAAAACTTGACTACAGCTCTTGGGTCCAAAAGCAGAACACATATATAAACCTGTAAGTATGAATAAAACTTTTTTAAAGGCATGCAATAAAGTTGTAATAATAACAACTGTAATTCAAATCCCAGAAGCAATCACCAAAATTTCGTGTTAACTTCAACCATGGACAGGACAGATACAGCAAATGTTAGCACAGAATCAGGCAACCTGGAAGGATAAGTCAGTCTGAAGCAGTAACAGATAGACGTTGTGTGCTCTAATAGTAGCATTCTTTAAAATGGGATAAATATCATTTATCTTCTGAGATCCGCTATAGAGAGACCAACATAGGAGCAAATGGCTTAGAGATTCCACAGAATGATCTCCACATGAGCAAAAGCAATGCTGAATAGGGAATAAGGCTATAGCTTCCCATCTAAGGAATTATTGTTTTTGAGAATTGGGTGTCAAGAGATCAATTTCACATCAGTAGACATCATGAAAACTCACTCTATTCCTAGGACAGATGTTCCCTACCCATCAACCCAAGGAGCCACATTTCTTGATTAGTCAAGGAACAGACTTGGCTGGTTGCTTCTTAGCATGGGTAATCTTTCCAGTTAAAATGAGTACACTTCCTTTTGTTTCTATATTTCCCACATATATTGTTTCCATACTTTGTAGGTCAATAAAATCCTTAATAGGAAGGCAGTTTCACTGGATCTACATTATCTGAGAGGAATTTACTGCTTAATAATAATCAAAGTAATAATCAAAGTAGTCATTCATATCTCTTTTTGGGTATGACTTCAGTATTTCCCTTGAATTTTGAATGAAATAAATTTGTTTTAGAAAGTATTTGGTATAAAGAAAACAAAGGATAGCAAAGCAACATGAAGAAAGGACAATGATAAATAGATTTGATAGATAGATAGATAGATAGATAGATAGATAGATAGATAGATAGATAGATGAGTGGGAGGAAGGGGGGAGAGGAGAGAGAGAGAGAGATGAGAGAGAGATATGAGAGATAGATTTGGTAAAGAGTCTTGATATACAATGGTGCTAATGTTACCAGAAAGATTGCAAGCCCTTTTTCTGCAGACAGCTACTGTATGTTTACACTTCCCGCTTTGTAGAATCCAAATAAGAGTATTATCCAATTTACTGCAGGAACCATCTGTGTTCCATGAATTATATAATACAGTTTGGATTCAAAAACCTGAAAAAAGCCCCATTAAACAATGCATAAACATATAAGGAATCGTATGTGTTTACTTCACATTTTGGATTCTGACAGGGATTACACTTTTTTTAAAAAAAAAAAATCCGGTACGGTTTGTGAATTGGATATCCTTAAACACCTTAATACGTACCTCTCTTAGATAGAAGCATTTGGTTCTTTGATGGAATCACATCAGACTTTACCCTTTCAGAACACAGAACATTGTGATATCCTTTTAATTTGTGCACTGAAGAGAAGATGTAAGACCACCAACAGAGTTCCAGGTGCGCTTGATTGCTGCTGGCAGAAAAGATGTAAAATCAAAAAACAATTCGGGAGTGGGGGAGGAGAGAAAGGCAGAGAGCTTGCCACAAATCAAGTGAGAATCCGGAGCTCAAGAATGACAATGATAGAAAGTTTGTATGCTCAGGCACAGCACATCAGGAAGTGGAAAAGAACAGGCAGTGAAAGGAGTAAGTCATAACTGCACTGTGTATGGTGAAACTTGGAAACTATGGAGCATAGACACCAAAATTACAAGTGGGATTAAATCAGGTGGACCAGGATGAAGGATGGGGCCAAAGCTTATTGTATCACCAGTAAGATTTGGGCACTTGCTAGGAATGTTAGGATGACATAAAGGTTGAGTCTACCATGGAAAATATTGCTGTATAGAGTTAATGAAAGATGAAATCCAGTTAGGTTGTGAATCTAACCAGCATCCCAGCCTGTCAGTTGTGCTTAAGATGCTACGTCATTATTTCATCTACAGCCTCTCATTTCAGTTGGATTCCTAAATATAATGTGCAGAGCAGAAGACAAGCAACCTACTATCAAGGATCATCTGGTCTCCCTTTAGGCTTAGAAAATTAAGGGTGCCTGGCACCTTAGAGGAGATGCCCAGCACTTTTCACTGTCAAGCCATAAATAAACAATGTATGTGGCTGCTCAAAGCTTAGTAAAGTAAAATGAGAAGTCCACTCTGTTCAAAACCAACCTTTGCTCTATGTTATTTGCAATGTGCTATCTTTAACTCAAGAGGCCCATTTTTAGCTACTTGGACTAGAAAGTCATTGGAGCAGGTTGGAATTTTGTTGGCACAATTTGAGTAGTCATTTCCTGTTGTTTAGCTACTTCTATAGCTACCACAATTCTTAAGGAATGAGGATGAAAACATTTTTTTGCCTGCCCACACAAAGTTGGGGTGGAAATAAGACCTAAGGAGAGAGTAGAAAAGTCAAGTGGAAAGACAGGCAACAGATTAACAGAGTTGGAAGGGACCTTGTAGGTCATCTAGTCCAAAGCCTGCCCACCCAAGCAGGAGACCCTAAACCATTTCTGACAGATGGCTGTCCAAGCTTTTCTTGAAAGCTTCCAGGGATGAAGTTCTAACAACTTCCAAAGCAAGCTGTTCCATTGGTTGATTGCTCTCCCTGTCAGAAAATTTCTCCTTATTCCAGGTTAAATATCTCCTTGTTCAGTTTCCATCCATTATTCCTTGTCTGGCCTTCGGGTGCTTTGGAAAATAGCTTGACCCCTTCCTCTCTGTGGCAGCCCCTCAAATATAGAAACACTGCTATCATGTCTCCCCTGGTCCTCCTCTTCACTAGACTGGCCATGCCCCAGTTCCTGCAACCGTTCATCGTATGTTTTAGCCTCCAGTCCCCTAATCATCTTGGTTATGAGATGACAAAGTATACGTGCATGGGAGAATTGTAGAGGAGCATCATACATGAGAGAGATCTATATGCATCATATATGGGAGAGATCTAACAATATACAATCTCCATGTTTTTATTTTATTTTTATGCCATCAACTTCCAGAAAATTCTTAATCAGCCATATAATGCTACTTAATGAAGAGTGTGCCCAACAAGTATTAACAAGACTCTTGACGTCTTCCAACAAAGATGCCTTCATTGAATATTAAAGATTTACTATTTTGACCATGTTACTAGTGTAACATGTGCTCCAAAAGTATTCCTCCTGAAAATTACATAACATAACCTCATGCAGAAGACTCCAACTTGCAGGTCATATACAGGTACTGTAATCCTCAATTTACAACAGTTCATTTAGTGATAGCTCAAAGTTACAATGGCATTGAAAAAAGTGACTTATGACCATTGTAGCCTCCTCTTGATCACGTGATCAAAATTCAGATGCTTGGCAACTGACATATATTCATGGTGGTTGCAGTCTCCCCGGGCCATGTGATCACCTTTTGTGACCTTCTGACAAGCAAAAACAATGGGGAAGCCAGATTCACTTAACAACCATATTACTAACTTATGTTGTGGTTAGCCGGCAGCAGGTGCAGATGGCTGAGGAGAGCGATGACTCTGATGAGGGGCCAGGACCATCAGGGAGTGGACTGTTGCCTTCAGGGATTGTGGGGGCTGGCAGCAGCGATGAGGAGGTTCCCGAGGAGCCTGTGCCAAGTGCACGTACATGAAGGATTGCTCGGAGGAAAGAACAATTACAGCAGCACAGGCAACTCGGGAGTAAGGTTGCAAGGTAATGACCCCTCCCTCAAGAGGATAAAAGCCAGGTTTGAAAAAGTGTTCTTTGCAGAAAGCAAAGAAGCTCTGAAATTCAACTTGTAAACATCTTAGTTTGTGTTTGGAAAATCTTGTAAATTAGTTCTTATCTCTGGGTTTTTGGCAGCACTGATGAACAACTTGGCAAGGCTCTTTCTTGTCAGAGCTAATTAGTGGAAAGCAGCCTTTTATCTGTAAGGGAACATAATTTGTTATTAAACCTTAAAAGGTGGGGGCTGCTGCCTTTGTCTGTGTTTGCTCTTTGGGAACCCGGTTGGGTCGGAACAACTTAACAAGTAGTGATTCAGTTAACCTCTGTGGCAAGAAAGGCCATAAATGGAACAAAACTCACTTAACAAATGTTTCACTTAGCAACATAAATTTTGGACTCAATTGTGGCCATAAGTCAAGGACTACCTGTACTCTGTATGGAAAACAATCAAATTCCCAAGATGGCAATGAGATGGATTCCCCCCTGATGCCAAATAACCAAGAGGATGCCCTCAAAATACACGGTGAAGAACTCCATAGATGACTTAAAGAGTTTAAACATCGCATAGAAAGCAGCTGACATACTCGCTCCAAAACCAAAAATATTGGAGGTCCCTTCTTCTCAAGATGCTTGTTCTGTTCCAGCCGAAGTTTCCAAAAGCAAACATAGATAAACTCCAAAACTGAAATGTTCACGGCTTTATTCCACAAATAACCCTCTTTGTAGATAACAGATGGCTTGCAGCCAATTAGTCCAATAAATCAGAGTCTGTAATCATCACACTAACTCCTTCAAACTTTGCCTTTTGCAAAGGCAAAAGCCGTTTGAAACCAGACTTATATTCCCTAGAGGGATGGGCCATTAATTAGCATTCTTACTCCCGAGTCGCCTGTGCTGCTCTTCCATGAATCATTCTGCTCTCACTCACACCCAGCATAGGCTTCTCGGGAATGTCCACCTGATTGCTGCTGGTGAACCACAACAATGCTACATCAGTGTTTCTCAACCTTGACTACAGTACTTGAAGATGTGTGGACTTCAACTCCCAGAATTCCCCAGCCAGCTATCTCCACACATCGCTATATTCCCAGAATTCCCCAATCCACACACCTTCAAGCTTTCAAGGTTTAAAAACACTGTGCTACATAGCATAGGAAAATCTAATGGTAGTCCTAACAATGCCATCAACCTCAGCCACCACTGTCTACAGTGAGGAATTTTAGTGCTTGCAGTATAAAATATCTGCAAGTTTACAGCTAGGGTTATCTTTCATTATTTTTACTTTCTAGTCAAATTTAATACTGTACCAGTTCTCATGGATAACCTACACCTCATGAGATATAAGACTAAGTCATAAAAACTTTTAAGGAACAAGAGATCTGCTGCTATACAAATTGTTTGAATTTATATTACTTAAGTATCCCCCCCCAAAATTGGCTTGGAACTGCCTATATCCTCAGACACTACCTTAATATTATTAGCTCCTTAGTTAGGACATGAATTATTATGGTAAGTTTTCATCCATCTTTGACTGTGAATTATAATAATCATGTTTAAAGAAGATCACTACAAATATCGGGCCATCCTCCAAGCTTACAAACAGATTAGAAATGAATACATCATAAGAGTAAAGACGATCTTAAAGTCCAAACTCGATGGAGGAAATACCAACAAGATAATTGGGCAATTCCAGTCATTAGACCAGAGGTGGTATTCAGCAGGTTCTGACCAGTTCTGGAGAAGCGGTAGTGGAAATTCTGAGTAGTTCTCAGAACTGGCAAACACCACCTCTGACTGGAGATTTCACAGTATCCTTCCCCTGCCATGCCCACCAAGCCCCGCCCACAGAATGGTAGTAAAAAAATTTGAATCCCACCACTGCATTAGATGCATAGGTGGAATAGGAGACTGGACTCAAGCAGAACCAAAATCTCTGGATAGAAAAACCAGAAAAACAATAACAAGAAATCATGCCCTTCATCTATGCAGCAATAATAACAGATTCTACTAAGGAAAATAGGTGGGTGTGGAATGTTGTAAGTAAACTGAAGAACAAAAAAAGAGCATTGGAAGAAGGACAGTGGAGAAGATCAATTGAAGCTAGTGCACCTTGAAGGCTCCTTGGATATTGGAGAGAGCAAACTGGCCTACAAGAAAGACCAAATGAAAAATAGAAAAGAGACATGGCAAGACAAAGTATTATATGAAAACACACACACACACACACACACACACACACACACACACAACCTAACAGGCAAAGCAGATAACATGAAGACCCACAATAGCTAAGAGCAGAAGTTAAAGAAAGAGACAGAAGGCTAATTCTGACAGCACAAGACCAAGCCTTAAGAACAAATGCATACAGAGCCAGAATTAAGAAGACAGCAACAGAAACAAATGCCACCTCTACAAAGAAGCTGAAGACATAGTGGACCACCTAGTTAGGTGCTGCAAGAAGATCACACAGACCGGCTACAAACAATAGCAGGACTAAGTAGCAAGGACAGTAGCAAAGTAGCAATCTGTAAGATATTTCACTCACCTGCAAGCAAGAACTGGTAAGACCACAAAATAGAAAAAGTAATAGAAAATAAAGAACTAAAGTGCTCTGGGATTTTAGAATCTGAACAGACAAACTGTTTGCTGCACAGACTTGATAAGAAAGACCAACAAAAATATTTGAAAAGATAGTACCTGGTAACAGTAAAATGGAAGATAAAGAACTGGAGAAAATCAAGATACAACGACCTGCAAATAGAAGTAGAACAATTGTGGTAAAAGAAAGCAAAGATAGCATCAATAATAATCGACACTTTAGATGCAACCTCAAAACAACTTGGACACCATTGGCACTGAAAAAATCACTACTAATTGCAGAAGGGATCTTTACTTGGAACAGCTAACATCCTACCACAACACCATCAAATAACAACACCTACCTATTCCAGAACCAGATAAGTGGATAAAAGTGAAAAATCCAGTCTAAACATTTCAATGATTGTGCAAATTAATGATGATGATGATGATGATGATGATAATGGTCTTCAGATTAAATCACTAGTGATAAGAAATAAATAATTAAATATACCAGTAGCAGGGACTAGCTCGAGAATAATTGATATTTGGTTGACAGGAACCTAAAGAACGGTGAGGACAATCAACCAATTGAACAGCTTGCCCTCGGAAGTTGTGGGAGCGTCATCACTTGAGACTTTCAAGAAGACACTGGACCGCCATTTGTCAGAAATGGTGTAGGGTCTCCCGCATGGGTGGGGGGTTGGACTAGATGACCTACAAGGTCCCTTCCAACTCTGATTATCTTTTTAATTTGTTTAAGGATATTCACAGAGAATAAGATAATCATTTAAAAAAAATCTTTGCCCTTTCCTTCAGGGCTGAAAATATAGGGCAAATGCCATTGCTTGAGGTGATATTTTCTATCTAAGGAGCTGAAGCAAATAGTGATAGAAACAGATGAGGTTCCATTTGTCAAACTGACAAATCGAAAATGTCATTCATCAGTATCCTTCCAAGGGTTTTTACCTCAGATTAAAGGTAGCTGGGAGACAGTTTAGTGTAGTGGACTTCTAATCACAATGTATGGCATAGCTTTGAGGCTGTACTCCATACTAGATGACTGAAAAACACATTAAAAAAACCCCTTCAGATTTTCAAAGCTAGGCTTAGGTGCCAATTAATTTAGCATGCATTTCAGTTCAGCAAGAGATTGCCATTGATATAGATGAAATTGCCAGAAGGTCAATGTACGGAAAGATTGAGTTATTCTGAAAAGAAATGCATTTTATTCTGTTTTTTTGAATGCCTTGTGGAAAATAGCTTAGGGTTAGGGTGACCAGAATGAGAGTCCTCATGATTACGTGGTTATAGTCATATAATTTTCTATGAGCCATGGTGACCCAGTGGTTAGAGTGCAGTACTGCCGGCTACTTCTCCTGACTGTCAGCTGCCTGCAATTTGGCAGTTCAAATCTCACCAGGTTCAAGGTTGACTCAGCCTTCCATCCTCCTGAGGTCAGTAAAATGAGAGCCCAGATTGTTGGGGGCAAGAGGCTGATTCTGTAAAGCGCTTAGAGAGGGCTGTAAAGCACTGTGAAGCGGTATATAAGTGCTATTGCTATTTTCCCCAGAATTTCACAATCTAGTTTACCTTTATGAAAT
This sequence comes from Pseudonaja textilis, assembly GCF_900518735.1. Next base: position 114,769 of record NW_020769437.1, read on the forward strand.
ATAGAGTGTGATCCCAGTTAGTAATTTCAACATAAGTCAAGATGACTAGGTATCATCAATAAGTTATAATGCTTCCTGGACCACTTTTTGAATTATTAATATTACATTGGTATTAGGCCTGCTGTCAACAAATGAGTTTTTCAGCTTTTTTAAAATCCAGAGTTATCGAAAGGGGAAAGATAATAAGATATGGAAGTCTCAATAACAAGGATTGTTTTCACATTCGGGAACCATTTCAGAGTGTTAAAGCAAGAACCATTTGAGCCAGTGAACCAGTTTCTATATGAACTGATGGAGCCAATTTCTTCAACTGGTTAAAAAATAATAATCCAGATTTCCAGCATGGGAAACTTTTCTCAGGCTCTGAACCAGGGATAGGATTCTACCTGGTCGGACCAGTTCTATAGAACTGATTGTTATGATTCTGCCCAGTTCGGAGAACCAGCAAATCCTGTCCCTGGCTGGCCCCTCCCCTCCCTGCCCACTCACTCCTTACGTGGCATGCGTGCTATCAAACTTGCCTGCTAAGTTGCTTTTTTTCCTTTCTTTTCCCCTGATCATCAGCTGTTCTGCTGTGCTGGGAGATTTAGATTAGCTAGAAAGCAGGAAATTGTTGGATTTCTTGCTTTCTAGCTAGTCTAAAAGCAGAGCTGAACCTTCCTTAGGACCAAAGCTTCTATTTTTCAGTGCAGACTCAGGCAGCAGATTGCAGAAAGGTAGATCTCTGAGTGAATCTGTGATTCTGTGAGCAACTCAATCTGCCTGCCTGCTTTGCCTGATTTGGGGTAAAAGTTGCTCCTATTTTATAAAAACATTCAATATTTACATAAATATTTATAATATTTACATACAAGCCACGCCCAGCCATGCCCAGTCAGCAAGCCACGGCCACCCAGTCACATGAGCACCAAGCCACGGTCACAAATTAGGCCATGCCCACAGAACCGGTTGTTAAGAAATTTGAATCTCACCCCCACTCTGAACTGTTTATATTTTGAAAAAGGAAGACATGAGATTGAGCCATCTACAGATCTGTAGCTGGATACAAAACATTACGGTTAATGTATTATGGATAAGTCTTACTATCTTCGGTATGGCCCTTTCACAAGAAGCTATGCATACAATTGGCATTTTAGTCATACTGAACATAAGCAAGAGAAACAATTCATCCATAAATTCATTATCAGGATGCACCTGATATAGAGGTTCTGTTTCCCACAATTTTGTTTGTGTTTGGCTGCCACACCATTGACAAAGAAAAAAGACTGAATCTACAAGAAGAGATCGGTCTTCTTATTCTTTTCTCTGGAATGGTATAGAACAGAGGTGTCAAACTCAATTTCATTGAGGGCTGCATCAGGATTGTGTTTGACGTCTGTGGGCTGGGGTGACATGGTCAGGATGGGCATGGCCAGCTCAACATCACTCATGTCTGAGGCGCCTGTGGAGGCCTGAGTGCTCTGCCAGTGAAAACAGGCTCCTGAGCTCCATTTTCGGCTGTGACAGCCTCCAGCAACCCTCTGCCAGTCAAAACGGAACTTAGGAGGGCTCCGTTTTCACTGGCAGAGGCACTGTGGGCCACTCCTGTGCTGTTTCCAGGGTTTCTCTGTGGGCCAGATATAAGCCCCCTGCAGGCTGAATCCAGCCTCCAGGCCTTGAGCTTGACACCCCGATATAGCATCTCCAGCTTGAGCAAGAAGTTTGATTAGAAGACCTCCAAGATCCTTTTCAACTCTGTTATTTTCTAATAATTGGTCTTTATTTGACAAATTAGGGCTACTGTAAATTGGTTATCCAATCCAGATGACCACTAGATGGCAAAATAACAGTGTCGTTGTTTTTTGCATCTCTTTGGACTCTTTTGTATGCTGCCCAGAGTCACTTTTTGTCAGATGGACATAAAACAATCGATAAATAAAAATAAATAAATATTATCTGTTGGTTGTCTGGATTTTATTTTATTTTTGCAACCAAGGTATGGTAGACCCAGTGGTTTTTACTACCGGTTCTGTGGGCATGACTTGGTGGGTGTGGTGTGGCTTAGTGGGCCTGGCATATTGGGCATGACAGCGGAAGGATGCTGCAAAATCTCAATTCCCTCCCCACCCCACTAACCTGCTTTCCAACTCTGTTCTCCTGTGCAGGGCAACAAAAGAAGACCCAGCCAATCAGCTGGGACTTGGGAGGCAGAGAATAGATGGGGGTGGGGCCAGTCAGAGGTGGTATTTTTCGGTTCTCTGAACGACTCAAATTTTCTGCTGCCAGTTCTCCAGAACTGGTCAGAACCTGCTGAATACCACCTCTGGGTAGCCCTGTTTTAATTCTACTCAAAAGAAACACCACTCTCCCCATTCACCAAACCTATGAGCTGTAAATCAACAGTGTCATTTTTTAGCCAGGAAAGAACCACAAACCAATTAGAAATTATATTGCTGGGCAACCCACATCTAATTTAAGTTTCTGCATTTTGAATGCTTTATTTTTACCATTTGAAGAAAAAGTGCAGCTTCTCATAGGGTATAATCATGTTTATTTAAGGGCGACATACCTCTCTGTGTGTCGGAAGGGGCGAACAGTTAGCTGGCAAATTGCTTTCAGCGAATTCATATACATGAAACCTGGAGAGAGGTCAGTGAAGGTAATTTGGTAGGTAGATAAGAGGCAGGCTCTGAATCTGATTAGATGGAGAGAGAAAAAGGAAGTCACGATCTCCTGATTTCTCTACAAAATAGGTTCTCAACTTGCAGACGTGCCTTTAGGCCAAAGGATAATATATCTTCACTCTGCCTTGCCACTTTTTCTTTGGAGGACACAATACTCTTTCCTTCCCCAGGGAAATTCCTAGAAACCTTAGAAGCAGTTCAAGACATTCTGCTGGGGGAGAGAACTTCACCCTTTCGCCTTGCCTGCACTTCCTGTTCCAATTGATAATCTCTCTGACAGTTGGGTCTCATTTCACCCATGGCAGACAATCCTTCATCCTACCTGAGGGCATTGAGGGTAGACTATACAGGCTATACAGCTTCCACAGCATTGTCTTCACCACCTCCTGCCTGAGACATTTTGTGATAGGACTGCAGTCATGTGACTTCCTTCTAGTAAACGGCTTTCCATATTTTTATCCTTGGGGACGATGCCTTGGCCAGGCTTCCTGATTCCTCTCACCCAAAGTAAATATGAATGGACAGGGAAAAGTAGGGAGGCAACAGGACACAAGTACTTAGCATACAGCTGATAGGTATACTTGAAACTGCTGATATTGTGAATTGCCTAGTAACATTTTCCCAAATGGATAAAGAGCTAGACGTCTTTTGATTCATTGTTCCCGCCATATACATGTATACAGTACAGTAGAGTAAAAGGGACGCGATGTCTCAGTGGCTAAGACGCTGAGCTTGTCGATTAGAAAGGTTGGCAAGTTTGGCGGTTCGGATCCCTAGCGCCACGTAACGGAGTGAGCTCCCGTTACTTGTCCCAGCTTCTGCCAACCTAGCAGTTTGAAAGCATGTAAAAATGCAAGTAGAAAAATAGGGACCACTTTGGTGGGAAGGTAACAGCATTCCTTGCACCTTTGGGGTTTAGTCATGCCGGCCACACGACTACAGATACGTGTTCGGACAGTGTTGGCTCTTTTGCTTTGTAACGGAGATGAGCACTGCCCCCTAGAGCCGGAAACAACTAGCAGGTATGTGCGAGGGGATCTTTTACCTTAAACTTACATGTATACATCTGAACTAGACTGAATTGTTTCTCCAAGTCATATAATATATATGGGTATGTGGGTATATGCCTAATAATGTATGTAATAAATTAATTATTTTGTCATGTTGACATAGTGTATATTGGAGATGGTGACCCTTTGACAGCTGTATACAATGAAATTTCATAATAGAGACCACAACTTGATAAGGTTCAGAAAGAACTTTTAAAACACAGAGAAATGTTCACACACTGCTGTGTTCACAAAATATACCATGCTTCTCAAAATATATTATGCTTTTACATGATAGGCTGCTGCATATAGTATGCTAATTTTAAAAACACCAGCTGAGTTCCTTAAAATAGATTCACCATCATCAATGCTGAGTATATTCATTGAAGATAATGAGAAAATGGAATCTAAAGAGTGGGTGATTCATGCAATGATAGCAGCAAGAATAGTGTTTCTTAAAAATGCGAAAATGGAACATTAACCCTATTATATGAATGGTTTGAGAAGTTTCGAATACAGCAACAGTGAGAAATCAACTTGTTCTTCTTTCAGCACAATTTAAACCATATTGCTTTCCTTTTGTATGATCTGTCAAAAAGAGTCAAAAAGAGGGCTGTGAAAATATTTATAGACCCCTCACATCCCGGACATAAACTGTTTCAACTCCTTCCCTCAGAACGATGCTATAGAGCACTGCACACCAGAACAACTAGACACAAGGACAGTTTCCCCTCAAATGCCATCACTCTGCTAAACAAATAATTCCCTCGACACTATTCAATTATTACAAAGTCTGCACTACTATTACTGTTAATCTTCTCATCACTCCTATCATCCATCCCCTCCCACTTGTAACTGTATGACTGCAACGTTGTCATTTGTATCCTTAGGATTTATATGGACTGTTTCCTAGTATGATTTGATTGCTTATTGTACCCTATGTCTATTATTAAGTGTTGTATCTTATGATACTTGACAAATGTATCTTTTCTTTTATGTATACCGAGAGTATTTACACCAAGACAAATTCCTTATGTGTCCGATCACACTTGGCCAATAAAGAATTCTATTCTATTCTATTTGTTTCTATTCTATTCTATTCTATTCTATTCTATTCTATTCTATTCTATTCTATTCTATTCTATTCTATTCTAGTCTAGTCTAGTCTAGTCTAGTCTAATCTAGTCTAGTTAAGATTTCATTCAAAATTGAAACATTGATAAAGAATAGTCTAGCTGAATTTTGAAAGATACTAGTTATTTATAAAATAGTTTATTTATTTATAAAAACTATTGAGTAGACCATATTCCAGACTTTCACTATTATGATAACAAAGCTGAGTGCAGCCAAAAAACAAAACAAAACCAAGAGGACACCACAATGATGGGATCAAAGCTTTGCCCTTTGTTATGTGTGTTGCATGTACACAAAATACATACCTAAAGCACATAAAAGCAGAATTCTTTTGCAACACTGCGGCCACTATATTGGCTTTTTTTGACAATGCCCTGTAATAAGGCTTCAAATTTCACAAAGCCGTACTCCTAAAATTGCACGGGGATGGGTGGTTAACCTGTTTTTAATCACTTTTTTTAAAAAAATAGCCAGGTATCCCCCCCAAAAATATCCCCATTTTAGCCTGGTCTAGCATTCTGTGTGTGACTCCAGCCAGGGCATGATTAGATGCCCTGATGGTACAGGGAAAGGCAGAGAAAGATTGTGAGTGAAGAGTGAAAAATTGTTTTCAACCATTTTTTAAAAAGATGGTCCCAAAGGTACTTTTTCCCCCCTCACTCCCTAAAAGGAAATTGTACTTTTTCCGTTGCTGAAGAAGCTTCTTGAATGTGAAGCGAAACACCTTCAAAGAAAAAACAAAGTTACCTTTTGAAGAAGAAGAAAAAAAAAACACCTTTGGGACACCTGTGACCTGGATGACTGAGAATCTCTGTTGATATTTAAAAGGTAGATAGCTGTGGGAGGGGAAGGAGAGAGGATGAAGAGAAAATAAATAAAAATAAAAATAAACCTGATGCATAAAGGCAGCAAAGGGGGTGCGTTAGGCTATGCTATGAAGCAGGCAGAGATGTCGAAACATTGATGAAGACTACACGAGGGACTAGGAACTTAGGTGACTGAGAATTTTCACAGATATTAGAGACTAGGAACTTGGTTTGGTGACTGGGTTAGAATAGAAATAGAAGAGAAGAGAATTCTTTTATTGGCCAAGTGTGATTGGATACACAAGGAATTTGTCTTGGTGCAAATACTCTCAATATACATAAAAGAAAAGATACATTCGTCAAGAGTCAAGAATTATCAGGTACAACACTTAATGATAGTCATGGGGAACAATAAGTAATCAGATCATACTAGGAAACAGTCAATATAAATCCTAAGGATACAAATGACAACGTTACAGTCATACAGTCACAAGTGGGAGGGGATGGGTGATAAGGAGTGATGAGAAGGTTAATAGTAATAGTAATGCAGACTTTGTAAATGGTTTGACAGTGTTGCGGGAATAAAGGGTTAAAGGGAAAACGATGGACGGGGCTGGAGGGAAGGGGGGGGGAAGCGACTTCCCGCGCGGCTCAAGCCACGCCCCCTTCTCCCTTCCGAGGAGCGCGGCTGCATCTTCAACCTGTCGCCCTTTGGGGCTCGGCGCGGGGTGGGCGGGCGGCTATCGTTGATCTCCAGACGCTGCCAGCTCCTTTGACTCATCCTCTCCCTCCTTGCAACCCAACCAAACCCGTCAAACCTGAAGTTTTTCATTTCCTCTGGAATCCCTCGGCGTTTCTTGTGCACAGCCTCGGGTCTCCGTCCACCCCTGACAGACAACCAAATTAGGTTTATTATGGGAAAGGCTCGCCTTCTGCCGATGCGGCTAATGCACTCTGTCTCTCCGAACCAGACGGCGGCGTCTCCGGCTGTAATGCATCAATTCCGTTGCTTCCTAATTGCCAGAACAACCTGCCGCTTAAATTTGCTGCTCCTCCAGTCTGCCCTTCAAAACAAATATCCGCTTCTTGTTTATAAGCAGTGAGCTTATAAACTTTATAATAGATATATCTATTGTATAATATAAAATATAATAGATCTGTAACAGATGATAGATGCTGGTTGAGGAGAAAATTCCCTCCCTGTAGTGCAGGATAGTTCTTTTCTCTAGAGATCACTTTGCAGGGATTTTGATCGTTTTAGCTTTCACTTTTGAACGAACCAAATTCCTAGTCCCTAAGGCCTATGAGAATTCTTAGTCATCCCAAGGTGTTCCCTTGTACCAAAAACCTTGGGGAAGAATTCCACCATATAGTCTATATTAATATGGAAATAGCAACAGAAATAGCACTTAGATTTATATACCGCTTTACAGAGCTTTATAGCCCTCTGTAAGCGGTTTACAGAGTCAGCCTATTGCCCCCAACAATTTGAGTCCTCATTTTACCCACCTCGGAAGGAAGGAAGGCTGAATCAACCTTGAGCCTGGTGGGATTTGAACTGCCAAATTGCAATCAGCTGGTAATCAGCAGAAGTGGCCTGCAGTACAACGCTCTAACCACTGTGCCACTGAGGAAAGAGAAATTCATATTACATAAAAGGTTTGAATGCATGTATGCAAGTATACATATTTTTCGGATAAGATTAGGATTGAAAACTGTCTAAAAAACTGATATAACCAAGGGCTATGTTAGGTCCTGTTGATTTTTGTAGACTTTAAGTTCAGATTGTAGCCCATTTTAGCACTTTGACTTCGAACTGTGTCCATTTTGTTATCTTTCCTTCATCAAAATCATCTACATATATAAAAATATTTTGGAGAGGTTATCTATTCATTTTACAGAGAGCAAAAGGACACAAGTGCAGCATTTGTATTATGCATCCCTTGTTGTAAGACATTTTAATTAATGGCATTAAAATCTCGATTTAAAAGAAGCACAAAGACAAAAATGCAAACATTGTAAGCACACACTACAGTATGTCACAGTACGAAATAATTAAATCATGTTTCTATAAATAAATAAAGATAAAAATTTAAAACTTCTATTTTATTCTCATATATTTTCACCTTCTACCTTATGCTGTTAATCACCTGTGATTCTAAACTCTTCTCTGGGGCCAATCAGAATTTCATCTATATTAATTATAGAAATACAATTTAACAGCCTGCTTTTCCTACTGCAGGTAGTCCTCAACTTTCAGCCATAAATGAACCCAGAATTATGGTCATTAGTCATGACAGTTATTAAGCAGGTTGCCACTTGACTGATCTTTAGGCCTTTTTTTGTGACTGTCCTTAAGCAAATGCTACGGTCTTAAAACAAATGCCGTGGTCATTAAACAAATCCAGGTCCACAATGAGCATTTTTCACCCCAGAAACTGGAAGTAAACATTGGAGGCAAAAATATTATAAATCATCATCTAGGGATGTTGCAAACAGCTGTACATGCAGGCCGGTTGCCTAGCGGCCCAAAATGTGAGTATGGGATTGTAGAGACATCTGAACTTCAAATCAGGATCATAACTAGGACCTGGGAAGGTCTGTTGTAACATCGAATGGTCGCTAAGTGAATGGTTTTAAGTCAAGAACTAGCCAGTGGTGGTATTCTTTTTTTTTTTTTACTATCGGTTCTGTGGGCGTGGCTTGGTGGGCGTGGTATGGCATGGCAGGGGAAGGTTACTGCAAAATCCCCATTCCCACCCCATCCCACTAACCTGCTTTCCAGCTCCGTTCTCCTGTGCAGGGCAACGAAAGAAGACCCAGGTGATCAGCTGGGACTCAGGAGGCAGAGAATAGATGGGGGCGGGACCAGTCAGAGGTGGCATTTGCCTGTTCTCCCAACTACTCAAAATTTCCACTACTGGTTCTCCAGAACTGGTCAGAACCTGCTGAAAATCACCGCTGGAATGCCCTCCATTTCAAGCAATGACAATAGCAGTTACAAACTCTAAAACAGGCATGTCTTAAATACCTTCCCTTAGATGAAAATTCCAGGCCCTGCAAAGAATTGGTTCTTAATTCTATCTCTTTTTAACCCTCCAGTTCGTTGCAACCCAGAGCCCCCACCCTGAAATACTTATTGCAGCCCTATCCACTAAAAGTCTTCTTTAATATAACTAATCATAAAAGATGGATTAAAATTTCCATAATTTGTCTATATAAATGCTTGTATGCACACACTTCCATCACCTCATACAGTTTCACATTAAATCTACACTCCAAACCATTCCAGACTGGAACTCACAGATAGACAAGAAAACTATAGAGGAAGAATTATGTCACTTTGATGATGTCATTGTTTGACAATAGTAAAGAGTCCATTTGCTCTTTTAAAGTTGGAAGCAGTTAAATGGTGACATGATAACAGCATTTGAGGGGCTGCCACAACGAAGAGGGAGTCGATTAATTTTCCAAGGCACCAGACAGAATGGAAACTTATCAAGGAGAAAAGCAACCTAGAACTAAGAATAAATTTCATAGCAGTGAGAACAATTAGTCAGTGGAACATCTTGCCTTCAGAAGTTGTGGGTGCTTCATCACTGGAGGTTTTTAAGAAGAGACTGGACAGCCACTTGTCTGAAATGGTATAGAGCAGGGGTGTCAAACTGGTGGCGTGTGGACCGGATACATCTCGTGCAGGCCACACCCAACTCGGCTCTGCAAAGGCAAAAAACATCTCAATATGTCATGATACATCACGTGACATGATCAAATTTGACACCCATAGTATAGAGTCTCCTGCTTGAGCAGTGGATTGGACTAGAAGACCTCCAAGGTCCCTTCCAACTCTTCTATTCACATCCCCCTTGATTTTTTTTTTTAATATCCAAAGAGCAAGGGAATGCACAGAAGCGTTTCCATTGCTACTTCCCTATCTGTGATGACCCAGGGTGGGATACAAAACAAACACAGTCACAGAAAACAGGTGAAGCCCCTTTTATTCCTTCACTTTGCTCCCAAGGTCCAAATATCTTTGACGGAAGACAAAAAAAAAACTCCCACACAGTTACACAAAGAAGTTAAAAAGCCACACAAACCAGGCAAGATAAGGGCTGGAAGATGTCAACAGACAACACACACTGGGAAGGACGCCAAACTCAGAGAGGAACTATAAACTAGAGATATTTACACACTTTGTTTCCAGCGTTTGCCAGTACACTGGTCCAAACTCTTATTCAGTTGTCACAGCTGCAGCCCATGAAAAGGATCAAGGCCCTATCCTCCGGAGGAGATCATGTCTGTCCCTGATCCTCTACTCCCTGCGTGCCCTAGGATAGAGAGGGGATGGGCCTGGGTCCTCCTCTGACTGCTTAGCCAGCCTCTGCCCTTCCCCAGCCTCCTCCCCAGCCTCCGGAGCCACACTTCCACTCCCTGTTCCTCCTCTCCCTCAGAGTCAGTCTCCACCAGGGGCATGACACTATCTATTTTTTAGGAACTATATTCTTGGGGGAAATACTCCAGTAATTCAAACAAACAAATGATATTAATCATTGTGTGTAATTGTCCAGAAATGCCATGGCCTTGTTGAAAAAAAGATAGGATGCAATGAACAATATTGATGTCTGTCTTTTAACAAGTATGGTTTACCACTGGAAATCGAATTTTGGACTTAAGACCTGCTGGGTGCATTTCCTATCTCAAAGGGAATCAAGCTTTAGTTACAGAGCCCTGTAGCCAAATGAGAAAAGCAAAGCAAACAGCTGAAGCAGGTGGCTTACCTCTTTCTTTTTTCTCTTTTGTTTAATCATTATAGCTTACCTTCTATCAAGAAATTAATTGGTTTCCCCCCTTTTATAGAATAACCATTGAGACTTCTATCCACTTACTCAATGGGTTCAGAAAAGGAAATCTGAAGATGATTAAACTTGATGTTCGGAACTCTACTCACTGTGTGCAATTTGCAATCAAGGACACACATGATGGGAAACTATGCTGAATAAATTTGCATGCTAGATCAGTTTGCGTGCTTCCATCTCTTTCTATATACTAAAGATGAAGGTCCACTGTCTTTGATAGATCTTATTTTTAAGCAATTTGTAATACAATTAATCAGTAACAGTGCCCTGAGATGCTAACAAGAGTTCAAAACTATGCCTAGAGATCCGCTTGCCTTTAAAGGATTCTTATCCCTAGAAAACTTCAACAAAATCTTAGTAATTGCATACTATAGTGTGAAAATAGATCCATCCCTAAGTAGCCCAGGTTGCACTTTTCAGTGGAAAGAATAGATGGAGAGAAAGGAATAATACAGCTGTGGTGGCACAGTGGTTAGAATGTAGTATTGCATGATAATTCTGCTGACTGCCAGTAGTTTGATTCTCACTAGCTCAAGGTTGACTCAGCCTTACATCATTCTGAGATTGGTAAAATGATTGGAGGGGCAATATGCTGACTCTGTAAACCACTTAAAGAGGGCTGTGAAGTGGTCTATAAATGTAAGTGTTATTGCTATCTCCAGTCTTTGTAGAAATGAAGATACAAGGCAAGATATCCCTACATTTTTCTTTTTTTGACACAAAGTGGCTCATTCCTAGCTTTTTATTGAAGTCCGTTACACACAATTAGGACCAGAATTTTCATTGTTAGGCCAGCTGGTTGTTAAATGAGCTACAGCTGATTTTACAATATTTTTTGGCACAGTTGGTAAGTGAATCACATTTTTCCCATTGACTATGTTTGTTGGAAGTCAACTGGGAAGATCACAAATGATGATCACATGAACCCAGGATGCTGGAACGATCATAAATACATTCTGGTTGGCAAGCACCTGGATTTTAAACATGTGACTGTGGGGATGCAATAGCAGGGATTAAGTGCAATGATCAAGTTATAAATAACTTTTTTCAATATAACTTTGAACAAGTAAGTTGAGGATGCCCCAAACATTTTGTGACTTCTACAGAAATATCAAAGGAACTATTATTCAAGAAACTGGCTTATGGATTCACTGAGAGTTCAACTTTTGGAACTGTCAAAACTTTTGCTATCTGTCAAAAAAAAAAAAAGCAAATCTCTTTAGAAACAGTAGGAAAAACATGTGTATTTTAGGGTACTAAAATTGAGCATTGCACAGCCCACTTCAGAAGATATGGAAAATAATGGTCTGCAAATCTCATTTTGACTTAATGTTTGCAGAAGCAAATATTCTGGTTTACAGCCAGAATTCCATATTTACTATATGATACATATATTAATTTAATCAGATATTAAAGCATTACATAACCACAAGTTGATAACAGTTCTAATGTTGTTGTAATCTTACTCTCAAAAAGGGGCACATAGCAATCTGGATCACAACAGTGCACAACCGTTGCCAGAATTCCTTGAGAAAATAGTTGGGTTGCATCCGGAAACACAAATGAGTTATTCAGGAGGAAATTCATCGCAACTTTGAAGTAATTTCAAATTTTCAAAATGCTTGTGATCTTGGTAAATATTATTTTGAAATTCATTTTATTTATATTCATTAGATAAAACACCTTAGAGATCTTATAGTTAATGTGCTGAGTAAATACAACACTATTATTATAGGTAGTTTTGATGTTTTACCTTTCTTTTATCAAAGGTGCCTTTTAAGAGCTAACTTTATGGATATAAATGATAAAAAGGTACCCCACCCACCCACTCACCAGAGCCATGTAGAACACTTAAGCCAAATTCCTTAAAATGGGGAGAAAATAATAGGTGTTATAAAATGATTTTTTTTAAAAAAAACCTTCAACTTTCCATAAGCATCCAAAACACAAACATTTTAGAAATGTTAAAATAACTCATCAAAGCCATATGCAGATCATGCGTGAAAAAGCCCAAATGCAACTGAATAGCTTACTTTGAACCCCCAACAAAATCTTTTTCTTAGCTTTGTCAAGAATGTGCAGCAAAAAGGATGTTCAAATGTCAACTGAGAATAGAATAAAATGAATAAAATAAATGTCTCTCTCTTACAAATAACATCCAACCATCCAAACAATTGCACCGGTCATGGCAGATGAATTGAATGCATTTGAATACCACGTCCCCTGACTAACAACCCTCAAAGCAGCAATATAGGAAACAACTCAAGACATTTTGCTTCTGGGGCCCTCTGCAACATAAAAGATAAAAGGCTGGATTTTCTGATCTTAGCTACTTAAAGCTGCAGGGTTAGGTCTGGTGCCAAAATGGGAGGGAAAGCCACTGTAGCACACAGAAACATAAGAACACCAGTGAAGTACAAGATTCACCTGCTGGAGACACAAATTCAAACTTTGATTACGGCTTTTTTGGATTATGATCATATTTTATTTTCCTGCCTGTTTTCATTTCCTGTTTAAAATCATTGGGGACACTAAGTGTGGTGTGTCCATGGGCTAGACTTTGCCTCCCTTATTTGCCTTTCAGATCCAATATGACTTGCTGTTTAAAAAAAAAACAACTTATTGGTTCAGCTTGATGCTTCTTGCTATGGTTTATTTTTAAGTTTGGAGAAACAAACAACAGGTTTCAAACAGATTTCTTATTAACAGAAAAATGGAGGGGGAGGGGAGGAGAGAGGAGGAGGAGGAAGGAGAAGGAGGAAGAATTAAAAAGCATGTGAGGTAATCTTATTTCCAGAAAGCATGGAGGATGAAAAGGAAAAGGATGTAGGTAGCTAACTAACCATAGGGAATTTCATTCAAGAACATTATCAAGAAGCACAGTTTATGATCACTACTTTTTAAATGGCCATACATGTTGCACTAAGCCAAAATCTTAAAATCTAGCATTTAAGGGAGGAGGCTAGAAAGCGGGAGACTATGAATTCAAATCCCAGGTTAGCCATGAAAGCCATCTAGAGTAGTTCCATGGTTGGATATACAGCAAATAAATTTAATAAACAAATAAAAGGGCTTGAATGGACTGTGTTTCACTCATTTTTTTTTCAGATTACCTTTCACAGACTACTTTTTAAACCTTGTTTCTTCATTTTTATTTTTATTTTGGCTTTCTCCACATCTCTCTCTCTCTATAGTCTCTACATATAATGTCACTATGAAACTCTGAACTCAAGTTACTGAATGGGAAGAAGACATACTTCTTAGTATGCTAGAGCATGGGTCCTTTAAACAAATGAAAGTTCTGTGCTCAATTAAAATAGAAATAATTGGTTTTCAAAGTAATAAAATATGTTTAAGTTACCCCAACCAATAAGACACCAGCAAATAGACCTTGACTTTAGTTGAGCAACTATGTTATTTTTTTCTTGAAAATTAAGACAGGAATACAAGTTTAAGAAAAATTCAATTGAAGAAGAGCTGTATTTTCTTTCCATGAAAAGAAACAGGATGCAAGAGAACTGAAATCACGTGAGATTGAGTGCTTTAAGTCTTTACAAGCTATTATACTGTGTGTCCTCATAAAAATTATAACTCCCTTCAAAAAGAAGCCACAGCTGGGAGAAAGCCCACACCAGTCTGCCAATATGTTTTCCATAACAAGCAGAACTTACATAGGATGACACAATTGGAGGGAAAAAAAAGAAATGGAAGTGGAAAAACTCACAGGAATAATGATTGTGGTGGTTTCAAGCTTGTTCATGCAACGTTTGCTTTAACATTTGTCAACAAGTTATAGCCATGTAAGACACATCCAAATTAAAGGGATTATTTAAGTAATGCCAAAAGTGTGGGGTAATAATAATTCAGATATTTTACTCAACTGAACAGCCCAATGCTGTGGAGATGTTTAAAGTTACTGGCCGGTTTATTTATGTTAAGTCATAATATTGCTTGCTTTGGTGAGGTGGTAATTGATGCATGAACTTAGATGTTGCAGCTTAGCTGCTTAGCTGAACAAGCCAGGTTAAAATTGTCCTGTCCTAAGATCAGGCATTAATACAACCATTCCTCTTGACAATTATATCTGTATTTAGAGGTTTGCACTGCAGCCTGCAAAGTTCAATAGGACTTATTTCAGAGTTATCATGCATAAGACCAACAGAGGAATATACTCCCTTTCAATTATTTAAATGCTACTTCTGGTGATCTATGTCATTAAAAAGCTTGATCAGGCTCTTTCTAGCAAAATAAGAAACAACTGATAGAAACTAACCAAGGAGAGAAGCAACCTAGAAATAAGGAGAAATTTCCTAATGGTGAGAGTAATCAACAAATGGAACAACTTGCCCTCAGAAATTGTGGATGTTCCATCACTGGAGGCTTTTAAAAAGAGAAACATTTGTCTGAAATGGTATAGCATGTTGGAGTAGAAGACCTCCAAGGTCCCTTCCAACGCAATAGCTGTGGTGGCACAGTGGTTAGAATGCAGTACTACAGGCTACATCTGCTGACTGCCAGCTGCCAACAGTTTGGCAGTTTGATTCTCACTGGCTTAAGGTTCTCAGCCTTCCATCCTTCTGAGGTTGGTAAAATGAGGACACAGATTGATGGGGGAAATATGTTGACTCTGTAAACCACTTAAAAAGGGCTGTAAAGCACTGTAAAGTGGTATATAAGCAAGTGCTATCCCTATTTATGGATGCTGAGTCTTTTTCTTCCTTTTTTTCTTCCCGGCTGTTATGTCCTGAGAACTCTAGGAGTTCTCACTCAGGTCCACTCACTTTATGTGGGCGTTCTTCCCCCTTTCCTCATTGGTTGGTTCTCCCCAGCAGCCAGCTATAAAAGCAGGCTGCGGGGTCCAACCAGTCGCTGATTGCTGCGAGCCAGTTCCAGGCGTGGCAAGCACGGTCAGCCCTTTATTGTTATAATAAAGTATTGTTGCACTCATGCTCTGGTTCAGCCTCTCATTGCTCAAACATAACACTGGCGACAAGGGTGGGATGGCTACCAGAAGCACCATGCAACCGCTGAGTCACTAGCCGCCGATCCGCAGCCCAGAGAGAGCGATCGGCCGGCGATAAGAGAAACGCTGATCCGCAGCCAGAGAGAGCGGTCAGCAAACAAAAAGAGCAAACAAAAAGAGCAAACGCTGATCCGCTGACAGAGAAAGCGGCCAGCAAGCGATAAGAAGCAAACGCTGATCCGCAGCCAGAGAGAGTGGTCAGAATCGAAAGTTAGAAGCGTCTGTAGCCGCTTGTTAGCCCAGCTACAGGGAAAGTGAAGCGCTGCGAGCCGCAGCCGCTCAGTATCAGGCGCGAAATTCAAACGGTTGTCATTTGAATTTCAAACCTAAAAGGTACAGCACAGCGCTGTAGCCAGTCACTGACGCCCACACAGGCGCGAATCCAAACGCCATCAACGGCTAACAGCCAAACGTGGTTAACCCAGAGAGAAAGAGAGGATTGCAAACAGCCTCTCCTGAGCTGAAATCACTAGCCCACCACGGGCACTAAAACATTGTCTGCTGCCCCAGAGAGATTTTTTCCACAGGTTGTTCAACCGGTCCCAGCACCATGAGTTCCAATCCAGTCTTCCCGGCGTTCAAACCAGACGAGGAGAAGTGGGAATCGTATAAGAACCGCTTTAATCATTATATCGATGCAGTTGGCCTGGCAGATGCGGGAGAGCATCGGAAAAAATCGTATTTCCTAATCTACTGTGGAGCCACCGTCTACGATACTGCCACGGCGCTCGTGGCTCCTCGTGAGTTGAAAAACGTTCCGTGGTCTGAGTTACTTGAAATTCTCACTAACCACTATTCCCCCAGGCCCTCACAGATTGCCAGGAGATTCACCTTCCGTATGAGGAAGCAATCGAGCAAGGAGACCATCAATCAATATATGGCCGCTCTCAGAACAGCAGCACTGCATTGTGGGTTTGGAACCTACCTGGAGGACATGCTCCTCGATCAATTAGTCTGCGGGGTCAAGGACCTCCACCTGCAAAGGCGCCTTCTCGCAAAAAAAGACCTCAACCTCGCACAAGCAGTCGAGGAGGCCTTGGCAGCTGAGCTGGCAACAAACTCAGCCACCGAAATCCAGGGCCCAAGTGCCAAGCTGACATCACTTCCAGTCCACTCCGAGGGGTTGGTAGCAGAGGAAGCCATCAGTGATGAAAACGAAGTCCACCGCCTATCCAACGACAGACGGCCGCAGGTAGGAGCCAAACAAGAAAACATCGGTCCACCCAAGCACATCACCCTGTGCCTAGCCTGTGGGGGATCTCATCAGAGGGCCACCTGCAAGTTTAAAGGAGCCACCTGCAATAGCTGCCATAAAAGGGGACACATCGCGAGAGTCTGCCAAGCCCCCCAAAGCGCAGCACAAAGGCACCCTCCCTCGCACTCGGGACCACAGAGGCAAGTATTGAACTGTCGCACGCATCACCTTGCCAAGCACACTTGCCACACTGTTAGTAAAATTTCTCTCTCCGTTTCCCTAGAAGGTAAACCGTGCCGCATGGAGGTTGACACAGGGTCAGCGCTCTCAATTATCTCATGGAACACCCTTAAGAGGCTCCAACCAAGCCTATCCACTAGCCGGCTCCAGAGATGCCAGTTTGGCCTGAAGGACTACCAGGGGAAGACCATTCCTGTAATCGGCAGAGGCAAGTTTCTTGTCAGTTTTAAAGCTTTTAAAGGTCACCTACCTCTAGTGGTAGTTAACAGCAATCTACCCACCTTATTGGGGCTCGATTGGTTTCCCCATCTCGGCCTAGGGCTAACAGGAGTCCATGCTGTCTCAACCTCAGACACTGACTCCTTATTCGCTGATTACTCAGATGTATTCAGCGAAGAGCTGGGGTGTTATAACGGTACCCCCATCTCATTCTCAGTTGACCCCCAAGCAGTCCCAATCAGGCTAAAACCGCGTAGGGTCCCATTTGCTATTCGGCCAAAACTAGATGTGGAATTGGATAAACTATTAAAACAAGGGGTCATTGAGCCAACAGATTTCGCCAAGTGGGAGACGCCCATTGTCACACCCTCAAAAAAGATGGTAGCCTGAGAATTTGCTCGGACTACAAGACAACAATCAATAAATTTCTACAAGTTAGCGCTTATCCTGTGCCCGTCATCCAGCACTTATTACACACATTCGAACCAGGCACCATTTTTGCTAAATTGGACATGTCTCAAGCATATCAGCAGTTCCCTGTAGATAACCAAACAGCGGAACTCCAGACAATTGTCACGCACAGGGGTGCCTTCCGATGCAAGCGTCTCCAATTTGGCGTAAGTGTTGCCCCGGGTATTTTTCAATCCCTCATGGAGCGGATTTTGCAGGGCCTCCCTGGTGTAGTACCCTACTTCGACGACATCTTAGTCTCGGCCAGGGACAGACCCCAACTCTTCCAAAGAGTTCGAGCTGTGTTAGAGAGGTTCAGACAGCATGGCCTCAAGTTGAAAAAAGAAAAATGTGCCATTGCCACTAGACAGGTGGACTTTCTGGGTTATAAAATTGACGCCTCTGGCATTCACCCCCTGGAGTCCAAGGTTAAGGCAATCCACGAGGCACCCACTCCAACCTCAAAAACTGAACTACAGGCGTTCTTGGGGCTATTGAACTTTTACGCATCCTTTTTGCCCCATAAAGCATCAGTAGCTGAACCCTTACACAGATTACTGGATAAAAAATCACCGTGGCACTGGGGGCACAAAGAAGACCATGCCTTTCACGCCGTCAAATCACTACTCACGTCAGAGGCGGTACTTATTCAATTCGACCCTAACCTCCCTTTAGTACTGGCAGCAGACGCCTCCCCTTTTGGAATTGAGGCGGTACTAAGTCACAGGCTTCCCAATGGCGCCGAGGCTCCCATCGCCTTTTTCTCAAGGACGCTCTCTGCAACGGAGCGCAATTACAGCCAGATCGATAAGGAAGCCCTAGCAGCTGTTGCAGCCGTGAAAAAATTTCACGAATTCCTTTTTGGCCATTTTTTCGAGCTGGTCACGGACCACAAACCCCTCCTGGGCCTACTAGCCGGGGACAAGCAGACCCCTCAAGTCCTCTCCCCTAGGATGACAAGGTGGACTCTCTTCCTAGCAGCCTACTCCTACAGACTTATACACCGCCCGGGTAAAACACTGTCCCACGCCGACGCACTCAGTCGCTGCCCCTTGCCTGCCCCGGCTGAAGACCCTGCTCCTGTCCATGCTATTTTCGAGATCACCCAGTTGGACCTACCCATCACTGCCCTGGACATTGCCGCTAAAACCAAGGCAGACCAAACACTCGCCCAGGTGCTCGACTGGGTGAGGAGGGGGTGGCCGGGTGGCAATGTTGATAACAAATTCACACCTTTTAAGACTCGCATGCAGGAGTTGTCAAGTCTGCAGGGCTGTCTACTATGGGGCACTCGAGTGGTCATCCCGGCCTCACTGCGTACCCGAGTTCTGGAAGCATTGCACGAGGGACATCCTGGCATCGTGAGAATGAAGGCGTTAGCACGCAGCTACGTGTGGTGGCCGGGTCTAGACGAGGACATTGTCAATTGGGTAAGTTCCTGCAGCATTTGCCAGGAATCCCGTCCTGCTCCCCCCATTGCCACCCCTACTAGATGGGAAAGCGCCAGCGCTCCTTGGTCCAGAATTCACATCGACCTGGCCGGCCCTCTGCATGGGAAGATGTTCCTAGTGGTCGTGGACTCCTATTCCAAATGGATTGACGTAGCACAGCTATCCACGACCACCACACTAGCAATCACCAACGTGTTAACACGCCTGTTCGTAACGCACGGGCTACCCGACTCCATTGTCTCCGACAATGGCCCACAGTTCGCATCGACTGAGTTCAGCCGTTTCCCTGACAACCTGGGTATCCGCCACATTTTCACAGCCCCATTTCATCCTGCCAGTAACGGATTGGCTGAAAGGGCCATCAGGACCACTAAAGAAGCCCTGGCAAGGTTCAACAAGGATGACTGGCACCACAAACTCTCGCGGTTCCTGATGAGCCAGCACTCAACTCCTTGTTCAGTCACCAATAAGTCCCCAGCTGAGCTCCTGATGGGCAGGCGTCTGAGGACTGTATTGGACAGACTACACCCACAATACTGCCCTGACTCTCCCCTCGCTTCCACATCGGGGGTTAGACATTTTATCTTACAGGAGCCAGTTTTCGCGAGGAACTTCGCTGGAGACCCCCTGTGGATCCCGGGCGAGATCGTAGCCATCACCGGGCCGCGGTCGTATCGGGTCAGACTGGAGGATGGCCGCGTCTGGAGAAGGCACATAGACCAACTGCGCAGACGCCTCAGCACCATCGCCAGCAGGGACCCAGAGGCACTAGACGAGGGGAGGCTTCATCCTCAGCCTCACATCCACATCACGCCCGGCGATCAGTTCACACCTACAGCCGGTTCCGAAAGCCCGAACACAGACAGCGGCGCCCAGACAGTTGACCAGCCCGATCCAGTCTACGAGAGCACACCCCCAGTGATCAACCCTACGAGCCCAGGGCAGGCCCAAACCGAGGGGCACACTGGTGACACTTTGCTGACTCTGCCTTCCCAGGCAGACCCCGGACGGACAGACGATGTTCCAGAGCTACGCCGTTCCGGGCGCCAACATAAACCTCCTGCCTACCTCAGAGACTATGCATGTTCGCATCTGGGGGGAAGGGGTGTTATGTCCTGAGAACTCTAGGAGTTCTCACTCAGGTCCACTCACTTTATGTGGGCGTTCTTCCCCCTTTCCTCATTGGTTGGTTCTCCCCAGCAGCCAGCTATAAAAGCAGGCTGCGGGGTCCAACCAGTCGCTGATTGCTGCGAGCCAGTTCCAGGCGTGGCAAGCACGGTCAGCCCTTTATTGTTATAATAAAGTATTGTTGCACTCATGCTCTGGTTCAGCCTCTCATTGCTCAAACTTAACACCGGCCTTTAACCCCTGATAATAAAATCCTCTGCATACAAGCCTTAGGTTAAGACAAAGGTTCCCCTCGCACATACATGCTAGTCATTTCCAGCTCTAGGGGGCAGTGCTCATCTCCATTACAAAGCTGAAGAGTCAGCGCCGTCCAAACACGTCTCTGTGGTCATGTGGCCAACATGACTAAATACCAAAGGCGCACAGAACGCTGTTACCTTCCCACCAAAGTGGTCCCTATTTTTCTACTTGCATTTTTACACGCTTTCAAACTGCTAGGTTGGCAGAAGCTGGGACAAGTAACAGGAGCTCACTCCATTACAAAGTGCTAGGGATTTGAACTTCTGAACTGCCGACCTTTCTGATCGACCAGCTCAGTGTCTTAGTCACTGAGCCACCACATTAAGCCATAGGTTACCCCATTGCTTTTGGAGAGCCTGTTCCCACTCTCCTAAGGAGACCCTGATCAGAAACATTGCCAGGCAAGGAGGAGAAAGGAGGATGTGGTTAGAAAAGGCATCATTTAGTCGCCTATCTTCCCTCTTAAGGATCCCCTTTGGAGTGGAATCTGTTCCTCTTGCAACTAGCGAATTTCCTGTTTCCTTTTCTCTGTTGTGTCTTCCTGACATCCAAGCTACAGAGATGAATGGGGATGGGATCTGCAACTTCCTGGGATGGACAGAGGCCTGCGAAGGGAGGAGCGATTATGA
The DNA here is from genome assembly GCF_900518735.1 of Pseudonaja textilis. The sequence continues at coordinate 135,912 of NW_020769437.1, forward strand.
GCTCCCCCCCTTGAAATGTTTAGCTCCCCTCCATTAGAAGAAGTGATAATAGCACCGTTTCCTGTGCTTTGATATCATGCTGACAGGATCTGCATAAAGCATTGTAGCTCAGTGAATGAGATAAAAGTAAGACCGGAGAGAGAAACACCACGCAGATCTGCTTGTGCGCCAGTTGCCAAAGAAAACACATAGATCACAACGGCAAATCTTTTAGCTTAAATTCTTGAAAGATTGGGGAAAGGATTGAATGCTATAATAAAGCTGGCCAGCTGACTTCTTAAAATAGCATACATAGGCCACCCCGATGTGTCATGACTCCATACAAATCCTTGAGGTGCCACATTCGAGATCAGTTTGTGGTGATCTGTGATGTATTTCAGTTGCTCTCTTTTGACAGAAATGTGTAGACAGATAAACATACATAACACAGTTCATAATGATCAAAGCACAATGATGCTTTAGAGCCATGATGGCGAACCTATGGCACACATGCCAGAGGTGGTACGCATATCCCTCTCTGATCTCCCAAAACTGGCCGTTTTCCAGGCTGTTTTTAGGGAATTTTCCAGCTGTTTTCCGGGCCATTTTTGGCCTGAAAAATGGCCAAAAATGGCCTCCAAAATGGCAAAAAACAGGCTATTTTCCAGGCCATCTTCAGGCCAAAAATGGTCCAGAAAATGGCCAAATACAGCAAAAAACAAAAAAACAAAAAACCAGGCCATTTTTTGGGCCATTGTCAGGTCAAAAATGTCCCAAAAATGGCCTTAGGCAGCCTGAAAAGGGCCCCCCAAATGACCAAAACAGGCATGTGGCCAACTGGGCTTCAGTTTTGTTACTCTGTCACACACACATGCATGGGCATGCACGCACATTCCACTTTGGGCACTCTGTGCTAAAAGGTTCACCATCACTATCCTAGAGAATACGCCTCACCCTTCCTCCTTAAAGAACACTCATAAATTGTCCGACAATTTAATCTTAGAAACTTTGACAAACATCAGAACTTGGCTGAATTTCAAGTCTTGTTTGATTTTCTAAAATGGCCTATTTAGGAGGCAGGTGAATCCCAGCTGTTTTCAGGAGCACTAAATATTGCTTTGGGGTTACTTTGACTGAAGGTGAATCTATTTGTAAAATTTAAAAAAAGAGCTTTTCTACCAGCTTGAGATTTATATCTATTTATAGTATTTACATTCCAATACAAAGATACGATACATAAATTATGTGCCAGAATTGGAGAAATTATGCCAATTTATCCCCAGTCCTGGAGGGGATTTTTTTTTTTTTGGAGAGCAAAGAATTGCACATAAAATTCTCTTCATATACAGGCCAGTAGACATCAGTAATCGGTCACTTGTCCCAATGAAGACAAAATCAGTAAAAAATAACTTCGAAGGTCAACTTTCCTTTCAACAGGCTACAAAAGGCAGTAAGTTACAATGCTCAGGATTTGCATTTGTGTGGTTATTAGCCAACTGGTGAAATCTACTATTTCATTTTTCATAGAAGCTTAGCTTGCACAAACTTTAATACAAAGTGTTCAGGCTGTAGCCCAATAGTTTTTTAGCTGCAGTAAAGGGTATGGGTTTTAGATTTTGTCTGCCTTATCACAGGTCTCAACTCGTCTGCCATTTGTCGAAACGAATGGCCAGTTCCACCACTGTGCAAAACCAGGCTTCATTTTTAACATGATTTATTATGTAAACCACCATTGCTTTAAGTCGTGCTAATACAGAGGCACCACATCTTTACATAATATGCAAACTGGAATATTAAGACTTTCAGGCCAGGTATTGCTTGCCGATTTACAAGACTCCAACACCACACATCTCCAGTCTAAGTTAACCTGACTTTCAGAATTGTGTTGAATTGTTGAACTCCCATATTGCACACTGGAGTTAAATCAATGAAGCCTTTCCTAATCAAACATAAGATCACCAGGTAAGGCATATTTAAAAGATTTTATTAAACTTGCCAAACAATTCTCACGTTCAATATAATAAAACCAGTGTGTATAACGCATGTCAGAATAGACACCATGCAGCACTTTGGGGAAAATTAAAATTCCATACAGTGTACAGTTAAGTGCCACACCCAAGAATTTACAGACACAGTAATTTACTGCAATTAGTCACTTGAAAAATAGTTTCTGAAAGAAACATGCCTTGTACTCCATTTGCAGAGAGGGGAAAATGCCAGAGGACTTTGGGGTAAACTCTGAAAAAATAATGTCAGTCTTTTAAGATTTTTTTCTGTAACGAGAGTCCCCCTAAGTCCATCAGGATTAGAAGAAAGCAAACACTGCTAATGTCTCTGACAAGTATGTAATCTTGAAGAATTGCTAATAGTGTGGTCTTTTTGCAGCCGGCAGGTCAGTCCATCCCCACAGTAACACCGCTGGAAGAGTTCTAAACCATGGGAGCCTTTTTTGTGGTGCTTTGTACACACCTGACCTTCCTTAAGGACAGGTTTGCAAATCTTGGACCAGAAGTGACGGGCGCAACAGAGTCCTTCAGCGCAGTCCGAAGAGCGGAGACATGCAGCACCTTCTTGGCCTAAGGGGAGAGAGAGAGAGAGAGAGAGTTGAGAATACAGAAGATTCATTCACAGTCTCATTTTGTACTGAGGTAATTTGAAAAGCTTCTCTAACTTGATGTGGAATGAGACAACTCATCACAGCCAACTCACTGCGGGACACCCAAAGGTGCTTTTTTTTTTTTTCTTCCAAAGAGGCAAATTGACTTTCTGGTTTTTCTTTGAGAAGATGTTTTGCTTCTCCTCCAAGAAGCTTCTTCAGCTCTGGCGATATTTTAATGTTTAGTCATTCACATTTAATTCTGTCCCTTCTTTTTTCAACCTTGTTTTAATGATTCTATTCTGCCATTTCTTTGATAATTAGTGTAACTTAGTCTCGCAGTGAGTTGTCCTAAGACAAGCTGGCTGTGGTGAGTTGTGCATGGCGAATTGTCATAGACCCAACCCTGATGCTCTTCCCATTGCCATTCCAGCAGCCTAGCAAGGAAGGGCAACGCACTTGGGAAGCACAAAGATGGAGAAGGCCGAGGTAATCTAATAGATTTGGCTTCATTTGAGAGGAACTGAGTTGCTACTATTGGCATCTACTATTGGCATCAACCACAAGGGGGAAATAACTAGTGTGCCTGCTGTACATGTGATCAAACTATATGTACCTGTAACACCCTTTGGTCCCGTGCCAAATACTTAAGCTCTCCTAGTTTTAGGAGAAGTGATCTACTCCGTGGTGGCGCAGTGGTTAGAATGCAGTACTGCAGGCTAACTCACTACTCAGGAGTTTGATTCTGAGCAACTCAAGGTTGACTCAGCCTTCCATCCTTCCAAGGTCAGTAAAATGAGGACCCAAAATTGTTGGGGGCAATATGTGGACTCTTTAAACCGCTGAGAGAGGGCTGTAAAGCACCGTGAAGCGGTATGTAAGTCCAAGTGCCATTGCTATTCATACTAAATTGTTCACTGCAAGGAACAATTAGAACATTGGAAAAGCAACCCATAGAGCTATGCAAATAAAATGCTGACAAAAGCAAAGAGACATTGAAAACCAACCCAAATAACTAAAGCTCACCTAAGTGTAGGAGTTTGAAGAGGAGACTAAAAAGCATATCCACAGAGTTCTTAAAAGTCTTTCTACCAGTACAGGTAGCCCTTGATTTGCAATAGTTTGTTCAGTGACCATTTGAAGTTACAGCGCTGGGGGAAAAAAGTGACTTTTTTTCACACTTAGGACCATTGCAACATCCATGTGCTCACCTGATCAACATTCAGATGCTTGGCAAGTGATTCATATTTATAAAGGTTGCAGTCACATGATCACCTTTTGCAACCATCTGACAAGCAAAGTCAATGGGGAAGCCAGATTTGCTTTAAAATGTGTTGCTAACTCAACTACTGCAGTGATTTTACTTACCAAACATGAAAAGAAAGGTCCTAAAATGGCACAAAGCTCATTTGTCTCACCTAGCCACAGAAATTTTGGGCTCAATTGTGGTTCAGGCAAGGAGTACCTGTATTATTTTCCCCCTCTAACACAGGGGGTCTCCAGCCTTGGCAACTTTAAGCCTGGAGGACTTCAACTCCCAGAATTCCCCAGCCAGCTTTGCAGGTTGGAGACCCCTGCTCTAACAGCTGGTGTCTTATGTACTCCAAGTTCACTTGCATCAACCCAAAATCAAGCACAGCAATGGTTTCTCAGCAATGAAACAAACATGTACATGCTTTCGTTGTATCCCACAAATTCTGTAAAGATGTGTGATATTTTGTGTTGTCTTTTAAAAATAGTTCTAATTCTTTTATTACTCGTCCAGTATATCCCTTTTCTTTCAGAATTTGTGGGTCTGGCACACTCACCATGTTGGAAAGGGGACTTCTTGCCAACAGAGAGTTTAATAATCCAAAAAAATCTACGATTGCGCTGAAATGGATAAACTTACTCTAAAATTAAAGGAAAAGGAAGACTCAAAGTGTGGGAAAACTGGTACAAATGGATAAATGACAGAAATAAGCGAACAAATAAATAAGGAATAGTCTAAAAAGATAAATGTGAGAATAACCAGAAATATGAAATATGTATTAGAATAATAAAGATGTAAGCACCATCAAAATAATTTGTAATGTTTATGTTTTTGATACTATTTTCCATTTTAACGAGTTGTATTGTTTTTTTGTATATATTCTTTAATGTTTAATAAAGGTTTTTTAAATAAAAAAGAAAAAGAAATAAACATTACACAATTGTTTATTCTTTTCTGGATTTCAGAGCAGTGCATTATTGGCCTTACCTTTTATGTGGTACATTTGGGATGAAGTCGTGGTCCTTTTCAGATGGGAGTCCAAAGTACCATGGTCAAAATTTTCTATGATGTCTTCAAACCTTCCAGGGTGAAAAAGGTCAAATTCTACACACATTCCTGACGAGGGAGGAAAACAATCATGAACACCAGTCAACTTCCCAAGAATTAAAAGAAATGCTAATATTCTGGACATTGGCTATTCGGATGCTAGAGGACTGCAGATTAACCACTGAGGCAGAAACTATCTATTGATCACAGAGAAGAGTCATTCTGAATCCAAACCATGTAAATAAATATATGACTTGGTGCAGATCTCTTTTTGGTTAGGTTTTCTGTTAATATAGGAATTTCCTTCAGCATTGGAGCCTGAATGAGTAGTAGCAAAGAATGTATCCAAGCACTAATGTTATCTTCTCATTAGATCCTTTCAAAGCTTGACTTGAGATAATAGCCTTAGAAAAAGTGTCTAGCTTAATAATATGTTGCAGGTAAAATATCCAGGTTCTCTTTGGAGTTTTATTAAATTTGAACAGCCCATGATGAGAAAAAAAAAGAGGCTAGTTAAGATATTCTTTGGCTACTTGGCTCATGCAGAAAAAAAGAGATTATTGAACTGTATGCATTAATCCGTCTGCAGGGACATTTAATGTTTGCTTCTTTAAAAAGCCATTCCTAAACAAGGCAAAATAACATGCCTTGTTCCTTGCACAATCCCATTCCAGAATATGGAATATACACCTTATATGTAAAGAGAAGCAACCTGGAATTCAGGACAAACTTCCTAACAGTGAGGACAATTAACCAGTGGAACAGCTTGCCTCCAGAAGTTGCAGGGGCTTCATCAACGGAAGTTTTTAGGACAGATAGCCACTTGTCTGAAAGGGTATAGGCCAGGGTGTCCTGCTTGAGCAAGGGGTTGGACTCCAAGGTCCCTTCCAGCTCTACTCTGATGAAATAGATTTCCCTTATTCCAAAAGTAAGGATACTTAGAGTTTACAACAGGGGTGTCCAACCTTGGCAACTTTAAGACTTGTGGACTTCAACTCCCAGAATTCCTCAGCCAGCAAAGCTGAGGAATTCTGGGAGTTGAAGGCTGAGGAATTCTGGGAGTTGAAGTCCACAAGTCAAAGTTGTCAAGGTTGGACACCCCTGGTTTACAACCTAATCCCTTTTGGGTTTGGCCAATTATCCCTTGGCCTTTAAACATAACAAATACACAAAACTCTTCACGAATGATGGATGCCAGAGGGAGCCTTTACCACAAATTCTATGGGACTACTATGCAATCCACTATGGGTGACCTCAAAAAATACCAAACCCTGCTAGGTTAGAACCTGAGTTCAAGACTCCTCCCTCACCCCCCAGGAGTGGAAACCAGGCTGGGAATCCCAGAAGAACGACTGGCAAGTCCGTTTCATCACAGGAGGTGCTACCAAGCACTACAACTTGGAGGTGTCCAGGTGAGGCCTGAGAGATGAGCAAAACAATCTCCACCCCCCTCCAGCACCCACAAAAAGCCTTCTCAAAAGAACCAAAGACAATCCTTCAGACCAGGGGTCTCCAACCTTGGCAACTTTAAGACTTGTGGACTTCAACTGCTACCCTCAATTAATGCTATAGAGCACTGCACACCAGAACAATTAAACACAAGTGCAGTTTTCTTCCCAAATGCCATCACTCTGCTAAAGAAAAAGTTCCGTCAACACTGTCCAGCTATTTACAAAGTCTGCATTACTACTACTAACCTTCTCATCACTCCCCATCCCATCCCCTCCCACTTGTGACTGCAAGACTAACTTTGTCACTTGTATCCTTATGATTTATATGGACTGTTTCCTTGTATGATTTGATTGCTTATTGTACCCTATGACCAGAGGTGGTATTCAGCAGGTTCTAGAGAACCTGTAGCAAAAATTTTGAGTAGTTTGGAGAACTGGCAAATACTGAATGGCCCCTCCCCCATCTGGGTCTTCTTTTGCCATGCATAGGAGAATGGAAAGCAGGTTAGTGGGGTGGGGAGGGAATGGGGATTTTGCAGTAACCTTCCCTGCCACACCCACCAAGCCATACTCACAGGTAGTAAAAAAAAATTGAATCCTACCACTGCCCATGACTATTAAGTGTTGTACCGGATGATTCTTGAAGAATATATCTTTTTTTATTTACACTGAGAGCATTTGCACCAAACACAAATTCCTTGTGTGTCCAACCACACTCGACCAATAAAAGAATTCTATTCTATTCTACTCCCAGAATTCCTCACCCAGCAAAGCCCGCTGAGGAATTCTGGGAGTCGAAGTCCACAAATCTTAAAAAGTTGTCAAGGTTGGAGACCCCAGCTTCGGACGGCTGGGGAATTTCCTCTCTCAGACGGACTTTTTTTTAAAAAAAGTTTCTACGATAGGCTCCGCGCTTGCTCCCCACTTCCTCGGACCCCTAGAAGACGCACCGTTGTTGCAAAAGTTGCCCGAGCAGCACATGGCGTCGCGGAAACAGCGCTTGCGGCGTTTGCGGCAGGTCAGACAAACCAGCCCTCCTCCTCCTCCTCCTCCGGAGATGGCCCCCCGGGCAGGGGTGGAGCAAAACTCTTCGGCGTTGCAATCCTCGTCCGCGTCACACAAGGCGAGCTGCGGGGGCGGGGGCAAGAAGAAGCGGAGGGGCAGGTGAGACCCAAGCCATGGGTGACCCCACCCACACGGCCCATTGCCTCCGTCTCTTCCCCCCCCCAACAAGCTTGTTTCCCCCCCCAACACACCTCCGCTGCCCTTACCTTCTGCGAATCGCCGGCGCGGCTTTTATTGCTTCCGTCGTACATTGCCCCGCTCCCGCCGCTAAGCGAGGAGCCACCGGCCGGCGGGTTCTTGATGGAGTTGGAGGCCAGCGCGTTGGCATGGAAAGGGACGGCGGCGGCGGCGGGGGTCCCAAACCAGGCGGAGAAGCAGAGCGCCGCGGCCACGGCCGTCCACGCCCGGCAGGCTCCACGCCCACGCTGCGCCAGCATCTTCGCCAGGCGACCCGACCGAAGCAACCTTGGAGTAGGAGTAGGAGTAGGAGTAGGCAGGCAGGCGGTGCGCGATTTTTTTTTTTTCCCCCTCCCGGGAGTATCCTTTTCAGGGACTCTGCAACGAAGTGTAGACTCGCCGCTTGGTGCCTTTGGCGCTGCTTTTATAGGCTCCACGCCTTTCGGATTCCCGCCTCTCCAAGCGGGGGGAGGAGGGAGGAGGAGGAGGAGGGCGCGCAGGGTAAGCAAGGGTGGGGTTATAAAACGTGAGGAAGGGGGGTGGGGGAGGTTTTGGAAAGGTTGGAGGCATCTCCGCCAAGTCACGGGCTCATTCTCCATCTGCATTGAAATTAAGACCCAGGCCAACTCTTTTGAAGACAGCAAAGCCCACATTTTGGACAGAGCAAAGGGGGTCGCTGGTTTGAAAGAGGGGTGAAAGAGGCCATGTAGGTCAGAATGGACCAGCCCTCTCTCAACAGAGAATTGCTAGAGGATACGACACCCTTTATCTTCTCCAACCCTTTCAACAGTTTTAAGAAGGCTCCGCACCATGTGCTTCCCCCTCAGGTGATCCTGAGGTAAACCTCCAGCGGCCTTAACGACCCCCCCCCAAGGATGCAAACGTCCAGCTGTCTGCAAGGAGTATCAACCCTTCTGTTCCCCACCATCCAGTCAGAGCTAAAGGAAGCTCCTTGGATGAGAAGCGAAACGACTTCAAAGGAAAAAAAAATCAAGAAAGGCCAGTTGTTGCCTAAAGCACTTTGGGGACCGGCTCTTTGGCCTTCAAGATGGGTGGGGGGGCAGGAATGTCTATTTATTGCCAATAAATGGTTTTCCAAACCGTTGGGCGCGATTGCATTAACATCGGCATCACAGGTGGTTTCCGTGGGAAAGGAGCCCCCGCTTCGATTTCCCCCACTCGCATTTAGGGGCGGCTCTGTCCTACCCGCTGTTGCTTCAGTCGCCCCCACAGGAAGAGACCCGGAGAACCGGAGCAAAAGCCCTTCTGCCTCCTTCTCTTTGGGCCACCAATCGCGGTCGGAGTCCTCTAGGAGTTGGATGGGGGAGAACCAGGCGCCTATAAGGCGTTAAAAGAGACACTAGGCTTTGGGGGGGGGGGTCAGGCGGTCTTTGGCCTTTGCCATTCGTGCAGTTCCGTCCTAAAGTGGGTTTATGCCAAAATTCAAGCCGGTTCAATAAAAGGATAATTAATCTCGCCCCCGCCCCCCCACAAGCCCTGATAGATCTGCTCTCGGAAGAGCCTAAAGGGGTTTGAATGGGCTCCGTTACTGTATCTTTTACTCATTAAAAAAAAGTAAAGTTGGACGGGCTCTCCCTACTATATTTTATTCCAAAAATACTGCATTGGAGGAGAGGGGGAGCAAACACAGCATGAACACCTTTGACAAGACAATCTGTAGGTTTGTGGATTGCGGCTCTTAAAAGTCTTCAGGCGGGGAGACTGAAAGCCCCTTCCCCGTTTTCCCGGCTTTCTTTTTAAAACCTCTATTTTTAGTTGCAGAATGTCGTCGTCGTCGAAACGGGGCTGGGAATGGGTAACAGCTGGGTGTTTGCATGGATCCGCCTGGTTTCCAACCGAGGCCTCCGACGTCCTCCCCCCCCCACCCCCAAAAGGGGCGCGATTTCCAATAACCCCAAGAAGGGAACTGGCTGGCAGGGGCGGCATGTCCTAAATAATGGCCCTTTTGAGGCGCTGGCTTCGGAGGAAAGGCGAGAGACCGCCGTTTGGCAATCGCCGGTTAAAAGAAAGGGGCGAGCGGCTCTGTGGGATTTTGCAAAAGGGACGGAGGCGCGCGGTTTAACTCTCTCTCTCTCTAACTCTCTCACACTCTAACTCTAACTCTCTCTGAACTTTTGGGTTAATTTTCCAGCCTCCTCGTAAGGGGGTTTCAATTGGGCAGCGCTGGTTGAACCACCCAGGGGAAGAGATCAAAAGCCCAAGACGAATCTCTGAGCCAAATCCTCGTCGCCCTTTCAAAGCCTTCTCCGAACAGATGGCTTGATGGGCTGAGCTCGATAAGAAGTCCTTTCTTGATCCTCAACCTCGGTTGGAGTTGTTAATTGAGCCTAGTCTTGGGTCTACATCTGATAACTCAGGTTGGCTTGATCGCGAGTTCAAAGGCAAGCAAGCCAACTGGCAAATAACCTGGGGAGGGGGATCCATAAACCCCTTACCATGTGGTTCTTCAAGATGAATTCATCTTCAGATGAATTCTGCTCAAGGGTTTACATTGAGGAAAACCTGTACTGTAGTTCTCAACAAGTAAATGTAAGCTACAGCCGTGCTCCCAACCAGACGTACATCTACTGAATCGAAGTAGAATACAGCTGGAAGGGATCTTGGAAGTCTTCTACTCCAGCAGAAGAACCTCTATACTATCTCAAGACAAGCGACTGTCCAGTCTCCTCTTAAACAATTCAATAGGTTTTATTCCTAAGTAAATACATAGGGATTTAAATACTAAGTTAAGTAAGGATAGACTGGATTTCCTTCACCTATTGGAAACTTGATTTAGGAAAGCAAAAAAAACCTGAAACTTTTTTTTTACAGGTGAGAACTGTCAGATCAAATGGGAGTGACCAATAGATTTGATTTCATAGGGTTCCATGGGTGGCGGAGGAAAAATATTTCAATATAGTGATCATTTAACGAAAGTAGTTAATATTTTATTTTTGTCTTACACCTTTTTCATAACATGCTTCCCAAAACTAATGCCTAAAATGCCCAAACTAGAGGCATTCTGACTCATCAAGGGAGTACTTGCTTTAGGGGGGGGTATAAGTAGCTTCAGGATTAGCCTCTGGTGAGCCACAGAGATCAAGAGGAAGCAATTTGCTCCTGGCTAATCAGTATTGCAGGCATCATTATTACAAGGGAGTCACAGAGCAGGTATAATAAGCACTTGGAAGCACTGGAATATTTGGGAGCACAATACAACCCCTAGTATTGGTAAGTTGCTTGGGATAATGGGACACGAAGCCCAAAATATCTGAAAGGCATTTTGTTGCTCTAACTGCACGGTTGGTAATTATTAAGGAATATTTTTAAAGTTAAATTCAGATGAGTCACTTTCTCCGGCTTCTTCATTTACTCACATGTAACAAAACTAACTGGTGGAACTGGGTGTTGAGATTGTATAACTGGAACTTCTTACTAAAGGAATCTAAACACAGGTGGTTGTTTAGCCTTGACTTCCGCCACTGAGAACTCACCATCAAGTCATGGTTAGTATTGTTAGAAAGTTTATTCTACTATTCAGTCAAAATCGGCTTTCCTGTGATTTAAATCCAATATTCCCTATTCTGCATTCTAGAACAATGGAGAACAAGCCTTGACCTGCTCTAGGATATCCTTCTAGGGATTTGAAGAATGACATCACATCCTTCTTAATCTCCTCAAGTTGAACCATTCTCAATTTCTTCATTCTCTCCTCATAGGACTTAATTTCTAATCCTGTGGTTTTCAGTTTCATCATGATACGGCACTAAATATATCTCTAGGAACACAAACACACATGAGATGATTCAAGGTTGAGGTGCAAATAGGCACGTTGCTTTTCTTTCAGATTTGGAAGAAACTCTTACCAGTGGTGAAGCTGGCCATATTTCATTTCATTTCATATTTCTTATTCCATATTTCATTTCATTATTTCCATTCCATTCCATTCCATTCCATTCCATTCCATTCCATCCATCCATCCATATCTAAGCTTAAATTGTTTCTCTCTTTCTGCTGTCTCACCACTATGTGAACGTTGGCTTTCTATTTTTCAGGAAAGCATCTATCTAGGCAATCTTTTGATACATACAAAAATCAAGCCAGGGTTACTTCTTACAACATTCTATAGTAGCAAAAATTAGATTTTTGTGAAGAGCAGGATAGGATGGATATGACACTATTGAACTTGCATAGTGGAGACTGAGAATACTGAAGGATACCATGGGCAACCTAGAAAACATACCAATGGATTGTTGGTTAAACCCGTTAACTCAGATTTTTCCTTTAAGGCACAAGTTCAAATTATCTTTCTTTGGATATATTGCGGAGAAGGCTCTAAACCAGAGGTCCCCAAACTTGGCAACTTTAAAACTTGTGGACTTCAACTCCCAGAATTCTCCAGCCAGCATAGCTGAAGTCCACAAGTCTTAAAGTTGCCAAGTTTGGGGACCCTTGATCTAAAGCTTAGAAAGTTTGAAAAGAGAGGGGGGGGAGAAGAAGAAGAAGAGGAGGAGGAGGAGGAGGAAGAAGAAGAGGAAATGAAGGAGGAAGTGGAGGAGGAAGAGGAGGAGGAAAAAGAAGGAAGAGGAAGAGGGAAGAAGGAAGAAGAAAAGAAGGCAACCAGCAACAAAAGAGGGGTGACTGGAAGCATTCGAAGTACAGCTAGCCCTCGGCTTACAACTGTTCGTTTAGTGACCGTTGAAGCGAAAGAGAGAAGAAAGCGTCCAAGGGCCAGTGCAGGAGGCCAGCATCGCTGCCTATAGAGAAGGGAGAGAAAAAGAAAAACTCGCCATTGGGTGGATTCCCAACCCAAGCTCCACCCAATTGCTCCAAAGTGACGAAGGGAAGACCGCCGCCTTGGGCTCCTCCGCGCTGTGTTTTCTCAAGCCGAAGCCGGGCCAACGACCCCGGGTCAAATGAAGCTGGCTGGGGCTTCTCTTTGAAGCGTGGAGGTTAGAAAAACAAAGTCCCCACGATTCCAGGCTTTCATCACCCGTTGGGCGGCATCTGCAAATAAGACTCTCCCCTTGCTTCTCTCTCTCTCTCTCTCGGATCGCGCCCGCCGCACATCTGGCAGGCGCGGAGAAAGCCCACTCGCGCAGCTCCCCCTGGTGGAGGCTCGGCTATTCGTTGCACCGCGCCCGAGCGTTTGGGGGTATCGGGGGAGCAAGCGTGGCGACAGCCAGGCTCCCGCTTGGAAAGGGTGCGGGGAAGGAGAGCTCGGGGTGGGGGTGGGGAAACCGGGAAGACTTTCTGGATCCTGAAGTTCGTGGCGGGCAGCCGGGACGCTCACTCCCAAACTGTATCTCCCCTCCCTCCCCAATAAAATTTCCTTGGGTTCCCCGGAAAAAAAGGCAGTATTAGAGAGAGAAGGAAGAAGAGAGTGATAGAAGAGAGAGATTATGACAGATATAATTAGAGATGATAGACAGACAGACAGACAGATAGGAGATGGATAGGATAGGATAGAGATAGGATAAAGATAGAGTGAGAGATAGAGAGACAGAGAGATATGAGATGAGATGAGATGAGAGATAGATAGATAGATGATAGATAGATAAAGATAGATGATAGACAGATGATAGATAGATGATAAATAGGTAGATAGGTAGATAGATAGATAGATAGATAGATAGATAGATAGATAGATAGAAGATGAATGGATGAATAGGATAGGATAGAGATAGATAGGTTAGAAATAGAGTGACAGATAGAGAGACAGGAGATAAATAGGAGATGAGATAGATGATAGATAGATGATAAATAGAGATAAATAGACAGAGAGAGAGATAGGAGATAGGAAATTAGATAGATGATAGATAAATGATAGATAGATAGGATATATAGCTAGATAGGAGATAGATCAGACCAACAGACAGATGATAGAACAAGAAGTCTAGAAATTAGCTCACCTTGAGCGAGATTGGAGTTCCATTTATTTGTAAATGCATCTACCTACTTTTTGCCAACCTTGACTTACCCCGATTTGGGCTATTCTCATTTAATAGAGAAAGTGTATATAAGAACATCTGGTTGAGTAAGTTTGCTGTACATTATGAGCAGCCTATCTGTGAAATGCTTGCAGTTTTACACAGGAGTGGACTGTCTCTGAGGCTGAGCATTCACCAACTAATAGCATTGTTATTCCCTTTATGAAAGCACAGTTGCCTAGATGCCTCCGGAAAAATCATGATAAAATCTAATGTTTTCAGTGGGTTGCTGTTACTAACTGATATACAATCATAGACCAAAGAATCAGAGACTTCTTTCTTGAACAGCAAGGCAAACTGGTTGTTTGGATTAGTTAAGGTATTTCCCCAATACAGTTAATTAAGTGAAGTTTGTTTGAGCCTGTGAAATACCTGCATTTTGAATATATTTAGTTATGTATAGTCCCAGATCAACTGAAGACAGATACAAAATGTAAACAACCTCCCCTGTAACATTAATGAAGCACATAGTAAAAAATGAGGGCATACATTCACAGATTTCTGCAAGTCATATCTATTTTATGTAGCCATTTATTAGATTTTTAGTTCCTTTTATTATTTTATAAGTAACTAAAGGCAGTTTTGTCTTATTTTCCACACAAGAACCTTGTGTGGTGGATTGGGCTGAGATAGAGTGACTGATTCAAGGTCAGCTTTGGGGCCTAAAATGGGACTAGAATTCACAGCCTCCTACTTTCTACATCAGCACCTTAACCACTGAATCAAACTAGCTAACTTTATATATAGTGGGGCATTTTCTCCCCCTGAAACTTGGCTATCTCTGATTTTAGCTAAACCTTTTGTTTAAGGGTAGAAAGTTTAAAGCCTTGGTTGTCTGAATGCTACTGGATAGATTTTCTTCATCCCCCAAGGAAGCAAATTAATTGATCAGACCTCTGGTCTTCATCCAAGCTTTTAGCAAAGAAAAGAGAGATTATATCTGATCTGTTATACTTTTCATCTTTATGTGTCCAAAGTAGAATAATTTGAGCCTGGTCATTTGTGCCTTGAGTGAGATTTCTGGGTTCAATGAACAATTTGTTTCTCAGCTGTCCATGATACCTTCAGGAGTCTTCTCCAACACCTAAGTTCAAAGGTGTTAATCAGTGGTGGGATTCAAATTTACCAGTTCTGTGGACTTGGCTTGGTGGGGAAGGATACTGTAAAATTTCCATTCAGAGGTGATATTTGCCAGTTCTCTGAACTACTCAAAATTTCTACTACTGATTCTCCAGAATTGGTCAGAACCTGTTGAATACCACCTCTGGCGTTAATACTCTTCCTGTTCTGCATCAGTTAGTTGCTCCAAAACCCATGTTTCCTTCTGGCATAGTTCAATAATGCTCTCTCATCTTTGGGGAGATTTTGATTCATTACAGTAGCAATAAAACCTAATATATTGATAGTCAGGGCTGTTCCATCAAGCCTTATGTTTCTCTTGTACAGGGTCAAGTTGTTTAATTCATTCCAATTCTTTTGAAAAAAAATTCACCATTCCTAGGAAATGTAGGCAATTCATTTTACTGATTTCCTTCACTCAGGGAAGATAAAAGTATCATTAAGCTTATCTTCCATATGAAAAGGGTTTTCAAAGCAGAAAGACTGAACAATAAAATTCCATAAAATTTCACTACTACTCATTTCATGAAAACAATACAGACTGCCAATGTCAATTCCCTGTAAGAGCTGGGGGCCTGGATTTTAGAACAGAACTCTTTAATTATATAATTAGAATTAGCTGACTCTACAGGTATTTTTATAGCTACAATGCTCTCAGGTCCGGCAAAAAGTGAATACTTGCTGAGGCCAGAAAGTAGATAGGAACTGAAAATTGAGGCAGTGTCAGAATTTGTAGAAAATGTCTTGCCGTAGCTTAACATAATAATAATAAAAACTTGCTATGTTATGAACTGGATTTGTGGCCTTTTTCCTTTTCAAAGAAAAAAAGTCTGCATTTGCTGCTTTCAGAAGGGTATGAGGTACCTCATGCCCATTTGCAATGGCAAAGCAATCCTTATCATAAAAATTATTTCATTTGCACATCTTTTTTGTTATTATGATATAAATCAGTGACACATTGTCTACTCCTCACCTAAATGCCTGTCATTAACCTGGCTATCATATAATGCCATCTATTTACATAAGGTGGATAATTAGAAAAGACATGGACTTTCTTTAGAGTAATCCAATATTTGAACCAAACTTCCCTATGAAGGTCATGTGGTGGTGTTTTTAGTTTTCTTAAAACATTTTTTCACATGTCCAGCCATTTCCTTTTTGCATTCCTTTTTAATGTGTTGCTAGTCTTCAGTTTACTGTGATATTATTTGAAAAAAATGATAATCATTCTACAGTAAAATGATATCCTAGGATAAGTCATTTCAAGAGCATTTGACTAAAAGTCCCAAAATGTAATTGAAAAGATAGAACTTTAGGTTGCTTAGTTATTTACATTTCAATTTATGTAGCTACTCTTCTCAAACTGTACTGAAACCTTACTCAATAAAACCACACCTGGAATATTGCATCCACTTAATAAGATCATACTGAAATAATGCATCCACAACATTACAAAAAAGATGGTGAGACTTTGGAAAAAGTGCACAGAAGAGCAACTAAGATGATTAAGGCCCTGGAGACAAAAGCATAAGAAGAACAGTTGTAGGAATTGGGTATGGCTAGTCTAGAGAAAAAGTTTAGGGGGGACATGATTGCAGGATTCCAGTATTTGAGGGTCTGTCACACAGAAGAGGGAGCAGATTATTTTACAAAGCACCAGAGGAGAGAAGCAACCTGGAATTATGGAGAACCTTCCTATCACTGAGAACAATTAACCAGCTTGCCTTCCGAAGTTGTAGGTGTTTCATCACTGGAGGTTTTTAAGAAGAGACTGGACAGATACTTATCTGAAATGGTACCCTGTTCCAGACAGGGTTTGGGCTAGAAGACCTCCAAGGTCCCTTCCAGCTCTATTCCAATTGACCAATTAAAAATGATGACAGTTAACAGCAGTTAAAAAAACCCTGTATAACAAATACATTCATAGTTGACAGCTGAGGTAGAACCTAAACAACCAAGAAATAAATGGGCATCACCAGTGTAGAATTGTACAGACTGTGTCATACACCAAGTTTCAGAAACCTGGTGACACAATCTTCCTTGTAAGGCAATATTAGAATTGCCATGTGTTTTCCGTGGTGAGGTTCCAATGCAGCATCTCAGCGTTCCTCAACCAAGACAGATTTAAGATATGTGAACTTCTATTCCCAGAATTTCTGGCTGGTGAATTCTGGGAGTTGAAGTCCATATGTTTTAAAGTTGCCCAGGTTAAGAAACACTGCATACCCAAATCTTATGGCAGCCATTTGAAGATACCATTCCATGTTCTCCTTTGTGATTGTCATTTGCTTGATATATTTTATATATCTTGAAGTACATGTAGTTATTACAGATGATTTTGTAATGCACGTATTCATCCCTTTATCTATCCATTCATTGTATTTAGAGTCCACTGTCTGTTTTTTGCTTTAAATTGTAATATATAATGAAATAACCATATCTTTGTCCTTTGAATGTATTAACTGTTCCAGTTTCTGGGTTCAGTTTTGTTTGCGGACTGTCCCTTTCCTTTTGTCCATTACTAGTCATTCACAAACCCTGTTTTGAAAACTGACTTTTTCATATATATCATTACTTCACTTTCTATTATTAGCTGACTTAATAGAAAAACAAAACAAGAAGGAAAGCTTAAATATGGTTATTTGAGAGTAAACCTCTTCTAAATGGTTAGTTATTTTTGAAAAATATGCATAGGATCCTATCATGTAACTTTTATAATACTGAACATATGCAAAAGAAATCTACATTAAACCAGCTTTATCAGTTATCTGTAAGTGATTGGCTATTACACAGCATATAAATAGCAATAGCACTAAGACTTATATACCACTTCACAGTGTTTTTACAGCTCTCTCTAAAGGGTTTACCCACCAACAATCTTGGCTCCTCATTTTACTGACCTCGGAAAGATGGAAGGCTGAATCAACCTTGAGAATCAACTTGGTGAGATTTGAATTGCCAAATAGCAGGCAGCCGGCAGGCAGCAGAAGTAGTCTTCAGTACTGCACTCTAACCACTGGGCCACCTCAGCTCTTATAAATAATAGTATTCCATCAGACAATTCACCCCATTGTTTCTAATTCCCATTGAGGTCTTGATTAATTTTGATTATTGGGATTTATTGTCTTCACTGAGACTTATGGTTATACATTTGTAGATAAAGTGGAACCAGCATGATTCTACTGGTAGTTCTCTCAATCCTGTGAAATACTTACGGAGTGAACAAACTATGTTTTAAGATACAATATATTTTTAAGTATACAAGCCAAAATCTTGGCTTAAAGGACAAGAGATCCAAAGCTACAAACTCATAAAAATTCTGAATATGGAATAATCCAATCTGTATAGAATAATCTGATTATCTAAATGTGAAGGAAGCTCCAACAAGAAAAAATAATAATGTTCATCTAGTTATCTAGACTTCTGTAGATCACTTCTGGCAGAGACCAGAGTTCAAAAAACAGAATAAGTACAGGTGGACCTCAACTTACCATCATAATGGAGTCCAAAATGTATGTTGCTAAGTGAGAAATTTGTTAACTGACTTTTGCCCCATTTTACGTCTGTTCTTGCCACATTTGTTAAGCAAATGACTGCAACTGTTAAATTATCAACACCATTGTTAAGTGAATCTGGTTGGTCCATTGTCTTTGCTTGTCAGGTTGCAAAAGGGGATCACATGACCCCAGGATATTGAAACCGTCATAATTGTGAGTCAGTTGTCAAGCATCCGAATGTAAATCAAGTGACCTTGAGGATGCTGCAATGGTCATAAGTGTGAAAAATGGTTGTAAGTCACTTTTTTCCAGTGCCATTTAACTTCAGATCAGTGGTGGGATTCAAATTTTTTTACTACTGGTTCTGTGGGCATGGCTTGGTGGATGTGGCAGGGGAAGGATACTGTACAATCTCCAGTCAGAGGTGATATTTGCTGGTTCTCCAAACTACTCAAAATTTCCAGAACTGGTCAGGACCTGCTGAATACCACCGCTGCTTCAAATGTTCACTAAGTTGAGGACTACCTGTCATGGAGCCAATTCCCCTCAAATATGACATATGGACGACACCATTCAAAAGTAAAGTTTTTTTTTATTTCAACTCTATAAAGTATACAACAGGCACTCGGCAATTACAGCTGCAGGGAAAATACAGAGCAAAACAAAAGCAGTTAACTTCATGATAAAAAGGTTTTTTTTTTTTTTCAGTCTACATCAAAAGAGTGCAACTGGTCAAAGACCACTTGATGAAAGTGTATTCTTCGACAAACAAAACTTAACTCCTCCTTATTCGTGTAGAATCCTTATGGAGAAGAAAAAGAGCCATCAGGATTATAAAGGAAACCACCGTGTGTAAAAACATCATACATTGGAATTAAGTACATTAGTTAGGCAACTCTGAATCAAATTTCTCTTTGCAATGAAAGCCTGAAACGTCAAAAGTCCCAGGGCTTGGAGCAGACTGTTCACAGAGAAGAGGATGAGGCTTTCAGTGTATCACTTTCTAGATATACTACTGAAAAGGTGTCTCAGAAACAGTTTGCATATACATGAAATTATAGGGTTGCTTTCAGATTTAAGCCAGCTTTGCGTATACCATTAACAATGGAAGATACAACTTCTCTAAGTCCCATTGATGGGAATGGGTTTACTCTAAAGGTAACTAGGTCTGGAACCAACCCAGAGAAAGCACGGGCCCTGTTTTGTTCAGTGGTGCAACAAGATTCGTTCCTTTTTATTTTATTTTTTTCAGTCAATGATTTTTTTTCCAATCAGAGGGATTTTTCTTTCCTTTCCCCACCCCTCCCCCGTTTTTGCTACGATGTCAATTTTATGTCTAATCTGCCCAATTGGAATATTATTTTTTAAAAAATTTTTTTATTTTTACTATGGAATCTATTACAAAATGTGGCATGTCTGAAGTTTTACCGCACTACTGTTTTAAAATTTGCACACCTTAGCAAAACAGGAATGCCTGTATACAGACTGATAGTATGTCATATATTAATTTGACCTGCACGTACATTTATACATTTCACAGAAATGATGCTGTATCTCATTAACAGATACACAGCTCTGGTACATTTATAACAGAAATAAGAGAACGACGTCATCATTTCTGTAGTTCATCAATATTATATAGTAAAGGCTTATAAACTGTTTAGCCGAAAGAACTGTAAAACGCAGCAAGCTAAGAAAGGACAACATTTTGAGGTGTGTTTGTCTTGGTCATGCAGCATAACACCAAATTTGTATTTTTTTTAATAGGATGCCATGAATTTAAGGCACTTGCAACAATGCCAAATAACTAGATGATGTTCTAAACTATGGGACAAATGGACAACAGTACAGTTGACATAAACTTCAGTAATACTGACAATTATGACATTAATTCAAGTCCACGTTGATCTAAAAACATTACCTTACAAATAAGAAAAATGAAAATAATGCAATGGTCTAAAGAAAAAGCTATATGTATACCATAAAATATCAACACGAAAAAATATCTATTTACATAAATATTTGCCTGTGGTCCTATCATTAAATATTTCCCTATGGAGAATGCAGCGCTGTATTGAGCTACAGTTCAACTGTGTACCTTTAGAACTTAGTTCTAAATCAGTGTGTCTTGAATTTGTTAGCAAACTCATTTTTATGCAGATACGCCATTGAGCCTTTTATTGTAGAAAAGCAAGGTCTTAATTTCAAATGCATTATCAGGGAACAAAATGTACCAAATCAATGGGTCTTACTTGTGAGTAAGTTTATCGAAGGACTATAGCCATAAATAATAAGTTGTCCACATACTACTTGAGCCAGGCCAAGCTTGTAATTTGGCCATGACAAGTTTACCATTCCCAGCTGTAATGTATGATTAGCATTTCCATTTCACCTGTTAAGTTCAGCAAAACCAAGAAACCTGCAACATTATTGCCCTAATTTACATGTTGAGTAGCACTTAATCTTATTGCTGGGGATGGAAAACTCACGATGGGAGGCCATTTTTGGTGTGATCTGCATGGAAGGAGTAACATGTGGACTAAGACAGTACGTTGTAACATAAACATGTATGTCGATATATATCTATATTTATATATATGTAAATAAAATATATTACTTATAAATGCAGGGTTTGCTATTATACATATGCTAGTTTAAGTTATTGAAAATACATTTGGTAAAGAAGATGCAAGTGAGCCATATGACAAAATAAATTTATATTAAGTGCACACCACACCAATTATATATCATTGAGTGCAGTTCAAGGACAAAATGGAAGGAATCAAGCATAATTCATACCACGCTCATTCGGCAACTTTTCTTGCATAAATATTTTTTAAAACTCATGACTACTTGTCAGCTGAGTGCTTGAGGACGACCTAATAGCACTGCAACTGTTTAGATTGGAGACCACTATATATAGCTTATAAGAAAAATCTAAGAGTTGAAATTAGTACATTTTAGATTTTAATTGATTCTGGGTAGGCACATCACTTGTTTAGAGGTGAAGTGCAGAGAGTTTTTTGTCTAATGATCCCAGGTGTGATGTAGAAACAAGAAAACCTGACCAAAATGACTATGGAAATCTTTTAGCCCTATTACCACATTCTGATTCCAGCATTATTTATATTCTAAATTGTGTGTTTTTATTAGACTTGTTATATACAATTAATTTTGTAGGACTAACGAGCAGCAGAAGTGATTAACAAGTGGTGCAATGTTCTGATATTCGCTCACCAATGTGTATTTGTAAAAAAAAACATGAAACTGACTATAATTAAATAGATTAGATATAAATGAAGCTCGGAGTCCTTCTGGAAAATTGAAGTTAGATTAACTTAAGCTATGGCACTGTGTTTCTTTCTGGAATATTTCACTCAAGCTATGGGCACCCTTATGAATGTGAAAAATTATCTGACGAAACTGACAATAGAAAATTCTGAAAGTGAGTCCTGGACGTTTATGCTTTTGTGTACCATCAAGGAAATATATCTAAGTTTAATGGATATGAGAAGAGGTGAAAATGTCTGGTTAATTTTAACAAGAAAAAAAACCCTGTGCCCTTTTTTTTTCTATAGACTAAATTGCAATTTGGACTGGCAAGATTGAAGATTACTTCTGCTCTTCAAGATTGTACAGCCTGAGCCTCCCTAAGCAGCCAGATATGATTCTAACTTATTCGAGTTATTCTCGTCATCATGCTTTCTAATCTCCGCTTGACTTGTGCCTTAACATTACATACGTATTTTGCTCACTGCTTATGGAAACTCCGTCATTCCGTTTCTGCAAGGATGGCCAACAATATTTCTTCCAGTGTATGTATGAGGAAAGGTTATGATTTGCTATCTTACAATATTGTAAAGTTTAAAATTGAAATACTAGGTTATGCTTTAGACAGGGAATAATATATATATATATATATATATATCCCAGAAAATTACAGTGGTCTGTCACTTGCTCTTCCCACTAACTAAGCTCAATAAAAAAGTTTTACCTTTACTAAAGTTTGGAAGCTTGAACCATTTTAGTAAGGCTGATTGATGTACGTGTGATTGGATGTTAAATGCCACATCAAGGATTCCTATCCCTGATCCTATGTTTATTGGAAGCAGAGTACTATTTCCAGGACTGTTTTATTATAGTGTACCAGTCCTGGTTGATGCTGGTTCTTTATTATTATTTTTGGTGGAAGCCATCACTAGGAACAGACAAACAATATTTCCCCTCCCCCCACAAAACTAAATATCTTAAAAAGAAGCCATAAGTTGTATGAAATATGTGAGAATATTATAAAGAGATTATCATCTCTTTGTTTTTTTTAATCCTCCAAACTCATATATTGTCTTCTAATGTATTAGGGAGGTTTTCACTGAAATGACTGAATCAAGAACTTGGGGATAATTGGAAGTAGCCAATGA
The DNA here is from genome assembly GCF_900518735.1 of Pseudonaja textilis. The sequence goes on from NW_020769437.1 coordinate 158,503, forward strand.
GCTTCATTTTTGGATGTTTTGGTGCTAATCTCCAAGCATCAATTATGAGGAAAACTAACTTTGTCAATTTTAGATATAATACTAAACCAGTGCAATGTATGCAACAGCCAGTGTTTCACTTCAAGTTCATTTTATAACCCTGTCCAGTGACAGGAAAATTCTAAGTTATGCAAACTGGATTAGATCCAGACTAAGATAACAATCCTATAGATACCTATTTCAGAATAAGTTCTGTTGAACAAAGTAGGTCTTACTCCTGTATAAGCACATGCTGTACTGCATTGTAAAATAACTATAATAACTAAATTTTGGTATCATCGAAAATGATAGTACAAGCTAGTCATGATCCATATTTCATACATTTCAGAGGAAAAGAAAAATATATCCTTGCGCATGTCTAATCAGATGTGACCATCATTAAGTTCAATGGAATTTATTTCCAGTAAAATGTAATAGCATTATAGACTATATGGTAATAACTTAATCTGAATCCAGTCCTCATTAATAGGACAACTTCAAATGTTGAATAGGGCAGATAAACAGAATGGTATTAGGCAACAGGGGTAAAGATAATTAAATTAAATTAAATTAAATTAACGTATGAACACAAAACCAGAGGTTTAAATTTATTTCTGGATTCAGAGAAAAGAGCAAGTCATTAAACTCTGGAGAAAATTCCAAAGGAAATGGACATTCTGTAAATGTAGTTGTTGGTTTTCTTTTTGTGGAACTAATTTAAGAAGCTGTCACAGATGCAAGACTACTTCAGCAGCGTATTGACAAATGCTAATGAAGTCATACTGACACATGGAAGTCTTTACTGGAATTGCCTTGAAAATTGTTATCTATAATAGCCTTTTTGACATTTCTGTCCTCTGAACATGTTGAATTCGGATAACAAGTATGGACAAATTAGTCTATAGCACTGACCATTAAAAGATTCATAACTGGTAGATGTAATTCATCATTTAGATGGACCCATTTAAAGACTTGTCGACTTCAACAGGACATATTTAAAGGTGAATTTAATCTTCCTTTTGAAGGGAAGGGCATATTGAACCATCCCATTTCAATTACATTGTTCCATGTTTGTAAACAGATCTGTAAGAGTTATATTTTACAAGAAAAGATTGACTAATTATCTTTCGGGAAAATAAATAAAATATTTGTGGGATCTGGAAAAATAGAAAACAAAGTGAAGGCAGTACAGCACAGTAGTATTAAAAACGTGTGTATGTGTGTGTGTATTATCCACATATGAGTGTGTATAGGAATACGCCCACTCATACAGTTCTAACTGACAGTGAAATTTCTTGCTACATCTTTTTTTTTTTCCTGAAAAATGAGTGTGGAAGTTTGTTTTCTTTCACAGATGAAAGATGTACATAGCACCTATATAATAATGCAGTGGATTTTGCAATTTCAGGGGGCTCTCAATGTGATTGTTATTTTAGAGTAATTGTAAAGGCTCTAATATTTACAGTTGGTTAATATTTTGTTTTTAGGACCTCTGAATAAGCATTCTTCTTTTTTCTTTTACAAGATAGTTATGGTATAAACATAAAATGAATAGTTTTAAGAACATTTTTTTCCACACGCTCTTATGTATCTGTGATCCACAAAAGAAATGATAAAAAGTAAGTTCTCAGACGTATGATGTGAGGATTGACTGACCCACACTTGCTTAACAGTTTAACAGGAAGTGTAGCAGTTGTGCTTCTGTTATCAGTTGGGAAGAAAAACGTATCAGAACTAAAAATGGAGGAAGGTAACATTCATTCTTGTCTTGTACACTGCTTGAAAAGAAAGACAAATTATAGCATTGCTCTGACATGAGCTCCATTTTTTTCCTCCTTAGTTTAACACATTGGCCTTCTTTAAGAGGCTCAATGCACTCAACCTGCAGTTTGAGGGGAATACCCCAGTCACTGTACCATAGATTCTACAAACCTAGAATCGGCTACAGTACTTAAAACAGCTTGGAATATATTTAGCAATAAAGAAAATGAACTTAACCGCTAGAATTATGTGCATCTTACTCTATGAACGTTCAAATTGTAATGGAGGCATAGCATGTTCAGTACCATGATAGAAAACACGTGTAAATTATTGGTGAATAATTATTTTGCTTCAGGACCACCATGTCAACTGCTATGTTAAATTCAAACAGAAAACATGTGAAGAGCACTATTGTCATCTAAACAAGAAGTCCTAATGCCACTGTAATTACTGTAGCAGCATCAATCAAGGCATCATGGTGACCCCGAGCATGAATCCTTCCTAAATCTTTCAGGTCTGCTGGCAGCCATGTCTCAGGAAGCTGTCTTCAGCAAGGCAGAAGCAGGTAAGAGAAAAACATTAAAAGTCTATGTCCCATCCTGAGTTGTCATCAGGTGGTGGTTCATCGTTGTCCTCAGGGAAGCTATCAAAATTGCTTGTATCAGTTGGAGATGCAACCTATCCAATGAAGGAAATCAAAACTATTGGTAGTGTTAGTTGCTGCATTTGGAATCTCTAGACAATTTTCTGATTTCAAACCGTGAGCTCTTTATACCCCTAGCGAATTCATGCTGGCTAGTAAAAGTTAGAGACAGTTCAGAAATGTAGGATTCTGCTCAGTGGTAGGATTCAAATTTTTTTACCACTGGTTTGGTGGGTGTGGCTTGGTGGGCGCGCTTTGCGCATGTGCACACATTTGGTGTGCGCGCATGCACCAAATGCACACTTTGCATAAGCGCAGAGCCGTTTGTGCAGGCGCAGGGGCGTTCCAACTCACCTCCTGCAAGCCTGCACTCTCCCGGTTGCTTCAGCAGTTACCGTGTGGCACTCTGCTGTTCTGCACAAAGCAGCTGCGCTTCAAAAGCAGGGGATAAAGTACGGGAGCTAGACATGTGGGCGGGCCCAACAGCAGAGCAGAGGAGAAAACTGGTTCTGTGTCCGCTGCTCAGCAGCGCTACCGGCTTGGCAGAACCGGGCTGAACCAGTAGAATACCACCACTGATTCTGCCGTTTTCATTCATAATATTGTTCCATGTAGTACTGTTAAAAATATTCTGTGAATGGGAATATCATGGCTAGGAGGATATTTCTAGTCCCTCAACACCTGAAGGGCTAAAAGAAGAAGTAAAGAAGTTAAAGAAAAAGGGTGTAAAGTGCATTGTTCAGAACAAAAATAGTGAAAAAAGTTATGGGAAAAGATGAAAGAGTAGAATGGACACCCCATACATTTTTATGAACAAGGAAGGGCGATTATACATTTTGAAAGGAATTTTGAAGCAACCTCCATATGAATGGGTTTGGCTTCCTAGTTTTTTCTAACTAGAATGGAGAGTTTGACAAAATAATGTAAAGTTTTCTTAATGACATTGACAGCCCTTTGAACTGCTCTACAAAGCTGGAATTTAATGCAGATGCATGGCAGGTTACCGGTGAAAAACAGAATTGCCGTAGAGCTGTTTAGAAAATGCATACAAGCAATGACAGAGGAGAAAGAAATTGCTGCCTTTGTCCGCATCTAAAAGGTCTGTGTTTTTTATGCCACAGATATGTTAAAAAAGTTTAGAAAGTGGGAAAACAAATTGCTGATGTTTTCCATTTAACTTGACTCTGTATGATCCCATATTTATTGAATTAAATATGGTAGTTCACTATAAAAATATCAACTGCTTTTGTATTATCATTTGACTTGGGAGAAATCTGTCTGCAAGAACATGAAAGACATAAAGGAATCTAACAAATTACAATAGGTTGAGACTGGTTGATTTAAACTTAAAATAATACATATAAAATATATTTTATATTTTAGAAAAGTGGACTCAAAGTATTAAAAATTAACAAGGCATAAGTAATATGATATGATAAGAGTTTCCCAGTAGTATCTGTATTTATATGTCTCCCATTATTTTTTCATAATAGCGTCAGTAGTGAAGTATCTGTTTAATGATTAAAAGCCAATATGATAAAGACAACACAAGTATTCTCTCTCCTCCAAAATAAATTAAATCTTGTGCTGATTCTACAAATTGTCATTGCTTGGGGGTCACCATAATAGACTGAATGACAGAAGAAAACTTACTGTTTTCAGAAAAATGACCTTCCTGATTCCTAAATAGATTGAAATGTACATTCATTCAAACATAATTAGTTATTTTTGAATAAGTTAATTTATTATTGGGGGTGGGAGTTATACATAATTTACAGATTCCTATCTATTATGTACTTTTCTATCTACAGGGTAAAGGAATTCATGAATTTCACAGTGAATGTGTGAAAATAAATCAGAAAAGTCAAGTATTTTAAATTGCATTCACTATGGGTATACATTCAACTCTGACAGGAAGTATTTATTTCATAAGGGGTAAAATTCAAATAATATGTAGAAAACTAAACTAAGTATAATAAGTTGTAGCAAAATAATGTGTATTGAAAGAAAAGCAATCACATTAATCACCACCACAATTTAGCCCAAGTTTAATTAGCATGTCCACCACTCCCATAATAATAGTTTCAACAGACCACAATTAAAAGAGGGCTGTCTTCTCTATTTACCTAAGAGTAGGGCTCTCCAGACTTGGCAACTTCAAGACTTGTGGACCAACTCCCAGAATTCTCCAGCCAACATAGCTGGATGGAGAATTCTGGGAGTTGAAGTCCACAAGTCTTAAAGTTGCCAAGTTTGGAGACTTCTGCCTAAGAGGAATATGTTTCAGTGTTTCAGTGTTTGTCTCAAACTGTGACTTTTTTCTTCTAAAAAGAGTTATGTTTGATATAGAAATAGATGTCCTTAAATCCATGTATATAATCCATATTTAACAGAATGTCACTTGATCTTCACTTTTTTTTTTTTTTACAAATTTAGTGGAAACAAAGGGAAAAAGACTTAAGCCAAAGTTAAGAATAGGCATTTCCTTTTTTCTTTCTTTCAATAGGCTCTATTATCAATATTGATACCAATATTTACTGTTGGCATCAACATGGCTCTGCATGGAAATTAAAGCAACTGTTGGTGTGTGACTTGTAAGCTTCAAGTCAAGTCAAATTAGAAAGTCCTTTACTTTGAACAAGAAAGGCAGCATCTTACTTACTTATGCCAAATGGGAAAAACTATGTCAAATTGTCAATTGAGTACAACAGCATGTGATCTAATACCACATTTAGAAACTGATGGTGTGATAGAAGAAATGAAAAGGAGAACTGAGGCAATGTAAGTTGGAAGAAGAACAAAGAAGCTTTTGGTAGTAACGAGGTGAAGATTTCATTAAGATACATTTAAACCTAAACTCTTGTATAAGCTTCATCACTGATTCATTGTCAAAAGAGGTCTTCAGATACACCCTTACTATGTATCTGAAAATGAAGTCAAGCAGAGGTCTGGATATATGGGAATGTTAATATAAGATAAGAACACATTTCCATGTTTTGCTTCAGAGCTCCTGCTTGTTTTTTCCAATGAGTTTATTCAACCACTTTCTTAAGTTATGATTCCAATATATACATTTTAACAAGTAATAAAGCTATACTCACACTTGGTATAATAGGAGGCGTCAATGTACCTTTTCTTAAACCTTCCCAGTTAAAGCCTTCAAACCACCTGAAGTCAGAAGATAAAATAATACAAGGACATTTATACTACCATTGCAGCAAAACCAAGTAGCCTAGCATTAAACATTACAAAAATTACATTTCTGAAATCCTCTTACTTAATACTTGGGGGCAGGCAGTGGTGGGATTCAAATTTTGTTATTACCCGTTCTGTGGGTGTGGGTTGGTGGGTGTGGTGTAGTGTGGCTTGGTGGGAGTAGCAGGGGAGGGGTACTGCAAAATCTCCATTCCCTCCCCACCCCACTAACCTGCTTTCCTGCTCTGTTTTCCTGTGCAGGGCAACAAAAGAAGACCCAGCCAATCAGCTGGAAGAGGCAGAGAATAGATAGAGGCGGGGCCAGTCAGAGGTGGTATTTGCCGATTCTCTGAACTACTCTAACTTTCCACTACTGGTTCTCCAGAACTGGTCAGAACCTGCTGAATGCCACCTCTGGGGGAAGGGGAGATTTGAGAAACATTTTGTTTTATCCTAATTGTGGGCAGTTAGGATGGTACCAAGAATTTTCCTCAGTTAGAGAAAATTCTCAGTCAAGGCTCTGTCCGGCCTGCAGATGTCTAATTTGTGATGAAAAAAAAAAAAGAATAAGACAGGTAAATGATATGACATTCCCAGATGCTGACATAAATGGATAGATACTTTGATACTGGCTATCTGTCTCCTTCAAACATGTAAAAAATAAAAAAAGCTAATAAATATCTTTAGAAGATCTGATTTTTTGATATCTGTAACCTTATTTACATTTAACCTGTCTCCTGTTTATGTTGTATTATGTTGAACAGAAATTGCTGATGGGCTTCTGAAGCAATTTCATGTATTATGTTGTTGTTACATTATGTTAAATTTATTGTATTATACGTCATTATGTTACTTGAATGTGAGTTATTGAATGTGATTCTAATTGACTGCTTGAAGATGTTTTCATTTATTTTCATTGCAAAATCTTTAATGCTGCATAAATAGCACATCCAGATTCGGAGTTACGATACCACTCTACTTAGAATATAAGCAGATGCATTCTGCATAGCTGTCTTATATTACGCAAGTTTCTGGTGAAAAAAATTGCACCTATTGGATTGTGGTACTCTCAGTTTTTCGTCTGTGCAAAAATATACCTAAATGTATTGATGGATTTAAAAGAGGATTGCTTTTTTTCTGAAATATACTTACTTGTGCTTTTGAATATCCTTGACTCCATTTTTCAAGTTACCTAATCTTTCTGATGGGTTGTCCCTGTTTAAAAATAAAAGAACAAGAAAAAAGTTATAGAAGAAAGTTGGAAATCAAAGTTTTTTTCTAGAATGTGTGTGTGTGTGTTTTAGAAAAAGCTTTGTGTTTGTGTGTGTGTATGTGTGTATTTCTATATATGTTAGAAAAAGCTTTTATATATACAATATATACAGTTTGTCTATGTGTGTATGTATGGCTTACAATGGCTAACAATGACAGTAATAAAGAATGAAAAAACAAAATATTGACTTCAGTGAACTTAATTAACAAGAACCATTAAAAATTAGTGTTGTTCATATATGTGTGTGTGTGTGTGTGTGTGTGTGTGTGTATGTATGGTATTCAGCTTTGTTTGGGTATTTTCCCCCATCATTATAGTTGTGCTTTTAAAGTTGTAGCAACGTTTCAGCAGAATCTCATCTGCCATCATCCGGCTTCTGTATATCACAGACAAACACTATACAGAAGCCTGGTGATGGCAGATGAGATTCTGCTGAAACGTTGCTACAACTTTAAAAGCACAACTACAAGGATGGGGGAAAATACCCGAACAAAGCTGAATGCCATACATGTAAGTACCTGCGAAAACTTAAGAAAACACACACATACACATATATACATATATCTATATACATAAATACATACTTGTTTTCTTAAGTTACCCGAACAAAGCTGAATGCCATAAATACATACATATATACATAAATACATATATACATACATACATACTAACAAATGTAAAGAATTTACCTGCATAGTTTTTTAATTAAGTTAGCAGCATTTTTGGCAATCTTCTTTGGAAATTCAATCATGTCAATCCCCCTTAATATGATGTTGTATGTTTTCATGGGATCTGGGCCTGAGAAAGGTGGACTGTAGAAAAAGAACAAAAATACTAATTAAAATCTAGTTGTTGTTTTTTGCCAATAAACTGAAACCTGTTTTACCTAATTTTGGAAGATTGTGTGATTTAAGCATTGCTATATGCTGCTTATAATGTAGTTATTATGTCTACATCACAGGTGAGAATAAGAAAATGACTTGGGACGCTGCTTTTATCCTATTACAGAATAAAGGCTATCCATAAACTACCAGAAAACCGATGTTTTAGTATTTTCTCAATTATCGTAAAAGTCATAAATGGCAAATGAATGGGGCTCAGATTATGCAGGTGTGCACTTACACCTATATCTTGGGGTGCACTTTCATGTGTTTCGGTCCTTGAATGGTATTTTTTTTTAAAAAAAAGTTATCAAGATTGAAAGAACAGATTGAACTCCAAATATGGGATATATTGTGCATCCTAATTTTCTATTCATCCTAAATTATTCCTTATCTTCATCACTTAGACTAGTGTTCCTCAACCTCGGCAATTTTAATTCATGAATTTTGGAATGTAATTCCACCCATTTTAAAGTGCCAAGATTGAAAAACACTGTTTTGAGAAACAGCTGGAACCCTCATGGTCCCAGGATCTGTCTGAGAAACTATTAACCATTGCCCAGTGCTTATAACATTTCACAATTTTTCTGGAATATTTCATAAACAGTAGTTTGGTAATAAGCAAATAATAAAGCTTTGTGCTATTATTTCACCCAAAATGTTTATCAACATTCATAAGCAAAATATTGGAAAATTTACATTTAGGCATGATGGAGAATTATTGCAGTTCATCCTGTAAGAATTAAGCTGAGCTAAACACTCACTTATAATAATGTATTTTAATCTTACAATACTTCATTACAGGTAGTCCTTGATTTATGGACATAACTGAGCCCAACATTTCTGTTGCTAAGTGAGACAGTGGTTAAGTGAGTTTTGCCCCATTTTACAATCTTTCTTGCTACCGTTGTTAAGTGAATCATTGCAATTGTTCAGTTGTTAAGTGAATTTGGCCTTCTCCATTGACTTTGCTCGTCAGAGAGCTGGAAAAGATGATCACATGACCCCCAAGACACTGCAACCATCATAAATAGTTGCCAAGCATCTGAATTTTGATCACATGACTATGGGGATGGTTTTTCTTGTGAAAAATGGCCATGTCATTCTTTACAGTTTGTTGTAACTTTGAACTAGGTGAACGGTTGTAAATCAAGGAGTATCTGTATAATGGACATATGTAATGGCTAAATTCCAAAGTAATTTAAAGACACTAGAGGATACACAGTTTGGCACAAGGGTAAGGATCTGTTACTATAGATCAGAGGTCTTCAAACTTTGCAACTTTAAGACTTGTGGACTTCAACTTCCAGAATTCTCCAGCCAACACAGCATAGCTGGCTGGAGAATTCTGGGAGTTGAAGTCCACAAGTCTTAAAGTTTCAATGTTTGGGGACCCCTGCTATAGATAGTACTATTGTTATTATTTACTAGAGCATATAGCATTTCTAAATGTTTAAAGACTTTCATGTTATTCTGTGAAGTAGGTAATAATTCCCTTTAAAAAGCAGTATTTTGATTTTGTAAGGATTTTATTTTATTTTATTTTTTTACAAAAGAATGTTTTAAATACACACTTGCTGGCCTAAGTCTATTGAACTGCACATAAAATTATGCTAATCTGTTTTTCACTGATTGAACTTCTTGAAATCAAACAGTTCCAACTTATTTTTATGCTATGTTTTTAACTTTAAGAAAGGAGACAGTCTGTTTAAAAAGAGAAAAAGCCATCACTCTGTGCTGATTGTTTGCACGTATATAGATATTTTCTTAATTTTCAGTGGCATTATTGTAATGATAGCATCCAAAAAAGCAAGCCATTTGGCTTTCTCACACATGAACCTATTCAGAATTTATATTCCTTGTAGGTTTGCCACTGAGTCTTCCTGCCTTCACTTGGGAAGTGAGAATGATCTTAATAAAATGTTGTCAGAGATAATATTCTAGTTCTGAAATATAGACTCCAAGTGATTCTGATAGTAGCCTCTAAAATATTACATTCAGAAATCTTTTTTCATTTATATCCTATCTTTATAAAATTAACAAATAACTCCAGCAAACATATCCAGCACACCTTCCTCCTTAATTTCTCTACAACAATGAAGCTGGAGGTGAGTTAGGGCCGAGAGACATTAACTGGTCCAAGCTTACTCAGCTGACTTTCATGGTTAAGGTGGAATTTGAACTCACAGTTTTTTGCTTTCTAGCCTGGTGCCATAACCACTAGACCAAACTCGCTCCCTTTTAATCTTCCTATTCAATGTTTTTAGTGATTTTTTTTAAAGAAAGAAAAGCTATGTTTAACTTTTCTTTAGAACTGTGTTGTTTCAAAAGACTACCTAGCCATTTTCTAGCATGTTTCCATTTTGTTTTGATTGCCTTAAGTTTTGAAGAGATGTTTCAAGTTCCTTCTTGACAACTGAAGTTCAGCTCAATCTGCATCAATCTAAGCATATCTAATTGGTACCATGAACTCATGATTTGGTGAACCGGTAGAAGAACGCAGGTTGATTTGGTATGGGGGCAGGGAAGTGCTCACCAATTAGAATGAAATGAATAATACTAGTAAATTGGCCTCATCAATGTCCTTTCCTCTTAGAGGGGTTATCTCAAGACTTTAGTTGCTAGAAAGCAAATTGTAAATCCTTGCAAAATCATAATAAGTAATTCCATAGTACTTTTTAAACACTATTTTTGTTTATCATAGCGTATGCCAGCCCTGAATCCCAGCTCTTCTAATCAAAGTGACAACAGCAGAAATATTCTCCAGTTTGCTGAACTATTTTTTTATCTGCAGCTCCAATTCAATGCCCATACCTGCCAGTCAAGAGCTCATACATTAAGATTCCCAGTGACCAGTAGTCTGCTGAAATATCATGACCTTTGTTGAGAATGATCTCTGGGGCTACGTACTCTGGAGTTCCACAAAAAGTCCATGTTTTCTTTCCAAATCCTATTTTTTTTGCAAAACCAAAATCGACCTGTGAAAGAAGGTTCACACACCCATCAAGGAAGGCAAAAAGTTAAAAGCACTTATGCAGGCACAAACATATAATAAAGAGATGGTCACAGCAGCACAGGTTTTCACGAGCGCAAGTACATCTAAAGAATAGGCTGCATGAGAAAATTCTCAAAGGGAGAGTAATTACAAGAAAGCCTTGGAGGAGTATATTTCCACTGACAAGATTTAGAAAAAAGCACAAACAGTTTCCATTTCATAAAACGATGTAGCAAAGATAACCTCAACCTGTCTAATGATTCGTTTATGTATCCTAGCTGGTTATTACCTAAGAGTTAAACCATATCAATAATATAGATCAATAGCAGGCACCACCACAGCTCTCGCCTCACAATCTGTGAGCTCGATCTGTGAGTTCGATCCTAGGTAGAGGCAGATATTTCTCTTTCTGGGCACAATGAGATTATATCTCCTGAACAAAACTCTGCATTGGAGAAAGGAAGGGCATCTGGCCATTAAACACTCTGCTAGCTCCATTCAGTTGACCAGACTCCAACCTGCAAGGGATTATGGGATTGCTAAAAGATGATGGTGATGATAGCAGGCACTACCATGTACATTGTATTCAGCACCATTATATGTACTTGTCTGCAGTTCCAATTCCCAATCTCTTCAACTCAAGAAATGGCAACTCAAGATGATTTAGTGCCACCTGTAGACCAAATTATAAGTTCTTCCGATTCAGATAAAGCAAAGATGCTACCGTTTTTTTTCTTCCTGTGGGATTGTGATCTTATTACTTTTTTCTCTTCTTGCATTCTACCACATTTCCTCTCAATAGCCAAAATTCTTGTGCAGAATTAAATGAGAAAGGGCAAATTAAACTGTAATTGTATGATGGTGGTTAGACACCATTAAAACTTAAACTAGTCAGAGCATAGAACAACACAGTGCAAGATTGGAAGATATCACCAAGAGTTGGAAACAACTGGATGGATAACATCATCATCATCATCACCATCATCATCATCTATCAATACATATCTGGGGAATGTGGAAAGGTCTCCTTGACTCCTAGTTTCCCATAACATTGATTATAGCTCAAACTCATGCCTAGAATCTCTGAAAGATATTAGCATTTTAAAATGAAGTTCCTCTAAAAAAATGAAAGCCAATAAGAAATCAAATCATTTAAACATGGGATAACTAAGAGACTAGAGTTGATTATACTGTACATTGTCCAGGGCCCCTCCTTGAAGGAGCTGGGCATTCTAGAAATATGAAATATAAATAAATAATTTTTAAAAAGTCATAGTAGGATAAATTTTATAATTACATTTGGTAATTTCTTTAAGTTCATTAAGTTACTAAAATCTTGCTCCGATTCCAGAAGGGTACAACACAAGAAAACAAACTTCTGAAATGATATGTAGATGAACAAAAGTCCATTTTTGCTTTTTTGGCTCCCAGAAATTAATCGGCTTGTATTAATTCTTTTATAAACTGATTTGTCCTAGAATTGCAGAGCTGAATACTGCCTTTCAGCTAGAAGTACAGTTTTATGGCTGTTAGTAAAGGAATTTTATTTCAATGGGAGAAGCAACTGAGCCTTAACTACAGGGCCATGTAATATTTTATTGCTGCCTGAGGAGAAAACATCCACAACCACTCACCAATTTGGCATAACCTCGGTGATCTAGGATGAGGTTTTCTGGCTTGAGGTCCCTATAAATGATACCCTTGGAATGCAAATAGGCAAAAGCTTCTACCACACAAGCTGTATAAAATCTGGTTGTAGAATCTTCGAATGAACCTCTGTCAAGAGAAGAGAGAGAAAGGGAGGGAAAGAGAGAGTGAGAGATAGAGAAAGAGGGAGAGGTAGGGAAGGAGAGAGAGGGAGAGAGAAGAGGAAGGAAGGAGGAAGAGAGAGAGAGGTTATTTATTCATTCAATTAAGGATCTGGGGCAACAGTAAAAAATAAACATGATAGCATCATTACTATGTAATTATAATGTAAAAACCAAAATGGCCAGTTAAAATTGGGAAGTATACAAAGCATAACAAATATTTAAAAAGACTGAAGATAGTTACGGAGATTTAAAAAAACCCAACAGCTCTAAGACACATTTTTTTAAAAGATACATTTGAGCATTAAAATGCATCCCATTTTGATAGAATAGTTTATAAGGAAAATCAGCAAAATACCATGTGGACAGTTCTAGAAATGTCAATAAATAAATTAATTTAAATGCTAATACTCTAAAATAGTTCTATCCAGACCTTAGTTTTCAGAGCTCCTCTAAATACAGACTCTGGTGATGAGTTTAGAAGTCAACAACAAATAGAAAAAAAATCCCAGATATTATGCTTCACCTTTATAGTTCTCTCTTTTTTTTTTTAGTACAGAAAATCTCACAGCCTCACTTCAGGACAAAATAAGTCTATTCAATGAGTAAAACCTAGTGAAAATAATGGGATTTGTGTTCATCATGTCTTTCTCTTTGATTTTAATAGAACTGATCTAAGCATGACTAAGTCTGAATCCAATCTGTTTTTATCCCCACATTGCAGATAAAGAATCTGAAAACAAGAGAATGGGGATTTGTATAAGCCTGCTTACGAAAACAGAATTTGGGGCATCCTGGCTCACAGCAAAATGCTTTAGATATTCTATTTTACTTGTTCTAGCATGAGAAGGTACGCTCACTTAAGGAGAGTATGTATGTGTGTTAGCAGTTAATATAAACCTGGCCAGTCTACTAAGATAAGCTTCCAATTCCTGGTTTTGCATCCTTGCACCCACCACCATCTGATGTTTATGTATAGAATATGTCTAGGAGTACAAATGTAGAAATACTACATGTGTTAGGAGGTGAGGAAAAGATAGGGAGTTTCATTCCAGAATGGAATTATGGTAATTTGGATTGGGCTCCAGTAATAAGTTGATTAATATATTAATTTGTGTTGCTCAGTGCTGACTAGGTTAAGAATAAACTAGCCTTATGACAAATAATTTGCTCCTTTTTAATCCACTCTATTGTACAGTAGTAAGTGCTATATACATGGTCAAATTAAATGGGGGTGAATAAAAATTGAGGTATATACAAATACTATTTGGAATTTACAAATAGGATAAGTCATCTTAACTGGCTATATTATTATTTTCTTAATACTTGATACTCCTTAGCACCCTCAATCTCAGCCATCAACATCATGGCTTCCAGAAGACAAAAAACCAAAATCGGAGGGACAACAGTGTCATTGAAAGATGCTGTTGAAAAGAATAATGAACATGGTTGGTTTTCCCCATTTCCCCAAAACCAGAGATTTTGACACTGACAAAGACAGACGTCCAATTATTCCAGGTCTACAAGCTATGAGGACATTAATCTTGTTTTGTTTAGATCAGCTTCTGGAGACTAATTAAGCCCAACATTTTTGTTGCTAAGTGAGTCATTTGTAAAATGAATCTTGCCCCATTTTACAACATTTCTTGCTACAGTTGTTAAGTGAATCACCGCAGCTGTTAGTGACATCTGGCTTCCCCATTGACTATGCTTCTCAGAAGAATAGAATAGAGTTCTTTATTGGCCAAGTGTGGTTGGACACACAAGGAATTTGTCTTGGTGCAAATGCTCTCAGTATACATAAAAGAAAAGATACATTCATCAAGAATCATAAGGTACACTTAGTGATAGTCATGGGTATGATAAGCAATGAAATCATACTAGGAAACAGTCAATGTAAATCATGAGGATTCAAGCAACAAAGTTACAGTCATACAGTCACAAGTGGGAGGGGATGGGTGATAAGGAGTGATGAGAAGATTAACAGTAATAGTAGTGCAGACTTAGTAAATAGTCCGACAGTGTTGAGGGAATTATTTGTTTCGCCGAGTGATGGTGTTTGGGGAAAAAACTGTCCGTGTGTCTAGTTGTTCTGGTGTTCTCTATAGCATGGTTTTGAGGGAAGGAGTTGAAACAGTTTATGTCCAGGATGTGAGGGATCAAAAAGTGAAGTTGCAAAAGGTGATGACAAGATGTTGGGACACTGCAACCATCATAAATATGAGTCAGTTGCCAGGCATCCAAATTCTGATCAGGTAACCATGGTGCTGCAACAGTCGTAAGTGTGAAAAATGGTCATAAGTCATTTTTTTCAGTTGCATTGTAACTTCAAACGTTCACTAAATGAATTTTTGTAAGTCAAGGACTTAAATATGTATAGGATTTTATGAGTGGAGTACTTTGCAGTGCTTTCCTCAGGCAGCATTATATCTTGAAAACTGAAAATCACAGTTCAACTATTTTTTGTATGAAACCACTGGCAGTGTCAGAAGAGAGTACTTTATTTATCTAATGACTTGACGGCAAAAGCCCGCTAGCTATCAGAAGAACCAGACTGCAAAATAACTGTAGGCTATGACAGAATCACATTTCTCTGTTTATTGCTTATTCTGAGATCTTTTAAAAACAACAACAACCAAAAAACCCTCATACATTTATTCTCCAAACTGAATTTGTTTTTTCTTTTCATTCCCTTCTGAATAAAAAAGGCACAGAAGCTTACTTTCAACAAATCACAAAATCAAAAATCACTGCTATATATTACAACCAACTGCCAAATTAAATTTTAGAAGGAGAACTAATATGGTCAGTTTTCTTGACAGATGCTGATGGTTTCACATTTCAAATCCCCAAATTAACTCCTGGGTAAGCACTTTAAACCCTATACTTTATCTTTCCTTAGGATACATATATACTGACATTCTGTATAAGTCTGTTCCAAAGCAGGCATGCAGCCTAAAACTAAATCAGCATAAAAAGTTAACAAGGTTTTGCTAGTGGCTAAGTATTTCAATTACTAATAGATGACCTAAGGAAATAAAAGAGAAATTCTATTTCGTAGCTAGATGGCAGCAGATACCAGGGGTAGGCAGAAAGAGAATGAAAATAAAGGTTAAAAGACTTGTGCAGACTTAAAAGAAATCTGAGCACAAGGTAATTTGTATTGTAATTTTATTTTTTAAACAAATTAAATTCAAGTAAATGTTTGGAATTTAAAATGAAAATAAAAACAATACTACAAAAATAAGTTTTGAGGTTTCATTGCTATATTTCTGTCTTTCTTTTTTGGTGTACCGCTTATGCAACGGTTAAGTTTTAAATATTTGCCATCAAATCATAACCCAAGTGATTTATTTTTATTTACACAATTTCAATCAGGTGTTAGAGTACGTCTCATAGAAATACCAGGCATATTAGCCAGTAAGTCCATTCTTTCATATCTTTTGATTTTTGATATTTTATTACTGCATTTTGTTTTATTTTTAATATACTTTAGAATTACAGGAATACCTCTGACTCTGATTTACATTCTGCCTCTATATATGGATAAAGGGAGGTCTAAAACTTCAATTATTTTCCTCCGGATAGGGTTTTTATTATATTTATTCATTCATTTAAATTTATATGGCTTTCCATCTTAAAGGCATGACTGTGGGTGCCCGACAACAATTAAGAACTACATAAAAATTATATAAAAACTCCACAGAAATACTAATCAGAAGCCAAGGTTAAAAGAAAAACTAACAGAAGCCAGATTAAACACAATGACTGCATGGTTTTCCACACATCCAGATCCCCCATCACAAGGACAAAACTGCATCTTTAAGGTCTTGTGAAAATACAGCAGGGTTGGGGCCAAACTAATCCCTGGAGGGATGATGTTACAAAAGATGGGTGCCACAATAAAAAATAGCTCTCTTCCTGGGCCCCATCAGATGACATTCTGTAATAGATAAGGACCTGGATCATTGATACTCTCTAAAAGGAACATTTTGCTTTAGTTAGACTATGGCTGTTGATTATGGACGGTTCCTCTAGCTCAGGGCTCTCAAACTCGATTTCATTGAGTGCCGCATCAGGGTTGTGTTTGACCTCGGGGGGGGGGGGCGGGGGGGCAAACATGGCCAGGGGTGCATGGCCAGCTCTACATCACTCATGTTGGGGGTGTCTGTGGTGACCCAAGTGCTCTGCCAGGAAAAACAGAGCTTCATTTTCATTGGCAGAGGATTGCAGGAGGCCATTACAGCGGAAGACGGAGCTCCATTTTCTCTGGCAGAAGGTTGCAGGAGACTGTCACAGTGGAAAATGGAACTCCGTTTTTGCTGGCAAAGGCCCCGCGGGCCGGTCCTTCACCATTTCCAAGGTGCCCCCATGGGCCAGTTCTAAGCACCCTGTGGGCCGGATCCAGCCCACAGGCCTTGAGTTTGACACCCCTGCTCTAGCTGAAATGGTTTCCATGACATTTTGAAAGGAGATCTGGAAGAACATTAGTAGAGTGGAAGAGAATAGGTAGCTTCCTGTCTGAAAGTGATAATGCAGTGGGGGTTGGGGAGGGATGCGGAGATGACGATGGGGGGAGGAGGCTTAACTTGAAAGGCCCAAGGACAATGTTTGAATGACCACAAGGGGGAATGGAAGTAAGTTGGAGGTCAGAATGAGATGCATTGATGAAAGTGTTTGGAAGAAAAGAGATTGTCAGTAATGGGTTAACCAGAATTTAAATTGGGGATGAAGAATCTTATTGGAATGGTAGAGGAGGAATCCCACAACAACTTAAAGAGGTCAAACATCAATTTGAGTGAGGTATCATCCCCATTCTGATCATACCCGGCTATTCATTACTTCCTAGGCTGAGAATAAGCCCAGAAGATCCTTATTTGATATCTGGAAGCTGAAAAGGATTGGATGGGAAAAACTGGGTGAAATTAAACCCAGGCAAAGTGGAAGTAGTGTTCATACAAAGGTAAACCTGCTTGATTCAGACTTCTATTTTGGCTCCGGGGACAAGGTTATCTTCCTCATTGAGTTCACAGGCATTCCCAAGGCTTTCTGAATTCAAGCTCCTGCTTGATCAGCAAATAGAGAGCCAAGGCCAAAAAGACTTTTGCCCAGCTTCAGCTGGTGCCACAATAAAACCCTCCATTTTTGGTGGTGGGTAACTTGTGTCACTAACTCATCATTCACACCTCTATGATACAGGAATACAACATATTCTCCCTGGAACTACTTTTAAAGGCATCTGAGAAACTGCAGTTGGCCAAAGTGTGATGGCCTAATTAATATATACAGATGTCTGTGGAGATTCTCAGTCATCCAGGTCATGGTTGCCCCAAAGATGCTTTTTCAAAAGGCAAACAGGCATGTTTTCTCTTGAAGACCTTTCGCTTTTCATCCAAGGAGCTTCTTGGGTTCTGATTGAATGGTGGACGATGGAAGGATTTCTATTCCTTGCAGTCATCTGGTCATTAGCAAGGAATAGAAATCCTTCCATCCTCCATTATTCAATCAGAACTGAAGAAGCTTCTTGGATGAAAAGTGAACATCTTCAAGGAAAAAGAGTCCAGTTGCCTTTTGAAAAAACAGTATGTTGGGACAATATATACCAATCTTCTTTGTGGGCTCAAGGCTGATTGGCCAATACATTTCTGAATTCAATTCAAAGTCCTGGTATGAATTATAAAGTCCATCTTGGTTGTCTTTGGAATCAGGGAGAATCTACCCACCCTGAAAAGTCTTCCTGGGAAGGATGTTTCCGCTTCCTATCCCACATTACATTTTTCATTTGTTTATTTTATATGGCTGCCAGTGTCACGGTAGAGCAGGGGTGTCAAACCCGATTCCATTGAGGGTAGTATCAGGGTTGTGTTTGACCTTGGGGGGTCTGGGGTGGGCATGGCCAGCTCTATGTCACTCGTGTTGCAGGGCACCTGTGGTGGCCCAAGTGTTCTGCCAGTGAAAACAGGTGTCAGCTTTGGAAGCCATATTCCATGCTGCCACATAGCCTGAGAAAGTGGGAGGAGGTGATTTCAATTGAGTAGTTCTAAGTAGACAAAAGAAAAATTAAGTGTGGCGCAGGATGGAAAAAGGATCTTGGATGGATCGTGATTGGTCCATGTGATGTGATGATGGCAAAAAGGAGATGGATTTTAGTTTGGGACATTGTAGGAAGTCCGGAAAACTTTTAGTTTCAAGATTCTACAGATGTGCCAGATGCTATTCTAATAAAGGTCTTTTGAGATTATGCTTGTCTTGGAGTTACTGATTGGAATGGAGGTTTGCTGGAACGCTGACAAGAAGCTCCTGAGCTCTGTTTTCAGCTGCCACGGCCTCCTGCCATGTGTTGCCCTTTTCATCAGCAGCGGCACTATGGGCCAGCCCTTTGCTGTTTCCAGGATGGCCCTGCGGCCCAGATCTAAGCACCCCGTAGGCCGGATCTGGCTCGCAGGCCTTGAGTTTGACACCCCTGCGATAGAACCTCTGGGTAGTTAAAAACAAGTTTTAACGTAAGAAAACCAAACCAAATTAACCACAATACAAAGCAGGCCTTAAAATAAACAAATACATTAATATGTGTTGGGAAGTGGAAGTGGACAGCTTGTTCTACAAGTCAAGATTGCCCTCTCCCCAATTTTCTTCTCCCAGGTATTTGAGGATTAGTGTTGTTGGGGAAGCTGGATTTGAGTGGATTGCTTGTAGCCAATTGTATTTTTGTGACTTTTGTGAGATATATGGTTGCGTTTTCTTTCTTGCTGCATATTGTAAACAACCCAGAGTATTGAGATTAGAGTGGTAGGTAAAATATGAAATAAAAGAAACCCTCTCAGGGAAGTCTCATTAAATTTAATGGAAATTCTGTTTAAGTCAGAACAGGATTGCAGCTTTACTTACTTGGATGGCTTACCCGGTTGTCTGAAACTACCCCGAATAAAATTGCATGTTAAATATTTAAAAGCACAATGTAGCAGTCCATCATAATAGTTGAATCTGTCAACTTTAAGAGAACAACATTAATTCAACAACACACTGAGTGAATTGGGCGGGGTGATGCAGGAACCCTTTGCTGTGCTTTCAGAAATTTATTTCTACTGGCCAACATCAAATATTTTTTGGAAGAGATATCTGTCAGAATTGCCCTGTTGGCTAATATGGGGATCATATGAGGACACTCTTCTATTGCTGCCAGCAGTCCTAAGTAATTTCTTACAATAGGCTACATGTCACGATAGATAAATGTTGTCATCGGTAAGAGTGTCTTCTCAATATCATTAGCTGAAGAAGGTGAGCGGAAGGACTAATATGTTGGCTAATGGGCTTCCCATAAACATATGATCAGCCATGAAGTAAAGTGACTGCTGGATCAAACAGGCCTTGGTCTAATCATGGCATGGCTAGGCTTATCTAGTCTTCTTTCAAAATCAGTTGGTAGTTAGCTCAATGCCATAAATTCTGCTATTTACAGACATTTTGGACACATGTAATCTTGATCATTGGGACACAGTGGCTCAGTGGCTAAGATGCTGAGCTTGTCGATCAGAAGGTCATCAGTTCAGTAGTTCGAATCCCTAGCATTGCGTAATGGAGTGAGCTCCCATTACTTGTCCCAGCTTCTGCCAACCTAGCAGTTGGAAAGCATGTAAAAAAATGCAAGTAGAAAAATAGGGACCACTTTAGTGGGAAGGTAACAGCACTCTGTGCACCTTTGGTGTTTAGTAATGTCAGCCACATGACCATGGAGACGTCTTTGGACAGTGCTGGCTCTTTGGCTTAGAAATGGAGTTGAGCACCTCCCCCTAGAGCTGGAAATGACTAGCATGCATATGTGGGGGAACCTTTACCCTTACCTTAATCTTGGTCACCAGCTAAAGCAGTAGTCCCCAACCTTTGTGGCTTGGTGGCACAATAAGGTGGGGGAGAGGGGAACCAGGCTTTGCGAGTGATGGGCCAGCATGCATGTGTAGCTCAATTTGCTCAAGCAATGAAGCGGCACATGTGTGCACGCACAACTCAACTTGCGCAAGTTGTGCTGTGCAAGTGCGTGCGTGCCCGCCAGCCCACTGCTTGTGTGCCCCAGTTGTGGATAGGCCACAGCTTGGTAGTGCGACACTACCAGAGCAGAATATTGCCTTAAATTGGAAGACTGAATCAAATCTGTTTGCCATAGAAAGCAGTTGCTTTTTTTTTTTGACAGCCCTAGGAAATGCAGAGTTGTTTACATGGCAGCACAACACATTAGATTATTACCCATTTAGATTACATTTTGAATGTTGCTCAAGGATACACAATTGGCATCCTAGCCAACCCAGAATTTGTTTCCAAATTTATTCTTTCCATTATTTATTCTTTCCATCCAAGGCAGATGTGATATTCAGCAGGTTCTGACCAGTTCTGGAGAACCGGTAGCAGAAATTTTGAGTAGTTCAGAGAACCGGCAAATACCACCTCTGACTGAAGATTTTATAGTATCATTCACCTGCCAGGCCCACCAAGCCACGCCCACAGAACCGGTATTAAAAAAAAAATTGAATCCCACCACTGATTCAAGGTCTTTTGACCCAAAAGCCTGGAAGATGATTCCTATTTCCTTACTGAAACCAGGGAACTAGATATGCAGGTTGCATTTCACATACCACATCATCTCCGCTAGAAATGTTTACACAGTAAAACAACTTGGACTTAAATGCTGTCAGAGTGTGAAGATGACAGAGATCAAATGGTAAAGTTACAGCTTACTATTTGTGAAAAGCAAGTAAATTGAGAATTCTGATAGGACAGAGACAATAGAGCAATAATTCTATGAAATGATGCTTCTTTCCCATATTACATTAATAAAAGGGAACTTCATATTGGAAGTGGTTGACTAATTAAAACTCAGTGCCACTTCCTCTCCATTCCATCCCTGTCTGTCTGGCTCCATTCCTTGCCAGCTTATTCACTTGAGTTTATCTGTTAGTGTTTTATTTGCTGTTTTTTTAAATAATGGATGATTTTAATGTTTTTCAATGTTTTTATGTTGTAAGTTGCCCAGGGTCATTGGATATAAAATGGCAAATAAATTTAATAAATGCATGCATGCATGCATGAATTAATGAATACCTTCTAGGTTTTATATCTTGGACGTAGGTTACATATTGGACTGAGCATTCAGCTCTCTCAGCTATCATACTAAATTTCAGATCAGATGTAGAAAGTTGAATACAGTGTGAATGGGTACAAGATCCAGAGACTCTCTGAACAAATCTGGTGGCTTCTGCCCTGTATAACTCTGGTGACATGCAGACAATAACACGCACACACACATACATACACACACACCTGTCCTTTGTGTATTCACACTTGATCAGTTCATACTTGAGGACCACATGGCACACAATAGAACATAATTAATGTTGCTATCTGCACAAGATCTGTTTAATTTGTATGCTATTTTAATTTGTATTTTATATTTATATTTTATATTTATATTTTATATTTAAATTTTATGATATATAGTATGCCTTATTTTAATTGTGATAGGAATAAAGAAACAAACTCTAGAATTTTTTAAATTATACAGGTTGTTCATGTGATCGCATTTGGTATGCCAAGTGAATGTCATTTCCTATCAAAATAAACTTTATGACATCTCTTACCTGTCCCTGAGAATTGTCCAAAGCTCTCCACCTAAACAGGCTTCCATCAACATATATAAATACTTGCTGTCCTTAAATGTCCTATATAGCCTATAAAAGAAAGGGGGAAAAGAGTTATGACCGCTATAGGACACTGCACACCAGAACAACTAGATATAAGGATAGTTTTCCCCCGAATGCCACTTATGGTTATAACCTTGTTGCTTGTACCTCTATGATTTATATTGTTTTATTTGTTTCCTAATATGATTTGATTGCTTATTTGATAACCTATGATTATAACTAAGTGTTGTATCTTATGATTCTTGATGAATGTATTTTTCCCCTTTATGTACACTAAGAGCATATGCACCAAAGACAAATTCCTTGTGTGTCCAATCACACTTGGCCAATAAAGTATTCTATTCTATTCTATTCTATTCTATTCTATTCTATTCTATTCTATTCTATTCTACTCTACTCTACTCTACTCTATTCTATTCTATTCTATTCTATTCTATTCTATTCTATTCTATTCTATTCTATTCTATTCTTACTGGACTTTGAAATGTTTAATACAGTCTATGATCTCCTGCCACTTAAAGAATAGGTGGTGATCTTTAGATGTTCCATTATTATCGTTCTGAGAAAAAAAAATGAGTCTATTCAGACTTCTGTCAATTGATTCCGCCCCCCACCCCCCAATTCAGTAGACAACATGTGATTTCGTTTTTGAGGATTTCTGCTGCTTTTTTCTTTTCCTGGATGAAGGGAATATGAATACTGGAAGCTTACTATATCAACTGTTGCCAATCTCTAATAAATTATAGATGTTGTTAAGACATTTGGCCTTGCCGGGATCAATGAACAGCCTTCAGTTATCACTCATGGCAAATATCAAAAGATGCACCATCATGAATATGCAACATGTCCTATGATACTGTAATTTTGAGAGGGACTTGAATGCTACATTAATTAGACATCTCATAAAAGCACTGCCAAATGCAGAAGAAAACTGGTATATCTCTTTTCTGGAAGCAGACTATATGAGTTGTTGTTACCCATATCAAGGCAAAAATTGGCCTAGCAACTTTGAAAACATGTTTGTAAATACAATCCAACAGAGTTGAATTATTTTAAAACTTCTGTCTTTTGCTTCTGAAATTGCTTTACAGATTATTTCATGTCCTTTTTTGGATGCTCAATTATAGCAATAGCACTTAGACTTATATACCACCTCATAGTGCTTCACAGCCCTCTCTAGGTGGTTTACAGAGTCAGCATATTACTGGGTTCTCATTTTACCAACCTCAGAACGATGGAAGGCTGTGTCAATCTAGAGCCAGTGAGAACTGAACTGCTGACAATGGCAGAATTAGCCTGCAATACTGTATTCTAACTACCTAAGCCACTATGGCTTTTTGAAATATAGTTAATATGCCTTCAGTTAGGCATAACATTTCATAGTTATCAATAAGCAAATGTCTATCTTTAAAAATGCATTTGCTGTTTTAAGTTATTCATTGCCTGCTTTATGAAGTGGAAATCCATGATTTTTTGTGCACATTGAAACTTTACTCTTCATTTAAGTTACACTATGATATTTACAATAATAAAAAATGTAGTATCGGGTATGAGAATTCATACACTCATTGGATATTTCAGGCATTTGAATGAACGTTTTAGAGCAGATAAGGCATTATACAGCAATTTGATAGAAGAATGCAATGAAAAGCTGAGAACAAATTTCTGAACTCTGAAAGAAGGGAGTTTTATCCAAGAACACAGTCATACCTCACAATAAAATCTGAGTGAGCGCCTTGCATGATCTGTTTTTCTGAGCGTATATGTTCTTGCTGTCTCGTGTCTACTATGTGGCGTTTCTTTAGTATCTTCATTGCAAATGTTTTTGATTCATCACTTTTCAACTGCACCTTGAGGAAACCAGACATTTGAATGGTCAGAATCAGTGGTTATAGTAAGGCTCCCAAATTTTGAGCTTTGAGTATAAGTAATTGCTAATCGTTACTTTCAAGTGCAAAGAAATACAATCAACTGGCTTAAAATTCTATATTCAGACTCAAGTTAATGGCTGTGACAGCTTATTCGTCTTTTGAGTAACACACGTATGAGGAAACCTTATTGCTCTGATTTTCACTCAGATTACTAATGAGCTGGGATGGAAAACATGTTGGAAATGAATATTCTGATTTTAGGGAGTCAGAATAATCATTTTTAGGAAGGGAATAATCTGATTATTTAAGAAGATGAATGTGATGACAAAGTCTGTACAATTATGAGGAAAATTTGGCATGTTATTTTAAATTGTTATCGTTCTAATTTATGTATCTTAAAATGCATTGGTGGTGGTTTGTTATCTGAGTTCGTTGTTTAATTTCCAAATGTTCGGAAACTAAACAACAAACTCCGAGAACAAACCACCACCAACATCTACCACCCGAGCTATAAATGTTTTCTGCCATTTCTAATTTTAAAATGTTTATCTCTTGCATCTTATTCACCAAGGCGAGGCAATATACATCTCCTTGCATCCAGGCCAGGCAGGTGATGTGATTATAGTGCTGGCCAAGTGCCTGGAGACTGAGAGTTTGGTTGGAGAGAAACTGACTTCGACTCAATTTTGGCAAAATGGAGAGGCTTTGGGTTTTTGACCCCACCCTTCGGGG
This sequence comes from Pseudonaja textilis, assembly GCF_900518735.1. Next base: position 183,372 of record NW_020769437.1, read on the forward strand.
ACTGGTGATCTCTTGTAATTGACTCTGGACAGGGTGGCACCTCCCTAAATGACCTGATGTGCAATTTTGAGGGTCTTACTAGACTCATCTCTCCTGCTTCAGAAGCAGGTGGCCACCATAGTTAGGAGGGGCTTTGCACAGATTTGTCTAGTGCCCCAAATGTGCTTGTTCTGCACCCAGAGGCCATACTCACGATTCCTCGTACTTTAGTCACTTCCCATTTGGGCTACTGCAATGTGCTCAATGTGGTGCTGCCCTTGAAGACTACTTGGAAGCTACAACTGGTCCAGAATGCAGCAGTGTGTGTGGTACTGCATGTTTGAGAATGTTACACTTATGTTGTGCTCCAAGTTCTCTTCCACGTCCAATTTAAGGTGGTGGTTACCATCTTTAAAGGTCTTCATAGCATGGGACATGGTGATGTGCAGGACCATCTTTCCCTGAGAGTGTCTGTCCATACTAATGGATAGGGTGCTATGCTCCAGGTCAGGGGTGCCAAACTCAAGGCCTGTGTCCTCTGCCAGCAAAAATGGAGCCTCAATGAGTGACACTGAGCTGGCCAGGCTCTTTGGCCAGACCCCCCTCAGCCCCCCAATATCAAACACAACCCTGATGTGGCCCTCAATGAAATTGAGTTTGACACCCCTGCTCCAGCTTCTTCCCCCAACATCTTGTTATCCAATGAGACCTCAGAAGTGTCCCTTTTCCATCACCGCTCCTACTTTAAGGAATACCTTCCCCCTACAAATGATTGGGCAGGCTCTCATTTTTTTTAGCATTTTCGATATCTATCAAGATCTGGCCTTTTAAACAGGTACTGGGATAGAATGAAATTATCTAGAACTGGTTGTGGGGCATCATGACTGAGGGACTAGATTTTTGTTTTATTTTATAGTTTATGATTTCATAGTTATTAGTTTTGTTTTGAGCCACCAAGAATTGTGTTTAAAATGGGCAGCTATTCATATAAATACACAAACAAATACTAACAGAGATTGAAGCCATGTCATTTAACGAGTTTCCACAGCTTAGTCTAAAACATTCCTCATTCCATTCCACCAAATTCCCTCTTATTTGACTTCCTTTTTCTTTACTCACCTTCAGTAATAACAACTAAAGCAGGCCAGCCAACCCTTTACCTTTCCACATGTGTTTTGCAATGATATCTCTTTTCAAGATTTATTTTAGCTTTATGTAAAAAAAAGAAATAGCTGCTCCAAGCATATTACATTATCTAAAATGTTGTCAAACGTGTTTGACAAGTGTTTAAACAAAACACTTAATCTTGACCATGGAAAATAATTTTCAATTATCCACTCCAATAACATTAAATTGTCTACAACTGCATCATTTATATTTGCATGTTCTCAGGAAATTCTGTATACTATACAGAAGGCTGTTTTTCTTGTCTTCCCTCCTCATCATATGAAGGGAAGGTTGAAAACAAAACAAAAAGAGGAACAGAAATAGGTTATTTTTACATTCAACTTCTTTCTAAGTGTCCTTGCAATGCTAATAATGAGATTTTAATTCTGCCTTAAATGTAAACATGGAAAAGTTGCATGTTATATATTAAAGAAAGTAAGTCCTACTTCCTTCTGGCACTGATGATGTTATCTAGTTTGGTAATGAAACATCTGCAATAAAAACCACCAAGCTCTGACAGCACTGGGAATCCAATAAATTTCATAATAAATAATGACTTCATTTATTTGTAAGTATTTGATGTACATGGAGATCTTGAAAATCTAATTCAGGACATCTAATCACACATTAAAAGAACAAAATACAAAAGAACAAAATCATGAAAATCTAGAACATCTAGAAACAAATTAAGTTATAACTTTAAGCCAGCATGGATTTGTTAAAAACAGTTCATGCCAAACCAATATTATTTCATTTTTAACAAAGTGACTAAATGAGTAGCCAAGAGAAATGCTGTGAACATAGTGTACTTAGACTTCAGCAAGGCATTGACAAAGTAGAACACAACTTACTTCTTGGCAAGCTAGAAAAATGTGGGATAGAAAGGATGCACACCAGATGGATTTGTAACTGGATGACAAACCATATTCAATGAGTAGTCCTTAATGGTGCTAGATCTACATGGAGGGAAGTAAGCAGTGAGGTACCACAAGGTTACGTGTTAGGCCCAGTACTCTTCAATATCTTCATAAATGACTTAGATGAGGAAATAGAAGGGGAACTCATCAAATTTTCAGCTGAGACCAAGCTGGCAAGAATAGCCAACACCCCAGAAGACAAGGTCAGGATCCAAAAAGGTCTTGACAGACTTGGACAATGGGCCCTATCCAACAACATGAAATTCAATGTGGAGAAAAGCAAGGTTTTAGGAAAAACCAAAGGTACAAGTACAAATTAGGTGAAACCTGGCTCAAAAACATCAATTGTGTGTAGGACCTTGGAGTGCTAGTGGACAATCATTTAAAGATGAGCCAGTAATTTGCAGCAGCAGCCAAAAAAAGCTAATATAGTTCTTGGTTGCATAAACAGAGGCATAGAATCAAAATCACATGAAATATTTATCAATCCTTTATAAATCCTTAGTAAGACCATACCTTTATAAATCCTTAGTAAGATCACATCTGGAATACTGCATCCAGTTTTGGCTAGCACATTACAAAAAAGATGTTGAGACTTTAGAAAAAGGGCAGAGAACAGCAACTAAGATGATTAAAGGCTTGGAGACTAAAATTTATGGAAAATGGTTACAGGAATTGGATATGGGTAGTCTAGAGAAAAGAAGGACTAGGGGTGACATCATAGCAATATTCCAATATTTGAGGGATGGCCACAAAGAGGAGGGGGTCAACTTATTTTCCAAAGTACCAGCAGGCAAGACAAGAAACAATGGATGGAAACTAACCAAAGACAGAAGGAACCTGGAATTAAGGAGAAACTTCTTAACAGTGAGAACAATTAACCAGTGGAACAGCTTGCCTTCAGGAGTTGTGGGTGCTTTATCACTGAAGGTTTTAAAGAAAAAAACGGACAGCCACGTGTCTGAAATTGTACAGAGTTCCTGCTTCAGCAAGGGGTTGGACTAGAAGACCTCCAAGGTCCCCCCCAGCTCTATTCTGATTGATTAAAAACCTATAGTGGTTTCCAATAATAGTCCCAGTAAAAAACTCAGCAGAAACAGTAACATCTTACAGAACATCTAACTCCCCAATGCACTGAGCCACTGAGCCACCTTTTGGTTTTCAACTGTCTCCCAAAAAGTCTTCAAACGGTCTCCCAAAAGCCAGCAAGGCCCTTCCTAAATTGAACCAAGTTTGAAGCCAAATATATATGGGGTGACAGCAATCCATTTGGGAAATTCTAAAAGATAATTCTTGCCCTCTTTCCAGACAAGGAGATGAAACAAATATTTTAAAGTAACTTAAAACATTTTACAGCAAGAAGCTCTGACTCAAGAAAATGGGAATATAATTACGAATTTATTCCCAGAAACTTTTCAGTGGTACATTTAAGCAGCACGCAACCTTTCCCAGCTTTCACTGGAGGAAACCCAAGGTCATAATTCACTGGTTCACATTCTTGACTAGAGTTTGGCTTTGCCATGTCTTTCTGAGGTCAGAAAGAAATCATTTTGAAAGAGACGAGAAATTGCTCAATGATTGGATGGATGAAAAATGCAGATGTGTGATAGAGCAAGGGCCGAAATGTCAGTACTGCACGTTGCCAGTATTTTGGGTTTTTTTTTTGCTGTACATTGAAAGGGAATAGTGTGAAATGAGAGTACTTATGCTGCAAGTCATCCAGTCAAATGAGATGCATTTGTATGCTGCCCAAGACAAAACACTGCTTCATTTAACAACTCTGTTCTCTGATAGCTTGACATCGCCAGTCTGCCAGAAGAGGGAAAACTCTCTTTCAATCTAATTTCCTCGCTGTTACTAAAAGAGATGCAATTTGATCATTTGTTGAAAGTTTTCTGCCTAGATTCTTCTTTTGAATTCAGCTGGCATTTTCTCCAATAGAAGCAACCTGAGCGTGTCAGACATTTGGCATTTCAATCAAAGATGGTGTTATGTCCCTGGAACTTGCCAAAGTTCCCACCCAGGTCCGTTCAAGCTGCGGGGGCGTTTGCTGCCCCTCATTGGCTGACTTCATTCGACAGCCGGCTATAAAAGCCAGCTGCAGGGTTCGGTCAGCCGCTGTTCGTTGGAAGCCTGCTCTAGGCAGAGCTGACACGTCCAGTCCTTTATTTCTCAAATAAAGTCTTGTTGCATCCATGCCCTGGTCTAGCCTCTCATTGCTCAATCTACAACACTGGCGACGAGGATGGGATGGCTACCAGAGGCGATCTGCAACAACTGAAATCACTTTATTGCTGAGCCGCAGCCGCGCCGCCGGAGAGCTCGGTCAGCAAAAGCGAAAGGAAGAGTGTCTGTAGCCGCTCGGTTAGCAAGCTACAGGGGAAAGTGAAACGCTGCGAGCTGCAGCCGCTCAGCTCAGAAGGGCGCGAAATTCAAACGGCTGTCGTTTGAATTCGAGTCGGAATACAGCGCGGTGCTGTCATTCCATGAGTCTCTGACGCCAACGCAGGGCGCGAGATTCGAATCGCTGTCAGAGGCGGCCAGCTATTGCCGCCAACGCTCTCCAGGAGCGCGAAATTCAAATGACGCTGCCAACAGCCCTTGCAGCCTGAGCCACAAGCGTTAGCCCAGAGAGAGCAGAGAGGTTCAGTGGAGCCTCTCAAGAGCTGAAGTCACTAGTCTGGCAAAACACTGCAAATGGCAGCCACTACAATCACCTAGAGCGCACAGGGTCATTTTTTCCTTCCCAGAGAGATTTCACAGCCATGTAACCAGCTGAAGTTCGCAACATGAACTCCAACCCAGCCTTCCCACCGTTCAAGCCTGATGAGGAGAAGTGGGAATCATACAAAAATCGTTTTAACCACTACATCGATGCCATTGGTCTGGCTGATGCAGGAGAACACAGGAAGAAGTCATTCTTCCTCAGTTATTGTGGATTCGTCGTTTTTGATACCGCCACAGCACTCGTCGCTCCACGTGAGTTAAAAAATGTTCCCTGGGCAGAATTGCTGGAGATCCTCACCAATCATTACTCCCCCAGGCCCTCACAGATCGCGAGGCGTTTCACCTTCCAGATGAGGAAGCAAGCTGAAAAGGAAACCGTCAACCAGTACATGGCCGCCTTGAGGACGGCAGCTCTCCACTGCGGGTTCAGGAACTACTTAGATGACATGCTCCTCGACCAGCTCGTCTGCGGGGTCAAGGACCTCCACCTCCAAAGGCGACTACTTGCCAGGAAGGATCTCAACCTCTCCCAGGCCATCGAGGAAGCCTTGGCTGCAGAACTGGCAACCCAGTCAGCCACCGAGATTCAAGGTTCCGTTCCCAAACAAAGCTGTGCCACCATCCACTCAGAAGAGGTGGTCAACGAAGATGATCCCAACGATCAAACAGACATCCACCGCCTCGCTCATGCCAAACAACCACAGGTAGGAACCAGGCAAGAAAGCAACAGTGCACCCAAACACATCATCCTGTGCCTATCCTGTGGCGGACCTCACTCGAGAGCTTCGTGCAAATTCAAAGGTGCCACCTGCAACAATTGCCACAAAAAAGGCCACATCGCCAGAGTCTGCCAGGCCACACACAACTCAGCACAAAGGGTTCCTTCCTTTTCCCATTCTGGACCCCAAAGGCAAGTACTAAATTGTCACACTTGCTACCATGCTAACCACACCTGTCATTCTATTAGTAAAATCACGCTCTCCATTTTATTAGAAGGTAAACCTTGTCGTATGGAGGTTGACATGGGGTCAGCGCTCTCAATCATCTCTTGGAGCACACTCCAGAAGATTCAGCCCAGGCTATCCAGAAACCAACTCCAGAGGTGCCAGCTCACCTTGAGAGACTATCAAGGGAAGGACATTCCAGTACTCGGCAAAGGCAAGTTCCTTGTTAATTTTAAAGCTTTCAAAGGCCACCTGCCTCTAGTGGTAGTTAACGGCAACCTCCCTAGTCTCCTGGGGCTTGATTGGTTCCCCTACCTCGGCCTAGGAGTAACAGGAGTCCATGCTGTCTCAGCTTCTGACACTGACTCCTTATTCACTGACTACTCTGACGTATTCAGTGATGAGCTGGGGTGTTATAACGGTACCACCATCTCATTTGCAGTTGACCCCCAAGCAGTTCCCGTCCGACTGAAACCACGTAGGGTTCCATTTGCCATTCGGCCTAAACTGGACGCGGAACTGGACAAATTATTAAAGCAAGGGGTCATTGAACCCACAGACTTTGCCAAATGGGAGACACCAATTGTCACACCCCTCAAAAAGGACAGCAGTCTGAGAATTTGTTCTGATTACAAAACAACAATTAACTGCTTTCTACAAGTTAGCGCTTACCCAGTCCCGGTCATTCAACATTTACTGCACACTTTTGAGCCGGGCAACATTTTTGCCAAATTGGACATGTCACAAGCGTATCAACAGTTCCCTGTTGACAACCAAACAGCCGAACTACAAACTATTGTGACTCACAGAGGTGCTTTCCGGTGCAGGCGTCTCCAATTTGGCGTGAGTGTTGCCCCTGGCATTTTTCAATCCCTCATGGAGCGAATACTACAGGGCCTCCCTGGTGTAGTACCCTACTTCGACGACATATTGGTCTCGGCCAGGGACAGACCCCAACTCTTCCAGAGAGTCAGAGCAGTGTTAGACAGGTTCAGACAGCATGGCCTCAAATTAAAAAAGGAGAAATGTGCCATTGCCACTAGACAGGTGGACTTTCTGGGCTATAGAATTGACACCTCAGGCATCCACCCGCTAGAATCCAAAGTCAAGGCAATCCATGAGGCACCCACGCCAACCACTAAAGCCGAGCTACAAGCCTTTTTGGGATTATTAAACTTCTATGCGTCATTCCTACCTCACAAAGCGTCAGTAGCAGAGCCTTTACACAGACTCTTAGATAAAAAATCACCTTGGCACTGGGGACACAAGGAAGACACCGCCTTTCGCGCAGTCAAATCACTGCTCACATCAGACGCAGTTCTGATACAATTTGACCCACGTCTTCCATTAGTACTAGCAGCTGATGCATCCCCTTTTGGGATTGGAGCTGTCTTAAGCCACAGACTACCCAACGGCTCCGAGGCACCAATCGCTTTCTTTTCCAGAACGCTCTCAGCAACAGAGCGTAATTACAGCCAAATTGATAAGGAGGCTTTAGCCGCAGTCGCAGCGGTAAAGAAATTTCATGAATTCCTTTTTGGGCACAACTTCGAACTGATCACAGACCACAAACCTCTCCTGGGTCTTCTCTCTGGAGACAAGCAGACTCCCCAAGTGCTGTCTCCCAGGATGACGAGATGGACCTTGTTCCTGGCGGCATACTCGTACAAGCTCATCCACCGCCCAGGGAAAACGTTAAGCCACGCAGATGCCCTCAGCCGCTGCCCCCTGCCTGCTCCAGCTGAGGATCCGGCCCCTGTCCATGCCATCTTCGATGTCACCGACCTCGACCTTCCTGTCACCGCCCTCGACATCGCCACCAAATCCAAGGCTGACAAAACAATCGCCCAGGTACTGGACTGGGTGAGGAGGGGGTGGCCGGGCACTAACCTTGCAACCGAGTTCACACCTTTTAAGACCCGTCAACAGGAACTATCTAGCTTGCAGGGCTGCCTGTTGTGGGGCACCAGAGTCATCATCCCGGCCTCACTTCGCACGCCAGTCTTAGAGGCACTGCACGAGGGCCACCCGGGCATCGTCCGAATGAAGGCACTAGCTCGTAGTTACGTCTGGTGGCCTGGCTTGGACGACGACATCGTAAAGTGAGTAAGCTCTTGCCAACCCTGTCAGGAATCCAGACCATCCCCTCCAGTCACCACCCCCACAAAGTGGGAGAGCGCCAACGCGCCTTGGTCAAGACTTCACATTGACTTAGCCGGCCCAATACACGGCAAAACCTTCCTGGTGGTCGTGGATTCATACTCTAAATGGATCGATGTGGCCCAACTATCCACGACCACCACGCAAGCGGTTACCAAGGCCTTGACCCGTCTATTCGTGACACACGGTCTACCAGATACTATAGTTTCGGATAATGGACCCCAGTTTGCCTCAACAGAATTTAGCCGCTTTGCCTCCAATCTTGGCATCCGACACATCTTCACGGCCCCCTTTCATCCTGCCAGCAACGGATTGGCAGAGAGAGCCGTTAGGTCCACAAAAGAAGCATTAGCCAGATTCAGCAAAGAAGACTGGCACCACAGACTCTCCCGTTTCTTACTAAGCCAACACTCAACCCCATGCATGGTCACCAACAAATCCCCAGCTGAACTCCTGATGGGTAGACGCCTAAGAACTGTGTTGGATAGGCTCCACCCTCACTATTGCCCTGACACCCCTCTTGCTTCAATAACGGGGGTCAGAGATTTTGTCTTGCAGGAACATGTCTTTGCGAGGAACTACGCCGGTGACCCACTATGGATTCCAGGGGAGATTGTAGCCATCACCGGTCCCAGGTCGTACCGAGTCCAGCTGGAAGACGGCCGCATCTGGAGAAGGCACCTGGACCAGCTAAGGAAGCGCCAGGGTACCCCCGCCGGTGCTGGGTCGTGGGCACAGGTCAGTCCCCAGGTGCCACACCAAACTCTTATCGGAGACCATTCCAGAGGCTCTTCACCACCATCACCCGAGCATAGGGAACAGGCAGTAGACCGAGACTGCCCGATGGGTTCCCCACCTGAACCATCTGATGGAGCCGCGACATCGCCGGCCAGAAGCACTTCACCGGTAACAGCTCAGACCGCCGAGCGAGTCCGCACTCCATCACCAACACTACCTGCTTCTTCGAACTCTGAGACACTTGGTAACTCGCCTGAGTTACGACGCTCGGGACGCCAGCACAGGCCACCCGCTTATTTAAATGACTATGCGTGTTCGCATCTGGGGGGAAGGGGTGTTATGTCCCTGGAACTTGCCAAAGTTCCCACCCAGGTCCGTTCAAGCTGCGGGGGCGTTTGCTACCCCTCATTGGCTGACTTCCCTCGACAGCCGGCTATAAAAGCCAGCTGCAGGGTTCGGTCAGCCGCTGTTCGTTGGAAGCCTGCTCTAGGCAGAGCTGACACGTCCAGTCCTTTATTTCTCAAATAAAGTCTTGTTGCATCCATGCCCTGGTCTAGCCTCTCATTGCTCAATCTACAACAGATGGGGTGAGTCAAATCATCAATATCACAAAACTGAGGAAGCAAACTAAGTTTTTGTGCAGGTCATTAAGATCTGCAGAGCTTTAAAATAAGGCTTTAAAGACAAACCCAAAGGTGCATGTAATAAACTGTTTGAATGTAAGTAAAAGGAGTGTACTAAAATCAGTGGGACTCTTGATTCAATTTCTCACTAACCCAAATCTTATTAGTAACTCAATGGATTTACTGAACATACGATTAAATTTAGCTTCGACTCAGTATGCTTCATTTGATTGTTGCTTTTTAAAAATAAAAAATAAAATAACATTTGTATTTCTAGCATTCTAAAAAAAATCAAGATAGGTTTCCAAACCCTGGTTCTATTTGTAAGAAAGAAGTGCTGTATAAAAATCAGTGTTCTGAGTTACTTTAGAAATATGATCATCATCATAGTTACGGCTTCTACTTTAGCAACAATGACCGAATCATGAGTTCTCGTATTGCTCTTAGATCAGTGGTTCCCAACCTTTTTTTCGCCCCTCACCCCACCAAAAATTTCACTCGAACCTTGCACCCCCTGAAATTTAGACTTTAGGAATTACTGAAGGCGTTAAATATATGGTAGGATTGAATCTTTTCAGCTATGTATGTGACGGCCACTAAATAACGATACTTAACTCTAAAATAAAAACAAAGTTAATCCATTGCATAATAAATAAAAATGCCAACATACAGCCAATATCCTATTATTTACCTGGACTTTTCTCGCACCCCCTGGAAAATCATCTCGCACCCTCAGGGCACCCCAGATTGGGAACCCCTGTCTTAGATGGTGAATCCCACTAGGACTGTAGCCAAAATATAGCCACTCAGTAATGGTAAAAGGGCATAAAGGATTCTCCAGTCTGTAATGTATATCTAAAAAAACTGTAAAAGACCAGTATTTCATCCCAAATGATTACAGGTTAAGCTTAGTGCCCACCAAAGTAGTCTGAGTATTGGGGAAAAAAACCTATATGAAATGTACAAATACAAGAGAAATGTTCTTGTTTCAACTAATAATTGCTTGGAAATCCAAGCAGAAACATTTCTGTTAAAAAGGAAAGACAGTCTGAAATTTTCTTATGAAATGTCTACTTGTTTTTCTCAGATAGGGAATTCTTTTTAAAAAACCTCAGGTGGTTGAATGCTAAATAGTTTGGATGTGAGGAAGAGCCACCCACAAAATAAAGGAATGGTTTCTAATACTGGCTGACATCCAGCACAGCCTGCTATGACTTTCCTGTGAGTGAAGATGATATCTGGAGAAACATCTGTTGCTGGCAAGAATTCAAATGACAACTGCTAGTGATGGAATGGGAAGCATCTCTGCATGAAAGGAACTTCTTGTGTCAATATACCACTGAGTAATCCTTCTCTCAGTCAGACAGTCAGACACACACACTTTAAATTAGAACAGAAATGATGAAACACACACACACACACACATCTACCTTCCTTCCTTCCTTCCTTCCTTCCTTCCTTCCTTCCTTCCTTCCTTCCTTCCTTCCTTCCTTCCTTCCTTCCTTCCTTCCTCCCTCCCTCCCTCCCTCCCTCTCTCCCTGCCTTCCTTCCTTCTGGCATAAATATAAAGTCAGCTGAATTACCTTGGACCAGTCACTCTCTCTCAGCCCTGGGAAGGAGACAATGACAAATCTCTCTAAAACCTTGTCAAAAAAATTGCAAGGACTTGTCTCAAAGGTACAATATAAGCAATGGCTGTTGTAGATTATAAGAACAGAGCCTACTGCATGAATCTTCGTTATGAAACTGGAACACTTAACACTTGGGGAAGCTGATCAATCAGAATCTAAAATATAAATCTCATTTACAAGATTGTTATTGCTCATATACACTCTGTTGTAAAAGGCCTTTGTTTAAAACGATTTTTGTTTAAAAGTTTTAAAGCAGTATTTTAAAAAATAGTAGCTTGGAGTTAAAATTTCTCCTTCTAAGGAAAAAAAAAGACTCCCAAGATTTAGATAGGTAAGCTAGACATTAATTCTATTTAGTAGCTCATTCATTTCTATAACAAAAGGCAAAAAGTATTTTAAAATACTTCCAACTATACCTATACTTAAGACATGTACAGTAAAATTGTTACGGATCAAACATCTGTGGGATTCTAAGGCACTATGTTTTTGTATCTTAATGCTAAATTTGGAATGGTTGGATTAAAGTAGCAGATTCAGAAGTTGCGGTTAAAGTATGTTTACATGGAATATGATGGGGGTTACTTTATAATTCTTTGAATAGATCTTCTGACTTCATCCTTGACATGATCAGAAAATAACTGCAAATTATCCTGAATGTGGCCATTTATCCTGATGTGATCTAACCCAGCACAACAGTTATGTGAAACGATTGTAGTTCTGAGAAACAGGGTTTGGGATCTTTCTCTGATCTGTGTCATTCTTTTGCATAAATTAATTTGGTGATCTTTGATCTGAAACTATTTGATGACAGTGTGAATAAAATTGGCTATAATGATGAAAGCTAACTAACTGCATACCTAAGTTAATAAATAATATTCCTGACCTAAATTTGGTGGGCTATTTTATTATAAAAGAATGTATAAGATCTGTCAGTGATTTTATATTTGTTTATTGCTCGATTATCCCACTATATTAAAAAAAAATGACAAAGGAAAGGTAATCAATTCCTATTTGTAATGTCTGCACTTCTAACATGGATGGTAGGTTGGCTTTTGTCTGAAAATTATTCAAGCTGGCAGCTTGTTTCTTTCTTTTTTTCTAAATGCATAATTTTGAGAGCAACCTGTGCCATTTAGTAAAGCTAAATGTATTGGAAAGGAAATAAGCAACCATTTTTTGAACAGCGGTACAGCATACAGATAATAAATACACTTCGACAGGAAAATATGAAGAAAACATTTTCCTTCCAGTTCAGCAAGTAAAATCTAAACAAGCTGCGGACTTAATTTTCATTTGAAAAACATGAATGCCCCCCATTATGGAAAAGAGAGCTGTTCCTCCTTTGAGAAGTACATATGACGAGCTTCTAAATGGCTATAAGGGAGATGCTCATTTTATCTCTGATCATATTCTTCTAATCCCTTCCATATCAAAGTCAAACCATGGACTTGTGGATTTGTACTCCTAGAAGAACATGAGGGGCATAACTGGTTCTGATATGTTCCAAATTTGCCTTGCCACTATTCTATTGCAATTATTATTGTTATGTCTTTGGGACTGGTTGGAGTCCCCAACCAGGTCCGCTGTTTGAGCGGGAGCACCAGCCGCTCCCATTGGCTGGCACCGTTTGACAGCCGGCTATAAAAGGCGGCTGTCGAGCAGTGCCAGCCCCATTGCCGCCAGCTAACCTGCCTAGTTAGGAGGCAGACGCGGCAACCCTTTATTCATTGCAATAAAGCCTTTTTTACGTTTCACTCTGGCTCAGCCTCGTTCCTCCGCCGCTCTACAACACTGGCGACGAGGGTGGGATGCGATCGAAGGCTGCCAGACGTGCAATTCAGAGGAGCTGTGGTCACTGAGAGCGAAGCCACGGGCGCTGAAGCCGCAGCCGCCGGCGCTCACAAAGGGCGCGAAATTCAAAAAGCCTCCGTAGCCGGAGAGACAGACACCGCCTGATAAGTGCAGCCGCTAGCGCTCTTCTAAGAGCGCGAATTTTGAATCACGACTGAAGGGGACGAACCCTGCCGCTTCAAAAAATGAATGCCAATCTGACATTCCCACCATTCAAGCCAGCCGAGGAAACGTGGGACTCATACAAAAACCGTTTCAGCTACTTCCTCGATGCCATCGGTTTAGCAGATGCTGCTGAACACAGGAAAAAATCCTACTTCCTCAGCTACTGTGGGGCTGCGGTTTTTGACACCGCTACAGCACTAGTCACCCCTCGCGCTATCAGGAGCATACCTTGGGATGAACTCCAAGAGATCCTCTCCAACCACTACTCACCTAAACCATCCCAGATAGCCAGGAGATATGCTTTCAGAAATAGAAGGCAGGCTGAGGGAGAGTCAATTAATGAGTATATGGCAGCTCTGAGGACAGCTGCCTTACAGTGTGGTTTCAGAGACTACCTAGAAGACATGTTATTAGACCAGATCGTCTGTGGGGTTAGAGACCTTAGGCTTCAAAGACGTTTGCTAGCAAAAAAGGACTTAAACTTAGCTTTAGCCGTGGAGGAAGCCCAAACTGCTGAGCTCTCTGCCCAATCAGCAGCTGAAATTCAAGGAACTCCTTTAAAACCCAGCAGTTCCACTATTCATTCAGAGGAAGTTTCCCTTGAAGAAGACCCCATAGACTCAACAGACATTAACCGCCTTAAGTAACAAAAGCCTTCACAGGTAGGAGCAGGGCAGAGAAACAACTTCACCCCCAAGCAACCTCCCATTTGCCTAGCTTGCGGGGGCTCCCACTCTAGGGCATCCTGCAGGTTTAAGAACGCCATCTGCCTGAATTGTCAAAAGAAAGGCCACCTCGCTAGAATCTGCCAAGCAGGGCGAACCTTTCCTCAAAGACCTCCACCACCTACTAATTTTCAAAGGCAAGTGGAGGACTGCTATACCTGCTACCACGCTAACCAAACTTCCCAGACTCCCAATAAAATCAGTATTTCTGTTTCTTTAGAAGGTAAGCCCTGCAGGATGGAAGTAGACACGGGATCTGCACTTTCAATCATCTCCTGGGAAACCCTAAAGAAGATTCATCCCAGATTTGCGAAGAAGAAGCTGCAGAGATGCCACCTGACACTGCGGGACTACCAGGGCAAGAACATCCCTGTCCTCGGGAAAGGCAAGT
>NW_020769437.1:197789-234290 GCF_900518735.1 Pseudonaja textilis
GCCGCCAGCGCAGACAACCAACTTACCTGAAGGACTACGCATGCTCCCAGCTGGGGGAAAGGAGTGTTATGTCTTTGGGACTGGTTGGAGTCCCCAACCAGGTCCGCTGTTTGAGCGGGAGCACCAGCCGCTCCCATTGGCTGGCACCATTTGACAGCCGGCTATAAAAGGCGGCTGTCGAGCAGTGCCAGCCCCGTTGCCGCCAGCTAACCTGCCTAGTTAGGAGGCAGACGCGGCAGCCCTTTATTCATTGCAATAAAGCCTTTTACGTTTCACTCTGGCTCAGCCTCGTTCCTCCGCCGCTCCACAACACTGGCGACGAGGGCGGGATGCGATCGAAGGCTGCCAGATGTGCAATTTAGAGGAGCTGTGGTCACTGAGAGCGAAGCCACGGGCGCTGAAGCCGCAGCCGCCGGCACTCACAAAGGGCGCGAAATTCAAAAAGCCTCTGTAGCCGGAGAGACAGACACCGCCTGATAAGCGCAGCCGCTAGCGCTCTTCTAAGAGCGCGAATTTTGAATCACGACTGAAGGGGACGAACCCTGACGCTTCAAAAAATGAACGCCAATCCGACATTCCCACCATTCAAGCCAGCCGAGGAAACGTGGGACTCATACAAAAACCGTTTCAGCTACTTCCTCGATGCCATCGGTTTAGCAGATGCTGCTGAACACAGGAAAAAATCCTATTTCCTCAGCTACTGTGGGGCTGCGGTTTTTGACACCGCTACAGCACTAGTCGCCCCTCGCGCTATCAGGAGCATACCTTGGGATGAACTCCAAGAGATCCTCTCCAACCACTACTCACCTAAACCATCCCAGATAGCCAGGAGATATGCTTTCAGAACTAGAAGGCAGGCTGAGGGAGAGTCAATTAACGAGTATATGGCAGCTCTGAGGACAGCTGCCTTACAGTGTGGTTTCAGAGACTACCTAGAAGACATGTTATTAGACCAGATCGTCTGTGGGGTTAGAGACCTTAGGCTTCAAAGATGTTTGCTAGCAAAAAAGGACTTAAACCTAGCTTTAGCCGTGGAGGAAGCCCAAGCTGCTGAGCTCTCTGCCCAATCAGCAGCTGAAATTCAAGGAACTCCTTTAAAACCCAGCAGTTCCACTATTCATTCAGAGGAAGTTTCCCTCGAAGAAGACCCCATAGACTCAACAGACATTAACCGCCTTAAGCAACAAAAGCCTTCACAGGTAGGAGCAGGGCAGAGAAACAACTTTGCCCCCAAGCAACCTCCCATTTGCCTAGCTTGCAGGGGCTCCCACTCTAGGGCATCCTGCAGGTTTAAGAATGCCATCTGCCTGAATTGTCAAAAGAAAGGCCACCTCGCTAGAATCTGCCAAGCAGGGTGAACCTTTCCTTAAAGACCTCCACCACCTACTAATTTTCAAAGGCAAGTGGAGGACTGCTATACCTGCTGCCACGCTAACCAAACTTCCCAGACTCCTAATAAAATCAGTATTTCTGTTTCTTTAGAAGGTAAGCCCTGCAGGATGGAAGTAGACACGGGATCTGCACTTTCAATCATCTCCTGGGAAACCCTAAAGAAGATTCATCCCAGATTTGCGAAGAAGAAGCTGCAGAGATGCCACCTGACACTGCGGGACTACCAGGGCAAGAACATCCCTGTCCTCGGGAAAGGCAAGTTTTTAGTTCAGTTCCAAGCCTTTAAAGGCCATTTGCCTTTGGTGGTTGTTAATGGTGCCCTCCCCAGTCTGTTGGGGCTAGATTGGTTCCCCTCCCTCGGCCTTAGTGTAACTGGGATCCATGCTGTCTCAATTTCTGACGTAGACGCCCTATTCTCAGATTACTCTGATGTTTTTAGCAGTGAGCTGGGCTGTTATTCTGGCACCCCCATCTCCTTCTCTGACCCCCAGGCAATTCCTCTTCGCCTTAAGCCACGCAGAGTGCCTTTCGCCATCCGTCCCAAGTTAGATTTAGAATTAGATAAGTTACTAAAGCAAGGGGTGTTAGAACCAACTGACTTTGCCAAATGGGAGACCCACATAGTCACCCCACTCAAGAAAGATGGCAGTTTAAGAATCTGCGCAGACTATAAAACCACCCTCAACCGTTATCTGCAGGTCAGTGCCTACCCGGTCCCTGTTATTCAACACCTGTTACACACCTTTGAACCCGGCACCATTTTTGCCAAATTAGACATGTCCCAGGCATACCAACAGTTCCCTGTTGATGATCAGACAGCTGAATTACAAACCATAGTCACACATAGAGGGGCATTCAAGTGCAAACGCCTCCAATTCGGGGTAAGTGTAGCCCCGGGTATATTCCAATCACTCATGGAAAGGATTCTCCAAGGTCTCCCAGGGGTTGTCCCTTATTTCGATGACATCTTAGTCTCAGCAGTTGACAGACCTCAGCTCATACAAAGGGTCAGAGCAGTCCTAGAGAAGTTTAGGCAGCATGGCCTCAAACTTAAAAGGGAGAAGTGCGCCATCGCCACTAGGCAAGTGGACTTTCTGGGTTATAGGATAGATGCATCTGGCATTCACCCAATCGAATCCAAAGTAAAGGCTATCCATGAGACGCCTACACCAACTAACAAGACGGAGCTCCAAGCCTTTCTGGGGCTACTAAACTTTTACGCTTCATTTCTCCCGCACAAAGCATCTATTGCTGAACCCTTACACAGACTGTTAGACAAAGAATCCCCCTGGCATTGGGGACCCAAAGAAGCCCATGCCTTCAAGGCAGTCAAATCCTTACTCACATCTGATGCAGTTTTAATCCAATATGATCAACGACTTCCCCTGGTCCTAGCTGCTGATGCATCCCTCTTTGGGATCAGGGCTGTTCTGAGCCACAGGCTTCCCAACGGTTCCGAGGCACCAATTGCTTTCTTCTCTAGGACCTTCTCTACTGCAGAAAGGAACTACAGCCAAATAGATAAGGAGGCCTTGGCTGCAGTAGCTGCAGTAAAAAAGTTTCATGAATTTTTGTTTGGGCACCATTTTGAACTTATAACTGACCATAAACCACTCCTGGGGCTGTTATCAGGGGATAAGCAAACCCCGCAGGTACTATCACCTAGAATGACCAGGTGGACTTTGTTCCTGGCCGCTTATTCATTCAAGTTGGTGCATCACCCTGGAAAAAACTTGAGTCACGCCGATGCCCTTAGTCGCTGCCCCCTACCAGTCCCAGTCGAAGACCCAGCACCTGTTCATGCCATTTTTGAAGTTAATGAACTTAAATTGCCGGTTACAGCCGAGGACATTGCTGCGCACTCAAAAAAAGACAGAATAATTGCCCAAGTTATGGACTGGGTGGGAAGGGGGTGGCCGGAAACGCAATACACTGCTGACTTTGCTCCTTTCAAAACCCGTAAGCAGGAATTGTCGAAACTACAAGGATGTCTGTTGTGGGGGACAAGGGTAGTCATCCCAGCCACTCTTCGTGTACCCATCCTGAAGGTACTTCACGAGGTCCACCCGGGCATCGTAAGGATGAAGGCTCTGGCCCGCAGCTACGTTTGGTGGCCCGGCATGGATGCCCAAATCTCCAGCTGGGTAAGCTCATGCCAACCTTGCCAAGAAACCAGGGCTGCCCCACCAGCAGCTATGCCTACCAAGTGGGAGAGTGCTAGTGGTCCTTGGTCTCGCCTGCACATCGACCTGGCTGGACCAGTACATGGCAGGACCTTCTTGGTTGTAGTAGACTCTTACTCCAAATGGATAGACTTGGCCCTACTACCCTCGACAACCACTCAAGCAATTGTTAAGGCTCTGACCCGCCTCTTCGTTACCATGGGCTCCCTGACACGCTGGTGTCTGACAATGGCCCCCAGTTCACGTCGTGTGAGTTTAGCATGTACGTTGCCAACTTGGGCATCAGACACATCCTTACAGCCCCCTTTCACCCCGCTAGCAACGGGATGGCTGAGAGGGCAGTCAGGTCAGCAAAAGAGGCACTTGCCAGGTTTGGCCAGGAAAACTGGCACTCCAAACTGTCACATTACCTCCTGAGCCAACATACGACGCCATGCACCGCTACAAATAAATCCCCTGCCGAGCTCTTGATGGGGAGACGCCTTAGGACCACCCTGGACAGGTTGCACCCCCACTACTGCCCAGACACCCCTTTAGGATCTGACAGTTTGGTCAGGGACTTTGCCCTGCATGACCTGGTGTACGCCAGGAATTATGCAGGGGATCCTCTGTGGGTACCAGGTCAAGTTGTGTCAGTCACAGGTCCTAGATCCTACCGGGTCCTCCTGGAAGATGGACGCCTGTGGCGTAGACACGTGGACCAGCTCAGAAGGCGATGGAGAAGCACAACTGATACCAACCCAGCCCAACCTCCTAGCACCGAGGACTCCCTGCCGGTACCAGCCTACCCAGATGGAAGCTCCCTGCAGGATCCGATCTACCCCATCGACCAAGAGAGTTTGCTGGAGGGCCCGAGCTACCAACAAGGGACACCGAACCAACAGCCAAGCGAACCTGCCTGCCGGCCGGACCAAGCAACTCACCAAGGTCAGCCCGAACAGGGGGACTTACCTAATTCACAGAGCACCACACCGGACCGAGCCCACTCCCCAACAACCTCCGAGACGATTCCTGGGGGCAAGGACTTGACGCCAGCCAGCAGCTTGCCCGGGTTGCGACGTTCTTGCCGCCAGCGCAGACAACCAACTTACCTGAAGGACTACGCATGCTCCAGCTGGGGGAAAGGAGTGTTATGTCTTTGGGACTGGTTGGAGTCCCCAACCAGGTCTGCTGTTTGAGCAGGAGCACCAGCCGCTCCCATTGGCTGGCACCGTTTGACAGCCGGCTATAAAAGGCGGCTGTTGAGCAGTGCCAGCCCCGTTGCCGCCAGCTAACCTGCCTAGTTAGGAGGCAGACGCGGCAACCCTTTATTCATTGCAATAAAGCCTTTTTTACGTTTCACTCTGGCTCAGCTTTGTTCCTCCGCCGCTCTACAACAATTATTAACTGTCCTATTATCCCCATTTATTTGTACCAAATAAATAAATAATAACAGAGTTAGAAGGGACCTTGGAGGTCTTCTAGTCCAACACCCCGGAGCAAGGGACTCTTACCATTGCAAAGAGATGGTTGTCCAATCTCTTCTTAAAAACCTCCAATGTTGGAGCATTCCAGCTTATGCTATTTTACACAAGCAACTCTAATCTGGTGGGCCTGCTTTTGGTTCCAATGGCTAAGAAATGCCATTTGTTGAAGGCTGTCAAAATCATGCCTTATCGACTATGGTGTCCACTTTATGGAATATTCTCCCACTTCATATAAGGATGGACTTCAATCCTGCTTATTTTTTCATAAGACTTGGGCCTGAGGCCTGAGTATGTGCATGGACCTAATTTTTGGTTATATTAGTGATACAGTTATATGCTTTATTCTCAGCTGCTATGCAATCTAAGTTTCATCTCATTGTAATTCTTTGTATTTTCCTTTTAATTTTGTTCCCTGCTGAGAGTCATTTGTTGAGATGGGCAGCCCTACAAAAATGATCTACATAAATAAGCTAAACCCTGCAAATTTTTCAGAAACAATCTTACATCTTGCTTTGAATAATTCCTTGTGATTTCTGCTAAATGTGGGCTGAATAACAAAGAGACACAAGAAAAGAGCATAAAATATAACCTTGATTCTGTTTCCCCTTGCTAATATCTGGAGCAGCAGGGTGAAATATATAATAAAGTTAACATTTCACCTTTTTGGGGTAGACAGTCTTGGTTAAAAATAAATTAGCCAACACATAGAGAAACATGAGAAAAGCTGCGTCCATTTATTTTCAGAACTGCTTTACTTCCTCTTATATCATTTCCAAAATTCTGCACAGGTGTTTAATTAAAGCAAAACCATAGATAGCTTTTTTTTTTTACACACAGCCTACAGTATGCATTTCTATTCTGCTACCCTGGTCTCAAGGTGACCAAGTGAGAGTAATCTCATGAAAGCTGATATTTAGAAAATATAAGTCATGACCACATCCACTGTGTACATTGTGTAAGCTGACATTGCAACTGATCTTGACAGGCCAGATTTACTGGGAAAAATCAGAAGCAAAATGCCTGCTAAACAAACAAAGAACAAAATAGCAGCAACGCATCTGTTTTCCCTAGAAAATGGTATTGGAAGAAATGCTACTTTCTCTACGGGAAATGATATGTCATTATTGTGACCAACAACTTATTTCAATCATTTTT
Organism: Pseudonaja textilis; assembly: GCF_900518735.1. Next base: position 203,986 of record NW_020769437.1, read on the forward strand.
CATCATTTAAAGGGAGAAAGAAGTTGGTGTGTCAAGGAAGGCAATAGAGAGCAGCAACTACTGTCTTTTCACACTCAACCTGGTATTGCAGAATTAGGAAATGTGTCTATGGAAATTCTCAGTCATCCAGGTCATAGTTGTCCCCAAAGTGCTTTTTCAAGAGGCAACTGGATTTTCTGTTTTTTCTTTGAAGATGTTTCACTTCTCATCCAAGAAATTTCTTCAGCTCTGTCTGGATGGTGGGAATGGTAGGATTTATACTCCTTGCAGACAGCTGGTCATTTGCATTCTTTTAGAGAGTCACTGAGGCCACTTGGAGATTTGTCGGTGTTCTCAGGGTCACGTTAGTAGTGCAAATTGGTGCGGAGCAGTGCCAAGAAGGCTCTACTACAACTATTTGTTTTATTGACATGACTCTGAGAGCACAGACAAATCTCCAAGTGGCCTCAACAACCCTCTAAAAGAATACAAATGACCAGCTCTCTGCAAGGAATATAAATCTTTCCACTCCCCACCATCCAGTCAGAACTGAAGAAGCTTCTTGGATGAGAAGTGAAACATTTTCAAAGAAAAATCAGAAAGTCCAGTTGCCTCTTGAAAAAGCACCTTTGGGACAATTAGAAAAGTGGTATGGTATATGGTGCTTTATCACCTTCATCGACAATAATTTATATTTAAAGAGGCAGTTGAAAGAACTTATAATTCTCTAGGAGAATTACAAATTTAAATTATTAAGTAGACAGTTAACCCAATAAAACAATATCCCAACATCATATTTAACTTAGATGGCCTATTAGGGCTGTCATCCTGTTCCATAGCCATGCTTCACCTGATGTCATAGCACCTGGGAAGGGAGGGAGCTGCAGGTAGGGCACTTTAGGGAAGAAAAGGAAAAACTGAAACTGTGTGTGCCCTACCATCCCATGAGAGAATCTGGCTGCTTCAAGGTCAACTGATGGAACACACTGGCCAGCCTGCAAAAACAGTCCAAAGAAGGAACAGTTCCAAAACAATTTGTTTGAACCTAATTGGACACTAAGGGATAATTAGGGGGAAGATGAGGGAAAAGGCAAGAATCAGCTTCAATGTGTGAAAATCCCAGTTCCAGCTTTGCTATACTATAACTACATGGCTTCAGTAAAGTGTACTTTTGCTAACAGTGGAGTCGAGAGTCTTTCTTTTCTAACTGTCCAAATTGGGACGGCTGACATGGCCCCAGTCAGCTCTTTAAGTATTTGGCAGGTAAAGTAATGGCAAATCTGTTTTTCCCAGAAGGCTATTCCAAAATAAAAATGCTGATACCAAGGATCTGCACTTTGACATTCTATATCTCAACGCTTGTCAATTCATAGACGCAGGGAACAGCCAGAAGCATTCTAAGTCAACCATGTTGGTTAATTGGGGCAATTTGAATCGAGAATGTGGTTTTGCAAGTATCCAAAAGTTAGGAATGCATTTTTTAGTTTTTGGTTTATGGGACATGGTCTAACTTTGTTCTATCTGGAAGCTTACTGAAAGTCACAAAACCGTCATCCTTTGTTATCAGCTTTCCTTTCAGTGATGTATGGGGACAGAATCTAACTCTCCCATAATTCCATGAAAATTATCACTACTATCTTTTCTTTATCCATATTCACATACCTGGCATCATAGGAACAATTCTTCTTTTCATTTTTGCCACTTTTTAAAAAAATATCAGCTAATTTATTTATGATCATTATTATGTGTGCTTTTGAGACACTGTTGATTTTTGGCATTTGCCATTTTCTTGGCAATGTTTTCTAAACTGGCTTGTCACTGCCCTCTTGCTATGGGCTGAGAGAGCATGACTAACCCAAGATCATACAGCTGGCTTTATACCTAAGATAGGGCTGGAACCCATAGTCTCTGGTTTCTAGCCCAGTGGTTTAACCACTATACCAAATTTGCTCACAATTTTAGTATTACTGTAAATTTTATTGATGGGTTCAAATCTTTATCTAGCACTTTGCATGTTAATTTTATGTAAAAGTCTAGCTTTACAGAAACTGAAGCCTGAATGACCATGTTCACCTTAAATGGTACAAGTTTGATTGTTGCTTGACGCTGGTCTTCTGAGTCTTTGTTTTAAGATGCCATTTTTATGGTAAAATAAGATATTAAGAAGATTCTAATCAAAAGGTGGGATTTAATTTGTTAGTGATACTTATACAGGTGCTTTCCCACACGTAGCAGAGTTAAAGACTAAATTTACTGTAGTTTTGCCATGTGATGTAGTATTTATTTAGCTTAAGCCTAAGCTTATATTCTTTGATAAACAGCCAAATCTGTTAATGAAGCAATTTTCTCTTATCATTTCTCCTGAAATATATAAAACTGCAGGTAAAACTCCCATGGACAGGAGGACATTAAACAAATGAAGCCCTATACTTTTAAAATTTGTCAGTCAATTGCAATTTCTGCAAAAAAACCCAACAACAGTGTTTTTTTCCAGATTGATTGAGACCCTCATCATGACTTTTTGTCAACATCACAAACATACCTGCAAGGATGTTTCTGGTTAGGAATATCTATTACAAGGAATTATGATCTGAAATTTGTAATAATCTGAAAGACTTGTCAAGTGTTTTACTCTATACATCAAAAGAAACCATAAGATCCTGTCAGATGGAATTGACTAGCAGCTAAGAGCAAAGAACATTTATAAGCAAAGAACATTTTGAATCTGTCAAATGTAAGAAAAACATCTTGACCAAATACTTGCTTCCACAAAAGCAGGGAAATGTTTTTGTTGGTTTCTAAAACATCTAAACCAGCGGTGTCCAACCTTGACAACTTTAAGACTTGTGGACTTCAACTCCCAGAATTCCTCAGCCAGCTTTGCTGGCTGAGGAATTCTGGGAGTTGAAGTCCACAAGTCAAAGTTGCCAAGATTGGACACCCCTGATCTAAACCAATATGACAGGGCTTAATGAAAGGTTGTATTTAAATCAATCTTACATGGGATTTAAGTAGGTTTTATGTACATTATACATAAAAATCAATATTGCTACTAAAGTTAGAGAGAAGGTTCTCTCACATCTGTCTTGGAATTTCTGTTTTATTTACTTAATATATGTATGGTTCATTCAGCTTCACAGAAAATGCTTCTTTGCTGGAATCACTCCATGCAGTTAATCATTTATTAACATTTATTAACATTCATTAACATTCATTCTGTTCAAGACATAAATATTTTTCTTGTAAAACAAGTATAACTGAAGTGCCAATATAACGTATTCCTAAAATAATAATACAGATTTTCATTTTCCTGGATAGTTCAGCAGTGATTTAAAACAACATTATCTTTACAATGTTTTGTAGATCCTGGACCAAGACATTCTCCAATGCCTCTGAATAATTAATCAAAAGAGGTCTATATTTTGCCTTTAATCAAGATAATCTGATAATCTGATAATACCAAGAGAGATGTTATCTGAGGCAATCTTACATCGCTTGGAAGATCAGAAGGAGGAGACAGAAGTGGTTAGTCTATGACTAATAAGGCCACCTACTCTATCAAGCACAACTGCCATCTTACTCCAATTTAAAATTTGCTTGAGTTTATTTATACCCTTTCCTGCTTTCACAGGAAACATTTACAGCAGTGATTTATTCTTGTCCATTATAATGTATGGAATAAAAGGGTGCTTAAAACTGATTACTTTCTCCAAATAAAGTAAAATAAAGAAGGAAGTGGGTAAATATTTTGCAAAGGTTTATTTAGGGAGAAAGTCATGGCCCTTAAGTCAAATAATTCAGTGTCTACTCAAACTCTTTTAGAACTCTGTCACTCATCAATTTTGCCCTTGAATATTATATGAGGTAATTAGCAATTATTTATCTCCTTCCTGAAGGGTATGAAAATTAATGACCCACACAAATGAATCTATACTTTGGCACAGTTCATGAGCTTTTAGCCCTATAAGGGTTAACTCATTTTTAAAATAAATTATTCACTCTGAAAGGATACAGAGCTGTTGAAGAGTGTTCACAAGTCTACATTAAAATAAAGACGAAATATGGGCTAGCATGGATTTACCAGTCCCCAGCATTTAGCAAGAATTAATTTAATATTGTTATTATTTTCTCTGCTTACACTGTGCAGTAAAGCTCCCTAAAACAGGAAATAATTAGTAAGTAAACAACAGTAAGTAATTATATATATTTATTTCTGTCTTTAAATATTTCATTTTTTTAAAAAAAAATTGGATTGCAATTAATAGGCAACAGTTTTAAACAATTGCAATGTTCTCCCATTGACACAGACTCTACAAGTCTGAATAAATTATCACTGGAGTTGAAAATATTTTGGAACGCAATGGACACCCTTTTCAACTAACGTCTCCAGTGCCAATAATTTAATATGGAATATTGCAATGATTCAGTGGCGGGATTCAAATTTTTTTACTACCAGTTCTGTGGGTGTGGCTTGGTGGTGTGGCTTGGTGGGCATGGCAGGGGAAGGTTATTGCAAAATCCCATTCCTTTCCCACCCCACTAACGTGCTTTCCAGCTCCGTTCTCCTGTGCAGGGCAACAAAAGAAGACCCAGTTGATCAGCTGGGACTTGGAAGGCAGAGAATAGATGGGGGTGGGGCCAGTCAGAGGTGATATTTGCCGGGGTTCTCCAAACTACTCAAAATTTCTGCTACCGGTTCTCCAGAACTGGTCAGAACCTGCTGAATACCACCTCTAGGCATTTTGGCTGTCCCTATCCAACCTGAATGAGGTTAACCGGATGTTAGAAATCTAATGTAAATAAGTGTACATCAAACATGCAATTTTAGTGCATTGCTTTTATTTTGAGGGTGCATGCTATTTTTCTTTTTAAATTTACATATGTGTATGCATATCTACATATCTTCACAGCCCTATTGGTTCAGCCCTCCACAACAGTTCAAGTTTCTCATGTGATCCTTTAGGAAAATTAATTGTTTGCCCCGTCATACAATAGGATAAGAGACTGAGATGATGGGGAGTTACCCAGAATTGGTTATAAGTAATTTAAATGCTACATTAGGTTAGTACGCAATAAAACATTTTGTAAATCTTAAATGGAGGTTCTGTTCCATGAATAGTTTACAGAATTTATGTACTGCTGAGTTAATATCAGAACTACCGGTACTATATTGTGGCATAGGAGCAGAAAAATAATAATATGATAGATTGTAGATTCAGTCCTGCTTTTTTGCAAAAACAAGAAAGTTGAAAATATGGAAATATTTTCTGTGGAATCATTAAGGAAAATCGATTACTAGGAATAGGCTACAGTGTTGCATCTTCATTTAATATTCAAAATGATTCAGTTTCCAGATTTCTTGCACTACATAAGTTTCAATTGCTGCAGAAAGAAATTTCAGTTTTGATCTTCCTTGCTTTGTTGTGTAAACAACCGTTCTTTTACCCTTATCTTTATACTGATGGGAGTTTTTTGTGATTGTAGCATAGATTTATATTAAAAGGCTCTTGTTTCTTTGTGGAGCAGACTTACTGTAAATGTGGCTGGGTCAGAAAGATCCCCATTGGGCAACGTTTGGCTCTACTAATGATTAATTCTAGGTCTACTTCTCTTCTGGAGCCAAAATTATTTCTGTACAATTTGAGCTCAACTCAAAACTTCTATAGTACAACTTTTTGTCAGTAATTGCAAACCCCAAGTTAGTATCATCAGTGCCATTTCCTTCTCTTTTGATTTAGAATACATCTTTTGCATTCCTGGACTTCAACAATGTAGACATAGCATACATTAGCAACAGCTGTTACTTATAGCAGGACTTAAGCAACACCAGGCACGTACAGAGTTATATTAATAGTAGTAGAGATGAACTGCTGGATTAGCAGAAGCAATAAAGATTTTTTTCCCCCAGCACAAGAACATCACGTAGTCTTCGCAGTGAATAAATGTATCTGGTTGGAACGTATTGTATCTGCAATCAATGATTTTTAATATTCACTTGGAAAGTGCATAACTCTCAGCTAGGGAAATCATGAGTTCGTAGTGATATTCGGATTGATCCAGTTGGAAGAAATTGTGTTATCATTCGTCAAGTTACCAGAGTTGCAATAACAGTTTTCTCTTGGGCCATTCCAACTATTTCCATATGGTAGGCAGAAAGAGGCATTCTTGGGTATGTTAGTGGAATATTAAAATCAATGTATTCTTGCAATGATCATCACACATCTCATATAAATCACCTCAGAGAGTTAGAATACCAAGGTGTCTCTTCTAAGGATGATACAACATGACAATTGCACACCCCTATGGTACAGGTGGTCCTCACCTTACAACAGTTTATTTAGCGGCCATTCAAAGTCACAACGGCACTGAAAAAAGTGACTTATGGCCATTTTTCACATAGTCATTGCAGCATCCCCCTGGTCACATGTGTCAACTCATAAAACATTTTGGATACACGTTTTATAGTTGGGGGGGAAAGCAGGATCAAGGGTGACAGTGAATTACGCATCTCAGAGTCGGCTATCTGTCAGGATTCCAGCAGTTACTCCAATTAAATCATGAGCCTCGAGCCACACGCCCACAACTGGAAAGGATTTATTAAAAGTTAACATGCCAGCATTAGCCCGGGCATAGCCAATTCTGAGAGAAGTAATTCACTGTCATGATTGCTCATGATTTAATTGGAGTACTGCCGGAATCCTGACAACATGATTAAAATTTGGACACTTGGCATCTGGTTCATATTTATGACAATTGCAGTGTCCCAGAGTCATGTCATCCCCTTTTGCGACCTTCAGACAAGCAAAGTCAATTGTTCGCTTAACAACTGGGTTACTAACTTAACAGCTGCCATGATTTATTTAACCACTGCGGCAAGAAAGCTCGTAAAATGGGGCACATTCACTTAACAAATGTCTCACTTAGCATCATAAATGTTGGGCTTAATTGTGCTCGTAAGTCAAGGATATATAACACACAAAATGACAAAAAAGGCATCTCTCTCTTCCAGAGGGAGAACGGGAAAAGGAGGAAAGGGAAGATACAGTAGTTTATAACAAAGCATTTCTGCAACTCAACAGGACAGACACAGACTTCAAAGGATAATTAGGACTGCAGAAAAAACAATTAGTACCAACCTGCCTTTCACTGTATACTGCACGAGTCAAAAAGAGGGTTGTGAAAATATTTATAGACCCCTCACATCCCAGACATAAACTGTTTCAACTCCTTCCCTCAAAAGGACGCTATAGAGCACTGCACCATCAGAACAACTGGACACAAGGACAGTTTTTCCCCGAAAGCCATCACTCTGCTAAACAAATAATTCCCTCAACACTGTTCAACTATTTACAAAGTCTGCACTACTATTACTATTAACCTTCTTATCACTCCTTATCACCCATCCCCCTCCCACTTGTGACTGTCTGACTGTAACTTTGTCCCTTGTATCCTTATGATTTATATTGACTGCTACCTAGTATGATTTGATTGCTTATTGTACCCTGTGACTATTATTAAGTTTTGTACTTTATGATTCTTGACGAATGTATCTTTTCTTTTATGTATACTGAGAACATTCGCACCAAGACAAATTCCTTGTGTGTCCAATCACACCTGGCCAATAAAGAATTCTATTCTATTTATGAGAGTATAAAATTTGTTATTTGGACTTGAAGCACTAATGGAACTATAAAGAAGATACACCACTGATCTTGGAAGCTTATGACAGGTGCTATGCGAGGCCATCAAAATGAATTGTATTTGAAATGATGTCTAAATTCCTGAATCCAAGGCTTAGGAAGGACAAGCATGAAAAGCTGATAGCTCAAATATATCTTTGGAAACATCTGCTAAATAATACCCGATGTGTGAATACGTATTGGGGAATATGGATGAAAAAGCTCCATTAAGCTGAAGCTTGTGCTAGGTATTGAGAAAAATCTATATCAAGTAAAGAAATGGCACAACCTCTGGAGCAGTGTGTTATGCTTTAAAAATAATAAGTATCATACCATACAGTGACTAGCTAATGAGCCCATGAGCACAACAATAAATGGAAGGCTTTTCACAATCAATTGCTTTGACTGAAAGTTGGCCTAAGAAAATAGGGTACAATTTCAGCCAAAAGTTTTAGGTATTTCTTCTATTCCAATTTTCGGCATTTTTTGAAAATATCAGCAAATTGTAACCTTTTCTCCATTACAGGTAGTCACATAGATATAGATAAGCAGAGTTGGAAGGGACCTTGTAGGTCATCTAGTCCAACCCCCCACCCAAGCGGGAGACCCGACACCATTTCTGACAAATGGCAGTCCAGTCTCTTCTTGAAAGCCTCCAGTGATGGCGCTCCCACAACTTGTGAGGGCAAGCTGTTCCATTGGTTGATTGTTCTCACTGTCAGAAAGTTTCTCCTTATTTCCATGTTGAATCTCTCCTTGTTCAGTTTCCATCCATTATTCCTTGTCTGGCCTTTGGGTGCTTTGGAAAATCACTGGACCCCTTCCTCTCTATGGCAGCCCCTCAAATATTGGAAGACTGCTATCATGTCTCCCCTGGTCCTCCTCTTCACTCTTCACTAGTCCTTGATTTAAGCCCCCAGTTGAGCCCAAAATGTATATTGCTAAGTGGGACATTTGTTAAGTGAGTTTTGCTCCATTTTATGACCTTTCTTGCCACATTTGTTAAGCGAATCAATGCAATTGTGAAATTAATAACCCAGTTGCTAAGTGAATATGGATTCTCCTCATTGACTCTGCTTGTCAGAAGGTCACAAAAGGTGTTTGCATGACCCCAGGACACTGAACACGGGGGTGCTGCTGCAACGGTCATAAGTGTGAACAATGGCCATGAGTAACTTTTTTCAATATTGTAACTTTGAAAGTTAGTAACTGTACAGGACTATTTGTACAGTCCTTGACTTTCCTCAAAAGTCAGAGGAGAAATGAGTTCTTGCAAAAGTTTAATTAAACATAGGATCCTTCACACTATTGTCCTTTTATTGACAAGGCCACTATATTTTCCATTACAAAGAAAATCCATTGTTTTGGGTTTCTCAGAATAATAGGGAGGTTAACAAAGTTTGGGATTTCACCTTCTCAAATAATTTTTGAAAACCTGGCCAGGACATAACAAAGCATAGAACTTCTCATTAAAAGAGCCAATGGCTGTATTGATTTGACAGAAATATAGTCCTTTTTTTGCCACTAAAGCAGGAGTCTTCAACTTGACAGCTTTAAGACTTGTGGAGTTCAATTCCCAGAATTCCTCCTCCAGCCATGTTAGCTCAGGAATTATGGGAGTTGAAGTCCACAAGTCTTAAAGCTGTCAAGTTTGAAGACCCTTGCACTAAAGCATTGCTTGGCTTTCTGAATTTTAAGACTGGAATTCCAGTTCAGTAGCTGAGATGTTTGATTTCAGAACAAGCCTAAGAGACTGCTACAGCAAAGATTTTTTTCCTTCCATGGAATGCCAACCAATTTCCAAGATGTAAGGCAAACTTCCCAAAGCCAGCTTACTCATCTTTGTGAATTTTTCATGAAATATATGGCCCAGGAGGCAGAACAATGATTTTCATTCCTTGTTCTCAGTATTTCATATGGGCAGAGGTGAAGCCAGTCTATGGAATAAAATCAATAATGAGATGAATGTGTTTTGGATTCAACAACATCTGGAAGATTATGGGTTCCTCATCTCTGTACTTCCAGACAAATTAGACTTTAGTGAAATGAATCTAAAGCTATTCTATAAATACAAAATGTTCAAAGGAATGGTGGGAAAAAGAATGTGTAACAGGAAGGGGATATAACATCATTTGGAACCCTTATAAAGTAGCACACTTGTGCCATAATAATTGCACAATAAGAATTTTGCCTGGAAGCTTCAAAGTCTTCCAGTAAGTTCTTACAACAAAATGTTCCTTCAACTCTTCCAACAATAGTTTTCTGGCATGTTTTGACATATTAATAGGCTCTGCCTCCTCAGTTTGTCCCTTGGCTTCAATGCCCTGACAGGATTATGGCTCACTTGGTAGCTTTCTAGAACTCGGCTCTGATAATACAGACTTATCCATAGTTCTGCAGACAACAGCTCAAACATTTTTCAAGTAGCATGAATTCTTTGGAAGATTTTGATCTGAGGTAGCTAATGTAGTTAATTTTAGTCTCGTCAGGGATTATATATTTATTTCTGGAAGGCTGTTAAAATAGGATGTCTGATGGTATACCTTTTATTTCAGCTGGGACAGAAACATGAGAGAAATATTTCTTGAAATAGACCCGACTTCTTTGGAAGCTGAGTTGAGATTTGTGACGGGGATGCAGTCTAATAGCTGGGCATATTGTGAGCAATTTAAGTTATCCTTTCTACACTGTTGTTCTTAAGATGGAGAATAAGAGGGTGTGGATATCTATTTGATGGTGATATAAGCAATGTTATATGCTTTGATTTTTCCAAATAGTTTGCATTGACTGTGAATTGGCTAAATGGCAGTGATTTGGAGAATTTGGCATCAGGTGACATATCTGTATATTCTTGGGAGTTGAGGGAGTAGATGAACTGCAGAAATTTAAATAAATCATCTCTTGGAATTGTTTTGGAGCACAGTGGCATAAGAAATACCAATAACAATAACAGACAAAGAAAATATCACTCCTGCCAAATGGATTAGCATATGTAAAGCCAACTGCACCCACAACAAAATAGCTAGTCCTCGACTTACGACCACAGTTGACCCCAAAAGTTTTGTTGTTAAGTGAGACATTTGTTAAGTGAGTTTTGCCCCATTTTATGACCTTTCTTGCCACCGTTGTTAAGTGAATCACTGCAGTTGATAAGTTTCTTACCTGGTTGTTAAGTGAATCTGGCTTCCCCATTGTCAGAAGTTTGCAAAATATGATAGCATGACTCTGAGTCACTTCAACGGTCATAAATGTGAACCAGTTGCCAAGTATCTGAATGTTGATTGTATGATTGTGGGGATGCTGCAAAGGTAGTAACTATGAAAAGTCATAAGTTACCTTTTTCAGTACCATTGTAACTTTGAATGGTCACTACATGAACTACTCAAAATTTCCACTACCGGTTCTCCAGAACTGGTCAGAACCTGCTGAATACCACCTCTAGATCTGACTTCTTGATAACCTAGGACAGTATTTCTCAACTTGGACAACTTTAATATGTGAGGGTTCCAGTTCCCAGAATTCAAAGTTGAGAAACACTGGTCTGGGCATAGAAAGAGCCTGTTTGCCAGGTCAAACAGAACATTTATTATGCAGAGTGAAGTATTGTCAAAGTATAAAGTTATTTATTCAGACACGAATATATCATCTTAATCTTCCTTGTCTTTCGATTAGGTTTATTGATCCCCTAAAATGTTAAGAAAAAAACAGTGTAAAAGAGACTTGGCCAAGGGACACTTGTAAGAACCAAGGACGGGAATCCAGCCCTCTCTTTTTATGTACCACTTTCATAACTCCTAACCTAATAGGTTCTGCCAATTATTTGAGATGAAGAAAGGGACAAAAATAGTACCCAGATAGTGATAATGCAATATGAAACTAGGGTCAGATTCTTTTTTTAAAAAGGCAGAAAACTCTATGAATACTAATTCAAATTACTGTGAATGTCCATTAACTTATAAAGACAAGCAAATTACCCAAGAGAGATCCCATTACTCTGTTTGGCAGCTCACATTTTTCACGAAACAGGTTTTAAGATATGGCTTCCTGTGGTTTTGCTTCCCTCCTTCTTTCAGAGAGAATCCTACATGCTCCCTGACTCAACAGTTCCATTCTAATCATTTCAAAAATGACAATTATTTAAACACTGATCTCATTTAATAGACATGTACCTGTATTCACATTAGTTCAGAGAATGCATTTTAAAAACAATGGGTACCCACAAATATGCTTGTACTAAATACTATGCCTGTATTTATGCAAGCAAAAACTAAACATTAAACCTAAGTTTGTGGATACTTGATATGCAGCCCCGAAGCACTAGGTCATCTTAGTTTTCACTGATTATATGATATTGAAGTTGTACCTTGGGGGTAGGGGAATTCCTTCCACAAAATTCAAGATCAGCTATAAACAGTATTTAAATAAATATGTTTACTTTTTCTGTGTTTTTGTTCCAATTTTCCCTGTTTTTCTACTAGAGGCATATTTTTAAAGTTATTGTGCTTATGAAAATGATGTAGGTTGATCTTCTTTAATAAGCTGGTGAGTCTCACAGCTATATTTCCATAGCAAAATAAAAATGGCAAATCTATGGTAGAAAATATTCTGTGATTGTTCTGGTTTCATTTTAATCTACCCTGCAGTTTAGAAAGCTAAGAAAAAAGTAGTAATTAAAAAGTAAACTTTGACTCCTGTCACTAAATGGAAATTTCAATGTGGTTCACTTTTTTTAAAATATCTCATTCCAGTCTACAGCCCTGCAATTTTGTTATCTCTCATCAAAATACAAACAAGTTTTCGATTCTGTTTAACTTTGTGAGATCAGTCAAGATTGGCCAAGTCCTGCCTTCTTGTTAAGCAGAGGCAATGTTAAAACTGTAAAAATTCAGATGTACTGTGACTATACCAATGTATCATTGGCAATTACTCAATGCTATTCAAAAAGTAAATTATAATTTTATGGAATTAGCACATACAGGGAAACTATATAGTTCATAGTGATGTATAGACTGGAGTTCTCTCTTTTGCCTATAGAACAGGTCCAAAGCATATTACCCAACTTGGCAAAAAATGTTTGTTTTCACTCAGGAACAGAAATAATGCTATTTGTTACACGATAAAGCTATCTGGTTGCATATATTTGAATAGCTTGTACCACATAATTATATTTTCTTCCTGAAGGAAAGAATTATATTCCATTTATTATACATCATGGTCTCCATATCATCCGTTCACAAACAATAGACAAATATGTTAAACTCAGCATTTTATATTTCTCTTTCAGCCCATATTTATATTAATAAAACATGGTTTTAAACTAGTTTTTCAACCCCAGCAGTTTAAGGGAGGTGGATTTCAACTCCCAGAATTCCACAGCCACACATCTTAAGGTGTCTGAGCTTTAACAGCACTAACCTAGATGTCCTGGTTATTTCTTCAGAAACAGCCTCCAAATCCTGTCAGGGATTCAATTTTGTTGTATATATGATATACAATGACAATAAAGGCTTTGAACTTTGATTCACATGAGCCAAGAGCCACAAGCCATTTTTAAGCTACTGTTCTCCTGTGAAAAATCTAATGGGAAGGTACAGATGGATCAGAATAATGTCTTGGTTATTCCTAATCCCATCATCAATACAATCATATATAGACCCCTGACTATTGTATGACTATTATTGCTGATAAAGAGATAACAATTACAATTCCATTTGCTATACTGCTTCCTGATCTTTTACTACTCAGCTCTTATTACTACAGCCTCCTGTCAACCTTCTACTTAATAATCATCCTTTACCCATATCAGCCAATCCTACGCAACTATGAGCTATGGTTGCTTTCAACTTGTACTTTGACCAGAATCATTAAATTTATTTCATGAAATGCATCTGAACTTAAAATATAACAATGGGATTATTGCATGTTTATAAATTATATGTTTACAATTATCTCACTTGTTGAATTGGTTAATGTTAGGCATGCTTACTTGTGCTACTTTTATGCAAAGGATATCCCTTTACTTAATAGGGTTTCCTTAAGTCTGGCTGGTGTCATATTCCGGGAGTCCTCTTTACTGATGTCAGTCAGTGGGTTTACATAATTGCACAAATAGTTACTCAGCTACATTTTACATTCTCTTAACATATATTAATATTGCCAAAGAGTTTGATTTAGCAAGAAAACTACATTTTGACTGTTGATATTTTCCTTCTCTGCTTTTGGCTACATACAGTATAGCTCAACCTAATTTTATTTACCTTACCTCTAAAGCTCGTATTCAGTATATTTAACAAAATATATATCTTTACATCTGCTAGGTAAACAGATAAAATATAATAAATAGTTTAAAAACAGAATATGCAAAACTGAAACAATAAGTTCACTAAAATATTGGCATTTATTTCATAATTCCTTTGCAAACTATAAATGCATTTTGAATTTAGTTGTAAAGATCAAGAACAAAGCAAATAGCATTAAGAAAAATTTGTCTATCATCTACCCTATCATCTATCTGTTTGTCTGTATCTGTCTATTTATGAATCTATCTATGAATCTATCTATCTATCTATCTATCTATCTATCTATCTATCTATCTATCTATCTATCTATCTATCTATCTATCATCTATCTATCATCCATCAACTGTCTATCTAATCAGATCCTCTTAAATTCTATCAGAACCCATAGGAATTCTTGTTTTAATATATTGTTTCAGCCCTGTATCATTTAGTATGAATAAAAGCATACTAGAAATTGCATACTAGAAATTGCATACCAGTCATAGGATTATTTTCAGTTTCATTTTTATGTACTACTGTATAAAGTTAAACAGAAAGTTCTGCAATGGTTGATAACTTTATTAACCTCTCTTTATAATATTTATCTTTTGTTCTGTAATGGGATGGAGTTTATACTTCAAGTGAGCAAAAATAAAATAAAATAAAAATCCCCCACAGATTTTGGATGCTTAGAAATTAAAAAAAAAAAAGTTACTTACCAGTTCAACTCTGCCAAAACCTCCAACTCCAAGAGTGTCAATGATGTTGAAGTCAGACAGCTTCAGGTTGGCGAAGAAGGCAGCTTCGGCTTCGTATCTGGATTTTTTTATGTGAAAAAATGGAAATTTCTTAGAGGTGTAGACATGAGTGCTATGTAATTCTGTTCCAAAATGAAGTACGCGTTGACTGGAAGATACCACCTTAATTTCCATCTTTGTTTTCAAAAAGTCTTTGTTTTTTTCCCATTGGTCCCAAATTCACATTCTAAATTTAGTGATTTCTCTCTCTCTTTTTTTCAGAACGAAAGAACCAAATGACCGGACAGCATATCTGTAATGCGACCATTTTGTATTATAATTCAATTGGATTTATTGACTGAATTTCACATCTTGACAGCTTCTTTTAGTTTCTGGTGAAGATTTTTTTCGTTGCTTTTTTTTTTTAGTATTTTGTGAAGATAAAAGTATTTTATATAAGTTTCTCTTCTGCACAAGCTGCCAGAATTTCTACAAATGTTTATTGAAAGTGGCAAGTTCATTAACGTCCCTGGACAAAAATCTCAGTCAGGTTTTATAAAATCAAATTCAATAAGCTGAGAAAATGGTATACGGCCCTCTGAAAGGAATTATTTCAGGCACACACTACTGTTTCTAAAAGAACATTTTCCTGTACTCTACATCTTTAAACTTGCCCTTAAATCCCGAAGTGTTCCCTTTAGACTGTAGTTCTGAATAAAAATGTACACAGTACTAGCTATGCAAGTCATCTGAAACTGACACATGCCCACATGTCAAAAATAAGCCTCCCATGGATATATCCCACAAATACGAATCTCTTAAAATAGTGTCTTGCTAGGGATTATGATATTTTTAGAAAGGCTATGAGAGTAAGCCGAGGAGGACGTTCCCTCTACTCACTGAACTTTGATGCAGGAAATATTTTGCTGAGGAGAGGGGGGAAGCGAACCACATGAACAATTTTTCAAATGTTACCTTTATTCCTCCGAACTGAGTGTTCCAAAATGCACGTAGAAAGATAATGCCTTTTCATTTATTTTGAAACTGGCTATTCGTAAGATTAGCAGGTTAACCAAGGGGCACAATGAAGTGAAAACCAATGACAATTTTTTAGTTCTTGGTCTACAGACTCTTAGCTCCATTATTCCAAAATAATGTAGATGTGTTTTTCTATCATGCTCATGGGTAGGATTATTACAAAGCGCTTTGCTTTAAAAAAAAAAGTGTTCATATTTTATTTAAAAAACAGATTATAAACACAACTCTGCTGGGTCTCTAAAGGAGGTTGCCAATTGTATGGGATGAATATAGTTTGGGAATACAGAAGATTCAAGTTCTTCTGTATTCAGCTTGAAAACTCAACACACTTATTGTGAAGATTAATTTTCCACCAAGGAAAAATAATACCCCATATAAATTATCTACCTAGGTGCTCTGGTGGTAGGGTTAGAACTTTTTGAGATAACTCTCTCCCAGTTTTAGAATAAATAAGAAGGAGACCTTAAAGAAAGAACATTTTACAATTCATGGGTAGAGAAAGAATACATACAACTGTGTGCAACTGGGGCCAATACATTTTTTTCTTCTGTTCCCCATTAAATTGGTGCCTGAGTGAGCAGGATCCTCCTTTTACCAGTCCACAATAGAAAGGGCCCTCACATATTGCATTACGGTGTGGTATGCTGGCTTGACAGTCATGGACAGAAAGACCATTACCGAGGGTGGTCAGCACAGCACAAAACATTGTGGGCTGTTCCCTGATACCACTAGATGACATCACTAGGGCTCGCTGCCTTAGAAGAGTGAGAAATATTCTCAGGGACGATTCACATCCCGGTCAGCACTTCTTCACTCTCCTTCCATCAGATAGGAGATATAGAAGCATAGCCAGCTGCACCAACAGGCTGAAGAACAGTTTCTACCCATGGGCTGACAGACTCCTGAACGGAAAATAACACAGACTTGCGGGGCCGATGCATTGTGCAACAAGGTCACATAGTGTAATAAGATTGGGACTGGGTTAGGGACTTCTGTCCCCACTGTGAGTTGTGTTGGGGGTGTGTGTGCATGAAGGGAGGCTCAGCCAATCTCATTGTACATATGCACTCTGACAATAAAGGTAATAATAATGTCCCATCTCCACTTTACAAAATGGAGCTTCACAATGAATCGAATGTATAATTTCCTAACAGCAAAGAAAGAGACATTCCATAGAGCAATATACATTGAAGTCCTTGAAAATGGGATCGTTTGATTGTGAAATGACTTAAATGTCTGTCTTTAATATATATAGGATGATATAGTGGCCTACAGAAGACAGATGCCTTCCAGGGAGGCATAAGAGTCGAAGAAGTCTATTTTAGATGTCCCTTAGGGGTCAGGTTTCTGCTACTTCTTGTAGGTTAGCTTGTTTTAGAATCTTCTGGTGTGCAAATGGGTTGAGAGAGGTTCATTGTTCTGTGCTGTTAAATCTGAGAAAGAGGCTCAAGGTTTTGGTAATCAGAATGCTGATCAGCAAAGTTGACCTTTTTAGAAAATATTGAGATCTGATCTCTAGGAAAGTAATGCTGTTTTACTTCTTCCTTTGTTTGGTCTAGAAAATTCCAAGAGTGACATCATAGTAAACTGGATTTAATGTAGTATTCAATTCTCCTGCAATGGGCTTAGTAAGGATCTCAAGAGACACATTTAGCTACAACCTCACAAAGGTCTTCTGGGGAAAAAAAACATAGAGAGCAAATTACAGTGAGTTTTCTGGCTCCAAGTCCCCTAAACAGCCACAATTAAATTAAATAACTAAAAGGCTAAGTAAAGGGGGGGGGGGGAGAAGAAGTAAAGGAAACAAACAAACAAAAAACAAAAAGACCCATGTTTCAACCAAGTATAGAGAATAGTAGAGAAGACCTTGGAGAAACTATGGAGAACTGTTAGCAAAACATGATTTCAGAACAGAAGAAAAGAAAGAAAAAGAAACCCCTACAACTATTAATTCTCTAAAATTATTTCTAGGCTTTCAAGATTCTGTTACTACAACCTATATCAATAAAATATGGTTCCATTATGACTTGTGGAATCTGTTTCCTGACCTGATCAACATTGAAAAACTAAATCCCAAGGGAATCTTGATCATATGATTGATTGGCATAACCCATGAGTATGTACATACTCTGGTTCCAGTGAGTGGGATCTTTATTGGAAAGGTGTGAAAGTGATCACCATCACAGCCTCGGTCTTTTGTGTCTGGAACTGCAATACGAAAGGGTTGCTTCTTCATTCCTCTCCCGCCCCCCCTTCCTGGTAGGACCGGAGGGGAAAAGTCCTACAAGGTGTGATGGTTGCCACTCATGCTGCTCCTATTCTCCTAAACTTTATGAGCCCACAGCAGTGTCAAAATGGAACTATCCGGTCACAATTTGGAAGCTCCGGTTCCCATTGTCTGCTATGCAAGCAAGAAAAGTAGAAACTGTATAATTTAAACCCTGTGGGGATAGAGGAGAGAATTTGTGGAAAATGGACCACAAAAAGAAACAAAGCAAGGGATTACAACAAGGGCACTGCTTTTAAAAGCTCAGGTAAAACAAACAAAACAAACAATTCAGTCCAGTTCTGGGTTTTCTTCTGCAGCCTTTCAATAACCTTACATTCGTGGCCATTCTGTTGCATCACATTTTGGAAGCTAATCAGAGTTGAGCCTGTCCTAGTTCATACAATAACCTTGTTTCACATTGCTGCTTATTGATCATTTTGTTCTTGTCATGATATGCATCTTAAACGTGTAGACAACTAAACAGCTATCAAATGGAATATCAATTCACAAATCTCTTTATACCTGAATTATAAAGAACACAGGGCTATATAAAGAATTATAAAGAACACAGGCTTTATACCTGAATTATAAAGAACACAGGGCTATATAAAGAATTATTATGAACACAAGCTTGAAACATAATCAAGAGGGGTGATATGCCTCATTATTTTTATCAATGGCCGTTACTCTACAAGACAGCAATGATATTTAAAATAATAAGATAGAAAAAATTACTGAAAACAACAGAAGGAAATTTAAGAGTGAGGGTTTAACTTAGGAAACAAATAAATGGAGATGGGGGAAATTCTTTAGGGAAATTGAAATAAAAATAAATTAATAACCAGTAACATGTGCTGAAAGCGAGTCAGATAGATGACATGGCTCCAAAAGTGGTCAACATTTTCATAATATCACAGACTAGGAAAGTATGATCATCAAATTCTGAAGACGACATAATACAATTTCAGGTTTCAAAAGGGTCTTGACAGTATGGAATAATGGGTTTTCCCAATGAAATGCAGTTCAGTGGTGAGAAATATAGGATTCTGCATTGGTAATAAAAATAAACAGGTGTATAATAGGAAGTACCTGGCTTGGCAGTAGGATTAAGAGAAATTAAGTGTGTTCCACCAGTGTGCTACAGTCGCAAAAACTTATGCAATCTTGACTGCATCAAGAGACATACAGTGTTGAAATCATTAGAAGTTATACTTCTACCCTAAGCTGTACTGTCAAACAGTATCTGGAATACTGTGTCCAGTTCTGATCACCACATTATAAGGAAACTAAGAAGGGCGAAGAACAGCAACAAAAATGATGAAAGGCTAAGTACATAAATCTTCTGAGCGATTGTGCATCTGTGTATCTGTAGCCTAAAGAACAGAAAGCTAAGACTGCAACCCGACCAAGAATAAAACGATAATTAATGAGTGGAAGTTACAAAGGGGGATCCAAACTCAAATTTATGACTGTGAGACCTACTAAAGCAGTGAAACAGCCTGCCTCATGGAGTTGAGAGTACTTTAGCCCTGGAGGTTTTCAACCAATCAA
The DNA here is from genome assembly GCF_900518735.1 of Pseudonaja textilis. The sequence goes on from NW_020769437.1 coordinate 223,517, forward strand.
TGGACTCCCGTTTGTTTGAGATGGTCAGGAATTCCTGCCCTCGACATGAAGTTGGAGTAGAATAGAAGTAAAGTAGAATAGAATAGAATAACAGAGTTGGAAGAGACCTTGGAGGTCTTTTAGTCCAACCCTCTGCTTAGGCAGGAAACCCTTCACCACTTCAGACAAATGGTTATCCAATCTCGTCTTAAAAATGTCCAGTGTTGGAGCATTTACAACTTCTGGAGGCAAGTTGTTCCACTGATTAATTGTTCTAACTCTCAGGAAATTTCTCCTTAATACTAAGTTGCTCCTCTTCTTAATTAGTTTCCATCCATTGCTTCTTGTCCTGCCCTCAGGTGCTTTGGAAAATAGCTTGACTCCCTCTTCTTTGTGGCAGCCCCTCAGATATTGGAACACTGCTCTCATGTCACCCCTAGTCCTTCTTTTCATCAGACTAGACATACCCATTTCAACAACCATTTTTATATGAAGAAGAACCATTCTTTATACGAAGAAGACCTCCAAAGAACCATTCAATCAGTGGTGGGATTCAATTTTTTTTTACTACCGGTTCTGTGGGTGTAGCTTGGTGGGCGTGGCAGGGGAAGGACACTGCAGAATTTCCAGTCAGAGGTGGTATTTGCCAGTTCTCTGAACTACTCAAAATTTCCACTACCGGTTCTCCAGAACTGGTCCGAACCTGCTGAATACCACCTCTGCATTCAATCCTAAAATTCTATAACTTGCAATTTCTATGTCTTTAGAATAGTTTCTATCTCAAAGGAAGAAATTGTTTTGGTTTATCCTGCTTGGTCAAATCCCAGCTCAAGCACTGTATTCTAAACAACCACAGTTTTTAAAAAAATCAAACAAGATCGAACAGGTCCAGAAAAAGACAAGGATCACCAGGGGATTAGAAACTAAACTCTACAAAGAGACAGCAGAGGCACTGAGAATGTTTAGCCTTAAGAAGGCTGAGATATAGATGACATTTTCAAATATCTGAAAACACATCACATTATCTTCAGGGGAGGTTTAGTTACATAAAGACAAATTCTGATTGCATATTGAGGGGAAAAAAACCCCTCCTAATATCAAGATTAGTTCTCAGTTACCCAGAGAAGTGGTGGTTTCCACATCCAGCTGCATGAATTCACAGATTCATGCATCTGTTGTGGCTGTTTTGATTTTTTGTTCTTGCACTGAAAAGAGGGCTGGACTAGATAACCTAAAGGACCAGTATCAGTTATATGGCTTTGATGATTATGATTCCACTTGTTATTCCTTACCATCCATGATACTGTGTTATTTCTAACTAGTGTCACAACTGTCACATTTATTTCCTATAATTACTAATCTGGTTTTGAGCTCTGTCATAGCCAATATTAGCTATCCCATCTCTATATTCTTTCTCCGACAGCCTTATCTTCAGGCTATTAATAGAAAAGGCCACAGGCTTAGTATTTGAGTGCAGAACTTTTTGTGTGCTCACACCCCCTCCACTCAAAGCAGGGGTGGGATGTTAACGGTTTTGCCTGGTTCTAAAGAACCAGTAGCTCTGAAGAGCAGCAGACACCGAACCAGTTCAGTGTCTGATGCTGTTTTGGCCCACCCCCCGGCCTGGGCTCTTACCTGTCCTTTATTTCCTGCTTTTTCAACCTCAGCTGCTTTGCGCGGCACAGCTAAGGTTGAAAAAGCAGGAAAAAAAGAGGTTTTTCAAACGCTGTGCACTCGCACGCAGTGCTTTTCAGCTGTCCGGGCGGCACAGCTTAAGCTTTTTTACATGCGTGCACCTGGACTAGGATAAAAATTAAACGAGAAATTATAGTGTTTGATTTTATAAATCTTCCCCTCCATGATATTATAAATTCTAATTTTATGGAATTGTTTGTATGAGGGATTGTGTAGATAATGTTGCATCATGCGAGGGGAAAAAAAGCATAGATTTGGATTTTTCACATTGTAGCCTGCCTGCTCGTTTGTCGTCCTTTTAGGGTCCAAAGCCAAAGCATAATTAAATAAGGATCCAAATCTTCCACTATTATAATGGCATCTTGTTAGAAAGGCTTTATCGATAAATACCTTGCTATGCATCACATTGGACATAAACAGCCACCGTTTCAAAAAAAAAAAAAGTGAAAATCTTAGAAGTTCATGTGGTCACAAAATACGTTGACTAGGTTGGCTATCCATGCCTAGAAGGGGCTGTATTTTGTTCACACCCCATGAACAATTCCAGTTGTGAAAAGTAGTAGCAAATTAGTAGGAAGTTAAAAAAAAGAGAGACTTTGAATGCTATCTGAATAATTCTCCAATCAAAAAGCTGAATGAACAGAAAGAACACCTGAAAAATAATATCTTTCCACTCATAAAGCCTCTCCAGAAGAGAAAATATTCTGTCAATGGACTGATACTACCTAGCTATAAGCCAATTACTCTCTCTCCCTCCCTCCCTCTCTCCCTGCATGTGTGTGTGTGTGTGTGTGTGTGTGTGTGTGTGTGAGAGAGAGAGAGAGAGAGAGAGAGAGAAAGAGAGAAACATATAGAATAGATGGATTATAAAAAGGATAGGGAGGGAGGGGGGAGGAGGGAGGAAGGGAGAAAGAGAGAGAGAGAGAGATGTATCCTGATACTGAGATTGAATGGAGGTTATCATTTGATGTTAATAAAATGAGGCATTCAAAGTTGGAGGAAGGAAAGACTGGCAAAACAAAAAAGAAATGTTGACAGCTATTGAGCTGGATCACATTTGTTAGATATGTTAACAAACACAATGTCAGTTGGAACTGGGTATCATCAAAGTTGAATCAATGAATAATTAAATTCTTTTTATTTATTTATTTTATCCTACCTTTATTATGTTTTAATAAATAACTCAAAGTGGCAAACATACGTAACACTCCTTCTTCCTCCTATTTTCTCCACAAAAGCAATTCTGTGATGTGCGTTGGGATGACAGACAGTAACTGGCCCGAAGTCACCCAGCTGGTTTTCATGCCTAAGTCAGAACTAGAACTCCTGGCTTTTAGCCTGATGCCTTAAACCAGAGGTCTCCAAACCTGGCAACATTAAGGTTTGTGGACTTCAACTCCCAGAATTCTTCAGCCAGAAGCTGGCTGGAGAATTCTGGGAGTTGAAGTCCATAAGTCTTAACGTTGCCAAGTTTGGAGACCCCTGGTTTGGAGACCTCTGCCTCAAACCACTAGACCAAAGGCTAATTAATTGATGTTTAAAAAATTATTTTGGCTACAGACAACTTTGAAAATGACACTTCTTTTTCTTGTGCCATATCCATCATTGGACATTGGTGATCTTGTTGGTGATCCTATTTTTATCAACAGCCAGCATCCTTAAATAGAGTTTAATATTATTGATTCTGTATAATCTGCCAGTCAAAGCCTCTAAAGATTCTGTGATTTGAAGCAATGATACTGTTAAGGAAGAAAAGGCGGGTTAGGAAACGGGGAAGAGAAATTAAAAACTTTAAGCTACTGTTTTCAAATATTAAAAATGTGACACTAGCATGAGACTAAAACATATCATATCATCAGCCATGCCAAGGTAAATCCCAAAGGGCAAAAACATGAAATAATCAGTATCTATTAGAATAAACGGAAATTATGTTATGGCTAATAATTTCTATTTATTTCAATAGATCTTCTAAGCATGGCTAATTTGGATCCAACCAATGAATATTTACTAAGGCTTTCAACTACATACAAGAAGCTGATCTGAAAGCTGTAATGGCCCCTATCTTAATTTTGTCCTTAGAAGTCTATATTACCAGTGAGATTTATGGATCATTATGGCCTTCCTAAATATCTGTCTGTAAGATGATGACAGAAAATGTAAGGAAGCCCAAATAATTCACTTTTCAGAGTTCCTTCTACATCCTCCATTTTTCCATAAATACTTTTGACTGAAATTAAATATATTTCTGTGTCATTCTGTAGTCTTCTAGAAAGCTACACTAAAGCTGTCATAATAACATCAGAAAAGGAATGGCATCTAATAATGTGTGTTAAACTTCAGGAGCTTCTTTGCGATTTCATTTATTGGTGATTGCTTGCATATGTGTGTGTGTGTGTGTGTGTGTGTGTGTGTATGGTTGTATAATATCATCCAAATCCATTTAATGAATTGAACTAATTAAAATATTTTACTAAATGAAAAACCAAGGCTGTCACATGAAAACTATAATCTTTTTTTTTCTAAGTTGGAGCACTTAATTGGACAACTGTATTCTTAAAACTTGTTCTGACCAAGGCTTCCTGAGACTGTAATTAAGCACACAATTAGTTAAAACAACTCTTGTTTTATTTCAACACTGGGAATTATGTTCATTCCCAGCCCATAATGAGTCCCAAACAGTCCCTTCGAGATAAGCACTCACCTTTCTTTCCTTTGAATTGCTGCCAACAGCTAGAGTGCCAAATGAATTATAAAAAACAAGTGAAGTACAAAGTCCACACACAGCTTCAAGAATTAATCCGAACAGAACAAACGATTTTGCTTCCTGCAAAGGTTTCATCACCTTTGCCTGTCCTTTATACCAGTGGTGGGATTCAAAACATTTTACTACTGGTTCATAGCTTAGTGGGCGTGGCAGGGGAAGGATACTGTAAAATCTCCAGTCAGAGGTGGTATTTGCCGGTTCTCCAAACTATTTGAAATTTCCACTACCAGTTCTCCAGAAGGAAGAATATCACCTCTGCTTTATACCTTTTGGGAGAGGCAATCACCTCCAAGCCTTACTTCCCAGTCACCCCTTTTGTCTCAGCTGCTCTTGCCTTCTAGCAGCTCTGCGCACATGGGCACTGGGAACAGGCTCCCCTTGTTCCTCGGCCTCGCTGCTGCCAGACTCTGGAGGCTCTGGAGTCAGCACCCTACTCCCAGATGGTCCTGGCCCCATCTCTGCATTGAATGCAGGACCCTCGTCTGAGTCCTCTTCAGACTCCCTGACTGTCTGATCTTCCCCATTGTCCAAGTCCACTGCTGTCTGCACAGGCTGCCGGTGAACTACAACAAAACTTTCCTATCCTTTTATCAAGTCTCACAGGCACATCACTGTGTGGTGCTTTGTTAATTAGAGGCCATGAAGTTAAAAATCTGATCATCTAAGCATGTAAATACTTGATGGGTCCCTTGTCTCTAAGCTAGAGACTGAAAAATGGCATTGCTTGTATAACTGGATGTTTACCACAGCAACAGGAATGCTCTGCTGAATAACTTAATTGTTCCTTTTTTGTCTTCTTTAAGAAAAGGTAAAATATTGAAGACAAAAAAATATCACATACAATCTGCCGGTGAGACATAACCTAACAGCCTGCTACATGTTTATGTGTACTGCTTTTCATGTTAATCATTATATATTGATTGAAATGGCATTGGGGAACAAATTATATTGGATTGCTTAGAATGCTTCCTTTGGAGAAACATTCATACTATTCCAGGTTCAAAAAAATTCCTTTTAAAATCAGGTGGAACAACTTTGCTAATAAACATACAGAATTCATAGAAGATGGACTAGAGCAGTCTAATCTGGGAATAGAGAATTCGCTATTACACAAGTTTAAAATTCATGTTGGCTACATTTAAATTGTAATTATATCTGATGAAGATTCAGATTTTATTTTCCAACAAATGGCAATAGCACTTAGACTTATATACTGCGTTACGGGTTCTCATTTTACCCACCTTGGAAGAATGGAAGGCTGAGTCAACCTTGAGCCTGGTGAGATTTGATCTGCCAAATTGCAGGAGCTGGCAGTCAGCAGAAGTAGCCTGTAGTACTGCACTCTAACCGCTGCACCATCGTAGCTCATATAAATATAATTTTTCCTATACCACCTTTGATTGTAAACTATCAAAAATGTTAATGTTGTATACTTATCCAGAAAAAGGGCCGCCCCAAAAGTATGATAATCATTTTTACAAATAACTCAAAATGGCAAACATATCCAATACACTTCCTCTTTTTTCTCTCCACAGCAACAACTTTGTGAGGTGAGTTGGGTGGAGAGAGAATGACTAGCCCAAGGTTCATGATAAGGGTACCCTTTCATGGATAAGGCATGACTAGAAATCTCCTGCTTGCTAGCATAAATCACATTATTGTATTCCTTCCCCTTGATTATCCAATTTATCATAGAACTCAACACTATTTATTTATTTGAATGTATAAGCCACACAATTCCAATATATTTCCTGACATTGAAAATATAGATTTTCTTGGATTTGATATGGCCTGTTGCTTTAAACCCATGTTTCCCAAATGTGGGTAAATTATCCAAAATTGGCTAAAAGTGTTTTTTCTTTAGGCATACAAACCCATTACAACCCAATCACAACATGGATATTTAAACTGACTTCAAAGCATTTCACCTACATTGGGTAAAAAAGAAGTTTCTGATAAGTGGTTTTGGGTAAGGAGAAAAAAAAACCAGTTTGGGAAGCACTGACACTAAACTGCATTGTTACATTTGTGTTTTTCTATTTCTCTAATGAGATGCTTTATCCATTTCATATAAATGGATCTTTAAAAGCAATAATTTCCATTCAGGAATAATTAGTTCTGAAGGCCACATAAGTATGGAAAATGCTTATTGTCACCTAAGATGTTCCTTCTCTGCTTTCCTACCCAATAACCAAGGAAGGAACATAGTTATTTTTTTAAAACCAAACCAAACCAAACCTCATAGTTATAGTCTAATGATGCAGAGAAGCCATTTTCTTGAGAATGTGAAATAATGCTGAGGATAAGCACCGTCTAGTTTCGTGGGCAAAAGGCATTATGGTTAGAAAAACTAACTTCCTCTGTTGATAGAAAAAGTATCTGCAAGAAGTCTTTCTCCCCTCTAGATAGAGAATGCAACTTCATTTATTGCCAATTATCTAAGGGCTATTTCACTGAAAGAAAATACAGCGGCTGTGAACCAAGAATTAATGGAAGATCGCAACCACTGCATCCTGGGGGAAATGGTATTAATACTCAGGGAAAAGAAACCAGTGCTATTCTTTGACCAGTGAAGGATCAGTTTTAGAAAGTGTTCTTTGCAACTTTGAAACATAAAAAAGTTAAAAGCATGATGAGGATCTATGTACTAGAAAATCTGCCAAATCAAATACTATAGCACTACTAAGAACCATCACTAACAAGGAAACTCAGCCTGATCCAACTGCATAGAGCCCTTTTAAACTTCAACCTGTTACATCTTCCCTTCTTTTTTCTTTCTTTCCAAGCTTGCAAGACTAGGATAAAGCCTGTCTCCCATTTATATTGATTCACACTGCAGAGAAGCTGCCTTAGAAGCAGGATTTTAAAAATTTAAAAAGAATGTTTCTAAATTAGTATGGGTTTGTTTAAAACCACTAGGAGGTTTGCTTGCAAGCAGAGCAATTAGTATTGAAGGATAAATTATGGGTAATGCAGCCCGTTTAATTTCTTCTTAAGTAGCTTATTGGCAGGACAGGGCTTTGTTTTCCTTTTAAAGTTCAGAACGCAAGGGGCAAAAAAACATTCCATATTTTTTAATCCATTTAAAATTAAATATCTCCTGTTGTTGTGTAAAGACTGGTGTTCTTAATTCACATATAAGGTAATAGCATAAGATAAATGAGGGCCAGTAATAACTGATATGAAATAGAACATAGTTGCTAGTATTGTGAGATAATGCTTTTGAAATACATTTGAATGTTTTTTTTTTAGAAAGCTGCCCTTGAAACAAGCATCCTGGGTACCGTATATTACTAAACTTCCACTTGGGGGCAACCGTGTTCTAGATTTTTAGAAAGAAAATACAAGCCTTCCTGCAAATTCAATCCAACTGATATATTTTCATTTTAAGGATAATAATAACATGTAAATAATTCAACCAATTTTAAAAAGTAGAATTTTTCAGAAAATACTGCATTCCACATGTTTGTGCTTCAGTAATAATTGTTAAAATACCCTTTTAAACATAGATAGAGACCAGATTCTATTGTTTCCAAGTTTTGCATCTTCACTCAGTATGTGCTTGCCAAAATATTGATTTGTATATTTTATCTAAACAAACAATGCAATGGTAAAACTCTAAAAAAAATGTAAAAAGTGAATGCAGGAACAACAGCAAAATCTACATAGAAGAAGTTTAAAAATATTTGGGGAACATGTACCGTATTGATTTCAGTTAAGAGAAGATTTTAGTTATGCTATATGTTGTAACATGCTTTTCTTTTAAAAGGATATAAGCTACATTTATAATTGCACCTTGTGTGGGAAATATGTCACTGCTTTTCATGAAGCACATTGAAATATTTCTGGTATTTGTGAAGAAAAGGTAAATATTTTTTGACATTTCCATTATCTTTGATGTTGGAGGGGACTTAACCAAAGACAAGATATAGTTTGGAATAACTTTTAATCTTGTTTTTCATTTGAGGCTGAAATTCTTTTCTATATTCTTTCTTTGAATGCTTGTCCCAAAGATGCTTTTTCAAGAGGCCATTGGACTTTTTTTTTTTTCTCTGAAGACTTTTCGCTTCTCATCCAAGAAGCTTCTTCAGCTCTCTTCAACCTCTTGAAAAAGCACCTTTGAATGCAATGTTTCTCAACCTTGGCAACTTTAAGATGTTTGGACTTCAATTCTCAGAATTCCCTGTTTGAAAATTTTGGGAGTTGAAATCCAGATATTTTCAGCTTGCCCACATTGACAAATTAAATTGCATTAAATGGATACAGTGATAATTGATACTTCCACAGCACTCTTAATGGTTTCTGTGTCTCCTAATACTAGAAATAGTTGCTCGAAATTAATTTCCATATTTACAAGGATTAGCTGGTACAGACGCTTGAAAAGTTTGCAAAAACAAACAGCTGCTCTTTCTTTAGTGGTAGTGAAATCTGTAACATTGTCTTCTTCACACAACAGATCAAATTTTGAAAATGACACTGTGAAATAGTATTTGTGGCAAAAGATAAAAGCAGCATTGCACTTCAAGTTCTCCAATGTAGATAACCACTATGATACTGCTGTTTACTGCCTATTACCTGGGTCCAGAATATAACCCTATTATAATATTCATATAGACCAGTGTTTTCCTACCTTGTCAAATTCCAGGTAAGAGGATTTCCAAAATTAACCTGCCCATATGATTGTTCCTGGGAATTCTGGAAATTGAAGTCTCTGTTGCGATATCTATTTATTTACCTAAAACTTTTGGAGGGCTGCCCAATTTTACCTAAGTGATTTTGAATAGCTCACAGACAATTCAACAGAACCTAAGATAAAGAAGAGAGAACCACTGTATATAAACTAATAATGATAATAGGTTACCGAATTAGTGGGGTGTGTGTCACCCAGAATAACCCTAGCCACAAATCAATCCTCCATGACATTTAATGTCTGCATGGACCCATAGATATGCAAAAAACTAGTAAGCAACTATGGCTGAGAACAGACTTGGAATCAGCAAAATGTTATGTCAGCCCCTGCCCCCCCCATCCATCTTGAATCAGATTTGGGGCTGCCATAAGAGAGGATGGGTAATTGTGGGAATGCAAGTACAGTGAGAAAGAGAGGTTAGCCACAGCAACATTCTCCAGAGCCCAAGGCCGAGTCGCTGGAGTTTGGAGGAGAATGACTGGACTTGGTGGGAATTCAGAATGGAGGTGGATTGGAGAGTGTGACTTGGGTATCATCAGAAACGGAGTTGGGTGTGAGTTTAATATAGCAGGGGAAAACGTGGGAATTCAGATTTGAGTTTTGCCAATATGACTTCTCTAATAAATTCTTACTCGGATGAACTTTGTCTCTGAATGCTGAATTGAAATGGAGAGCTTGGTTGGAATGCTGACATGTTAATCTTTCCAACTTCAATAGATGTTAGTTTTGCTCCATAGATCATAATCCTAAGGAAGTTTAGAGATAAAAAGCATCCCCGCCTCTGTTTTTCCAATACCAACCATAACTATTTTTTTTCTAGATAATTGGTAATCGTAAAAGACAGGTGCACTATAGCAGTAGAATCATGCTTAGACTTATATACCACCTCATGGTGCTTTACAGACAAGTAGTTTCCAGAGTCAGCATATTGCCTCCAGCAATCTGGGTCCTCATTTGACTGACCTTGGAAAGATGGAAGGCTGAGTCAACTTTGACCTGGTCGGGATCGAACTGCTGACAGTTGGCAGAATTAGCCTGCAATACTGTATTCTAACCATTGCATCATCATGGCAAAGTTTGTCACTCCTGGTTTACCATGAATAAGTATAGTAGGTTAGTAATTCTGTGCTAATAATTTGAAAATCCTCTTAACAAAAGAGAAAAACATCAAATAACTAACAAGTAAAATAGTCTTACCAACTATTACATACCACTATAACAGGAAGGGTCATTTAAAATAATAATCTCAACCCATAATAAGATGCAATTCTTTTAGTCAACACTGTGAAATGCAAAATATTCCACATTAGGCTTAATTTTGCTTTCTGTCTTGTAAGTTATAAAGCTTTGACTACCCCCAAAGATTATGCAATTGTACCTCGTAACAAAATCATGTAACAAATGATGAATAATACAAACGTTATTTCAAGATACAATTTCATTGCCCAGGAACTTTGCTAAGAAAATCTATCTCCCTTACTGTCTGTTAGACATCTGCTTCTAAAGGGGAAAAAAACAAAGAAAAATGCTCCGTGACAGTTTTTACACTTTGATTAAATTGAAAACAGTTTTTTATATATATATATATATATATATATATTTATATATATATATATGTAGATCTTTTGTTTTTGTTGTTTTATGTC
>NW_020769437.1:234690-386162 GCF_900518735.1 Pseudonaja textilis
GAAGTATCTAGGCAACGTTTCGATGAAGTCTCATTCATCATCTTCAGGCTTCTGTCTCCAGCTCTGTGCTTCTCAGAGTAATGGAGATTGCAGCTGCTTCCTCCTTTTAACTGCCAGTGGGGGTGGAACTTGATTGGGTGGGGGCTTGGCTGTGTTCTGATTGGGTGGAGGTGTGTTCTCATTGGTAGGGGGTTTGGCTGTGTTCTGATTGGTTGGGGGGTTAGCCGTGTTCTGATTGGTTGGAGGCGTGTTCTGTTCAGGAGGGGGCTTGGTTCCAAACCCGCCCTCATGAACGAGTACCTAACAGACGAGTACCTAACATGAAGAATGACACCAGACCCACACTCACTCTGAGAAGCACAGAGCCGAAGACAGAAGCCTGAAGATGATGAATGAGACTTCATCGAAACGTTGCCTAGATACTTCGATCCTTACGCGGGAAAAAACCCAAACAACCAAAGATCCACATACAAATACCCGCGAGAACCTCAGAAAATATATATATATATATGGCATTCAGCTTTGTTCGGGTATTTTCCCACGTCATTGTAGTTGTGATTTTAAAGTTGTAGCAACGTTTCGGCAGAATCTCTTCTGCCATCATCAGCCAGAAGCCTAATAATGCAGAACAATGTCAAATGAATTGAAAACAAATAGAATGTGAGACCGAGAAAAACAAGTAATAATTGGAAAAGAGCTACTGTATAGTTTCATTTGTCAGAATAGGTTAAAGAACATGCAGGACATTAATACTAAGGCAGACTAATGCATGAGTAAATCAAAGTTCAAGACCAAAGTAGTTACATTCAGCACTGCCCCCCAAATTATCTTGCAAGATGCAAGGTTATCTTGCAAGCTATAAAACGTGAATTTTCAATTTATAATTAAAATAAATATTAGGGGAAAAGTTGCACAACAGAATTCTAGCAACTCTTAGGCTGCTATTTAGGGTAGTACAGAGGCTCTTAATTTCTTTTAAACTGGAACAGCCTTTAACATCAATTTATATCATTTTTTCTATTTCCAAGTATCCTAAATATCCATCCAATGTTTAAGACAGTGTCTGAATTTAAGAGCACAGATTATTAACAAACACAGCCTGTGACATTAGCCCTTGCCACTTTTGCCGTTTTTCTCCCGATGTTGTAATTTTAAGTTCAGGTAAACACACAACTGAAAATATTAGTCCCTTCATTGTTTCTGACAGGTATATAATCCATGGAATACTGAGATTATTTATATCCTTGAAGAACTGTCTTCTTGCCTTTATTCTCTTGTTGTCAGATGAATTCAAGTTTCCATGGAAACTGAGATGAATTAGGGAATTTGTGAAATCCAAATGAACAGGACCAACTCGACAATCTTATGTTTCATAAAACATTAAAATGAAAATAAACAACACAGTGGCAAATTTGAGCAGGAGATAAACCCCCAAACCAGTTATTTATTGAAGAGGTTGAGTAATGTTAGTGCAGTGCTAGTACCCACTTTTTAAAAATGAAACGCTCGATTAATGCAGTCATACATGAGCCTGATACGTCACTACATCTTACAAATATTCCTACCATTGATTGTAGCTGAAGGCTGTGACATTTGCATCAGATTCGCAACACCTTGATTAGGGCTTGATTATACCTGTACAATTCTTGGTTAATCTGTCATAAATCCATATTTCTCCACAGGAAGAGTCAAGCAACACTGTGGGTTTAATATTATACTTTTTTTCTGTTCATGCAAGAAAACAGAAACTCCTCAAGAACGAGAAACGATGGTTCAGGCTACCAGATTTATTTATTTTAAGGTTGGCTGAGTCAAAGCCTTTTTTATTCCAATTTATGTTTTATTCCAAATACTTTTCCTAGTCTTTAGGATACAGCCCTCTGACTCTTTAAGTGCCAGCTTCTGTTTCCGTTTCGGATGTCACTGTTTTCAATGCTAGCACCTGGCCTTGTCTGAACTGCATTTTCTAAGATTGGCTTGGCTGACTTTTTGGGGTTTTGCCAGTAGTGATGACAAGCCTACTGTTATGACGTCTTGTATATCAGTAAACAAACTTATATCAACTGCTTTGCCGAATCAAATGAACTACCAAGAGGAATAAAAAGGGAAAGAAAAGGGAGGGGAAAAAAAGAGTTTGGACACCAAACTACACACACACACACACACACAAAAGCAATCAGACAAACATTTCTTCAGCAGTTGTTTGGTAGTAATACATATGCAGATTTCAAAGCAAATATTGACTATTCGTATTCACTATCCATCAAAGTAAGCATATTAATAATCATTTGGTGCAGGCTAATTTATACACAATAGCTTTTTGGCAGCTGTGCAAGCACACTCTACACACACAGAGCAAAATTTTTGAGAAAACATTTCTTGTAATGCATGATTAATAGGACTGGGTAATGCCATGGATCTGATCCCTAAAATGTGTTTTAGAAATGCAAAAAGCATCCATGCAATCCTGGAAAAAGACCCAGCTGCTTTAAAGAGTCATAGTATCCACAACCATTGTGTGGATCTTCATTTGCCATATTGCTTAATCTGCACCATTAAGTAGACACACACAAACACACACACACACACACATATAAAATCTGTGTATTGCACTTCAGTGTAGAGCTGCTAACATGCAATCAATCTGAAAATTTTAACCTCCACAAATACAGATGAAGAATACGATCTTGAAGGTAATCGCTACTCTAGGGGTATTACTGGCATTAATAGAGCTCCTTTAAGTAAGAAATAAGCTATTGAAGACTCATTTGGATGTCTTTAGGGGAACAGATGTAAACATAATTGAGCTATTTTTATATTTGGCCTCATTTAATCTCATATGCAAATGAGTTACTTTGGCTGAACCAATAAGCTCCCATTGCTGGCAAGAGCTTTTTTTTTTTCCACAAAAATTTGACAGTTTTGGTTTTTGGTTTTAAAATGCTCTCAGCATTTAAAAAGAAATTAAATGTGACTTTGTGAATTAATTAACTTTTGAATACACACAATACAACAATTTAGTAAATAGACGCACTTCAAAATCATTGCAACTATTCACAGTAGCAAGAACTAGTACAATGCAAAACCTTCACAAGAGCTACATCATACCAGTGCAAGGGAGCTCCCCCAAAACAAATGATTCAATTTATTAAAGCAGTTACATCTTCTTCCTGGCTTCTACTGCTGCTGCTTTGGAAGCTAATCCTGGTGCTCTGCACATACTTACATAGATACACAGATATGTATTTATCTAGCGCAAGCATGAAAAAAGTGTGCAGCTGTTTTCATGTTTGAAGATTTGTACTCTGGTTTTGTTCCAGGCCATTGCAAAGCACCAGCGTAGAAAGGGAAATGCATGCATGACGATGCCACAATGCATGTATTGGTGTTAGATGTAGAGATGCAAGTATATAATTATCATATTCATATTGTCATTTTGCATCATGATTCCTCTGCTTAGACTCCATATCAGTGTGGACCCAATAGTTTTAATGTAGTATAGATCAATGGGTTTGACAAAATAGATAAGAGATGATGAATGCCATACACAGGGTTCGGTCCTATGCCCTGTACTGTTGAATATATTTATAAATGTTATTTATTTATCTTGTCATGTTTATGTTTATATTACAGGTGAAGACCCTTTGAGAGCTGTATGCAAGGTAACTTCATTTTAATGTATGCCAATTAGTGTATACTCAAAAGTGACAATGAAGTATTCTATTCTATATTCTATTCTGTTTGTAAATAACTTGATGAAGGGGTAGAAAACATCACTATGAGATCTGTGAATGATACAGAGATGGGGAGGAATAGTAAATACTATATGTAGGGCAAGAGGAAAAAATAGACAAAAACCACAGAACATATGTGGTTCTGGAAAACAAATCAAATGTATGAGTATAGAATGTGGGTTATGGAACAGTGGGCTTAAATTGCAAGGATACTGATTTTCTGGGGAGTTTGGGAAATCATTCCTAAAGATAAGAATTGTTCAAGCATGGATGAGACTTCCTTAGGAAGTGGTAGGCTCTTTTTCATTGGAGACATGTAAAAAAAGAAGCTGGATACCAAACCATATGGGATGCCGCGAGTTGGAAAAAGTGACATCTAAATTTTATTTCCAATTATTACTGTGAATACCTCCATATGTGGATCTGTGGCTTGATTTAATAAAATAGCAATAACACTTAGACTTATATACCGCTTCATAGTGCTTTTACTGAACTCTGGGTGGTTTACAATGCAAGCATTATTTGCATATCACCCCCATTTTACGGGTCCTCATTTTACCAACCTTGAAAAGATGGAAGGCTGAGTCAACCTTGAGCTGGTCAATGAACAGAGTCAGCCTCCAATACTGCATTCTACACACTGCACCAGCCTATGAAGTATTTTAAGTACTTAAAGTATATAAAGTACATTTTTTTCAGCATAGCAAACAGCATAGTGTATGCTAAGCAGCATAAGAATTCAGTCAACTTTCTCTAGTGCATGCTTTGATAATTTATTTATTTTGTCAAACGCTTACAATATAATAGAAATAAGAATAAACATAAGTTTAAATACATGAAATAGAAACTAATAATTGGGGACAATAGGACAGGGCCTATACTATAATACTATCTAAAATACTTTTAAATATTGGAGTAGGTAAACAACCTTAGTAATTCATAAAATGGGATTATATTTCTTTAAGATAAATTTAACTTAAGGTAATGAAAGATGTTCTGAAGTAAATCTCTGAATATTACTTCTACATCATTCAAGATTGCACATAAAGATCAGCATCTTTGACATCACACTTTTGTATCAAAGATAACTTGCTTATTGATACTGTATGTATAACAGATATCCTTAGTACAAATTTGGTTCTTCTTTTTAAGTGTTCAACTGTATTATTGGTTGCAAGATAACCATACTTCTCATGCCATCCATTACAGTATCATCCATTACATAGAAGAAGATAACATGGATGTTGCAGGACATCTGTGGAAAGAGCCTTTTAATGTTGTACAGAGTTCACAGATAAAAGAATATTTTGTTTTTGTTGCCTGATTCTTTTCCTTGTGGCCTATGTTGCGGAGTCAGCAACATTTTTAATGCCAGTTGCTATTAAATTATTTTGCATGAATATTAAAACATTTACCAAAATCTCATATCAGAGACATCACCATGAAGATTTCCCTGGTTTCCATGTAAGTATTGACAGAACACTTGGTCTCATGCATTTATTATTAAAGGATTTGTAGATCATGTCATACTGATCATATCACATGATATTTGGGACATTTTAGAGATGGGGACTGTTGTGGCCCACCAGCGAGCCAAATTCAGACAGTGAGAAGGTTGGGGAGGAACATGGGCCAGTCCTGGAGTCTGGGGAAGGCTCTGAAGAATGCTCTGCATCGGAGGCAGAGATGAGGCCAGGGCCTTCTGACTGTTATCAGCTGCCTTTGGAGTCAGACATTAGTGAGGCAGAAGAAGAGCTGGAGCCTGTTCCCAGTGTGTGCATACGCAGAATTGCCAGAAGAAGGGAACAGCTAAGGAACAAGGGTTGACTTGGGAGTAAAACCACAGGTGGACGATGAATGACCTTTCCCACAAGGAATAAAAGGGGAGCGAAAGGGGAGTGGGGTTTTGCAGGAAACAATTAGTTCATTTGGGTGAAGATCTGTTTCTGCATTCTTGCTACATTGTGGCGTCTGAAAGATATCGGCCTGGCAACTCTCCAAGCCTGATAAAGGTCGGTAATTGGGAAATATCTTGAAAGACTGTTGGCTGGGACTTTGCTGGAGAGGAAGTCACTGTAAACGCAATAAAAGGGGTTTTTCGGGACGAGGAATCAGCTTCGTGTTGTTGGGGAAGCCTAGGCCAGAACAGGGACACATACTCTGCATGCTACTTGTACTGTCCATTCACCTACCATAGAAGCTCATGTTTGCTCTATATCATTTACATGTTTATTACTGTGGCACGGTTATGCTTTTGGCAAGAAACAAATGAACACATTTGAACTTAAAAGCCACCTGCCCCCTGATTTTAAAATGCCATCCTTGGCTTCTATTTTTATTATTTCCATTTTTATATTTGGTAGGTTAATTTTAATTGCATTTATTGTGAAGTTGGAATCATGAATATCTTTTTTAAAAATGTATTTTGCATGGCATTGAATTCTTCTCTTATTGCAGTAGGTTAGAAATGTGCTAAATAAACAAAGAAGTAAATAAAAAGTTAAAAAAATAACATCTATCGTTTATGTAGATTTAAAATAACACATTTATTTGCCACAGAAACTGCAGTGCAAACTTTTTCAGTTAGAAAATCTTCTATTTATTTGGAGCCTTAATATCCTTAAAAAGTTCTTTTCTTGTTAAGTTAACTTCTCACTAAGAGAAAATTAATCCAATCTTTCATGTGTTATCTTCAATTTCTACCAAGGGAGCATTTGTAATAAGACAACTTTACACATGAGAATCTTCTGCCTTTATACCACATTAACTTGGACATTTATTTTTCCTGCAAACTTGGCAAATAAAGCAGCAATTTTCTTCACAACTGTGTTTCTGTTTTATATATTCTAAACCCAAAGTGAACATATTATAGCCCTCTTTTCAGCTTTCCAAAAGTTGTCAGCAAATTGTGGTTTTCAATGTAATGCAAGAGTAGCATGACAATTAAATATCTGGAAAACCACCAAATTTCCCTTTTTAATCTTACAGTTGACTTAAATTAAACTTTAATATTTCTCCTGGCTTCCTAGAACAGCTTCTCACCTGTAATCAGAAGTCAATTATATCTCTTCATCTACCTTTGAAAAAGTTGATTTGCCTGTTCCGAAGTCTAAAATGCACATTTAGTCATAATATTACAGGTTAGTCCTCAACTTACAACCCACAAAGAGACTTAAAAACGTTTTTCACAAGACCATTGCAAGCATCCTCATGGTTACATTATCAAAATTCAGACGCTTGGCCACTGGCTGGTTGCAGTGTTCTGAGGTCATGTGATCATCCCTTGTAACCTTCTGATGAGCCAAATCAATGGGGAAGCCAGATTCACTTCACAACCATGTTACTAATTTAACAACTGCAGTGATTCCCTTAACAATTGGGGCAAGAAAAGTCATAAAATAAAGCCAAACCCATTTAACAACTGCCGTACTTAATGACAGAAATCACTTTTGGTCGTAAGTCAAAGATTACCTGTACTTTTAGGCCAACCGAGAGCCACAAAATACCCTACATGGTTTTGAGATCTTCCAAATGTTTTTGCATAAGGAAAACAAAGGGAAAAGGAGGAAGAATAAATAGGAGGATTTAATGACTGGGAACATTGTTTCTATGAGTAGCCTACAAACTGTTGGATGGATGGATTTTATGTAAAGAATCAGTTACTCTATGCTTGCCTCTTTCACTCTCTTGCCCTTGCAAGAGTCTTGGACACAATGATATCATCTAAGCACCTTGAATGACTTTAGCCCTTCCCACATTCTATTTTAAGACTGCAATTTAGCAGATGTCATGGTTTGAATTGCAGCTACATTTACAATCCCACACCTCATATTGATTTTACTTATCGTTTTATCTGATCCAAGGTTCTAGATAGCTCAGAACCCACATGGATTAGAAGAATGAAATGTTGTTTTTCTTTTGTTTTTGTTTAAAAATCATGCAAACTGTTTTGCATCTAATTCATGAATTGGATTTCTAAAGCTTTGGGGATCTTTTTTTTAATTGGGCAATAATACAATTAATTTGCTTTTAGGATTCAAAAGACTAAATTTCAACTCTGACATAAACAGAGCATTTAGGCATATATTTTCATTTGCTAATAAATTCTGTTTGGTATTAATGACATATGTTTTCATTTGCTAATACATTTAAAACATTTCCGTACTACCACTTTAGAAACAGTTCACAGCTAATCCAAGCTTTATTTTATTTTATTTTAATTTATTTATCAAATGTATATACCTACCTATCTCACCTACATGACTCTTGGCAATTTACAAATGAAAGCCACACAGACATATCAAAGAGACATAGATAAAAACAAAGTTAAAAACAGGAGTACAAAAACTATAAAGGGATTTATACAAAGGGATTGCCTTCAAGCCATCAACCAACCAACCCAAACCTGTATATCATTCTTAGTTCCCAAGTCTTCTCTCCTGAAAAGCCAGCAAAATGGGCTCCTACATCACCTCTGGGGGCAAGTTACTCCATAGGGAGTTTTTTTATTTTTGACTAATTGGGTCTGCAACATACCCTACTACTTGACTGGGTGATATGAGTCAATGTAATTGGAACAAGATGGTTGCTCACTAACTTGGTCCCACGCTATGTACAGCTTTAAAGGTAATAACCAACACCTTGAAATGGACCTGGAAGCAAACTGTATTCTCCAATTGTATTCTCCTCTAGTTGTTTGAAATGTTAGAAACAGAGCAGAATTCATTGTCTAACTCAAGCTGTTCATGATGCTGAAGTAAGAAAAATTCTAGCATCCCAAATTCTGACAAAGTGGAAAGAAAACTTTAAAAAGTAGCTTTACACATACTGTGTTCACTCATATCATGCTGAAGAGATATGGATTTCTGAGGGAACAGTCTAAACCAAGGGTCTTCAAACTTGGCAAGTTTAAGACTTGTGGACTTCAACTCCCAGAATCCCTGAGCTATTATGACTGGAGGAGGAATTCTGGGAGTTGAAGTCTACACGTCTTAAAGCTGCCAAGTTTGAAGACCTCTGCTCTAAAGTCTGGAGCAGGAACTGCGAAACCACCAACTAACATCTCTTTTATTGTATCTTAAGTTTAGGAGTTAAGTTGAAAAGTGTGACAAGAGTTCCCTCCAATGGGGAAACTTAGATCTCCAATACTGCTGATTTTATGAAAGCACAGAAGTCCAGAGCTATTTTAGAATGATGCTGAATCCCATTCTACTTTTTAATTCAGCATGTCCTGGCTGATCTGCATTCATGTTTACTTCTTTGAGTTCTTTTCACTGCTCCCACACTTATAAATCTATAGTGTGAGTCACTGGGTTAGGGTTAGGAACAACATAATCAAAATTTCAGAATGATGATAAATTTTAAAGAATCTCAGATTACCAATGAACCGATTACTTTCTGCTGTAATTGCAATTTGCACAATAGAACATTTGCTGGTCTTTGACTATAATAAAGATTTGATTTGATTTAATTTGAGTTGGCTATACAGTAGTTCATTTTAATGATACTCACAGCTCAGTTGGCCATGCTACTGGGGAATGAGAAGACTAAATTGCATATATTACAAGGAATTCCGTCTGTCTATCTGTCTGTCTGTCTGTCTGTCTGTCTGTCTGTCTCTCTCCCTTCCATTTTACCACAAATTAAATTAAGTTTTAACTTTTCTTCTATCAATGGATGTAATCAAAGACAAAGAAGGATAATTAGTGTGTAATTAATTACTAGTCAATAGTTTCCCTCACAAAACAGTCCCAATTCTAGATCAAATTAGATGGACATGATCCAGGCGCCTTCCCTGAAATATGGTTATCTAGTGGGACCTCAGAAGTGTGCCTGCTTCATGGCTGCCTTACCTCAACAATCCAGCATACTCCCACCCTCTTAATTTTCCGAAAGCTATTAAAATTTGGCACATTACCAAAATTGGGGTAAAATAGTAGAGCCTGCAGACAGTTGTTGGTTGATTGCAGCCTCTTTTTTTTATAGTGTTGTAATTTTATTGTTGTGAGCTTTCTGATTATTTTAAGATGGGCAGCCATACATTTTTTTAAAATAAAAAATTAATTAATAATATTCTCCCTTTTGTTTGATGAGAGAAAATTCACTGTTTCCTTTCTGACAAAAGATAACTAGAAATGTGAAAAATTATTTACAGGGAATGGCTTGAATGGCTCCAACTTTTACTTATCTAAAATACGTCTATGTGTAAGAGAAAGAAAGAATTAATATATTATATGGATTTTTGCCTGACTGATAATATAATTCTTTGATACAAATTCAAGCCAAAGGATATTTCACTGTCCATATCCCTACTGATATTTTTCTCATATGCAGTGAAGCTGGCCAGCTTGTGGCCACAGATAGCCTTCACTCTGAAGTCTTTAGAGTACTTCCCGATTGTACAGCTGAAATATGGTAGCCCAGGTTTGCCAAAATAAGGGGTAAAAATGGTGCAACAAATTTCTGGAAAATGCCATGCATTTATTTTATCCAATAATCTGTTTCACTGAATAGGCCAAAAAACAAATACAAAAAAAAACCAAAAAACCAATACTGCCCACAGATACCAGTGTAGCCCCAATTAAATCCTGATCTCCTTCTCAAAGCAATAAATGAAAAAGTAAGACAAGTGCACAATATCTCTCAGGTCTCTTTCTACATCCAGATGGTGTTTTGCTTCAGATTTGTTAATAAGTTTAAGTGCATCTCTCCACACTCAGGCCTGCATGTTTAAATTCTCAAATACGAAGTTGCGTTTTCAGATCTGGGAATAGAGGGAAAATATTCCTAAGGCTCACCTGACTTTCTATGAGTTTCTATGGCCATAGTACATCTTGGTTGCAGTGACTGCCCTAGCATTACCCCCAGAAATCCAGATGGTGCTGATCCTGTTGGCCTTTCACAATGCATTAAAGACCTTTCCTCCCCAGACTTTTGGACCAGGGCATTAAGTGAACCCTATTGATTTATTTGTTTAGCTCTGAGCTGGAATTGGAGGTGGATAATTTTAAACTCCATGCACATTCAGTTACTTTTGGATGTTATATTTTTATCATGCTGGGGTTTATTCTTTTGTCCATTACCCAGAATCACTGTTGTAAGATGCATGGCTACTTAAATTACATACAGTCGATAGATAGAAAACAGATAATAAAAAGATCATTGCTAGGATAGTTTCTACTTCCAAAATGCTTGTATTTATTTGTCTGTGTATAACTTTCAATTTGACAAAACAGTACAACAGGGCAACAGTTTTGAATAAAAGTACCTCAATGGGCTGCTTTACAGAATGCATCCAAAATCCAGGACCCATTACTTTTGTGGGATTGGCAAAATTGTGGCCACTTCAGAACCACAGTGACTTCTCAGTACACTTCCCAGAAACCCATAGTTTGTGTGGTGCAAGGGAAGATGGGTGGCGTATATCTCCACCCTATTTCCCACTTCCTTACACTAAGTTGGCACTCACGTTGGAACCAAGGATGAAATTTAAAATTTCTTAATGACAATTATTATACTGCCATCTTATTTGGTCTTGAAGACACCAACGAATCAGATAACATCACTAAAGTTCGCAATATCAAATACACTCAAATACAACAAACATCTCTCCTGAAGATATCATTGAAATAACCAGAGATGGCCCTGAGTACAAATACAATGACGGCTCTGTGGCCCCAAGATTTTGTAGAGTTGTATGCAAAAATGAGTCCAGCAAATGCATATTCATTGATACAATAAACGCCATTGCAAAAACCAATCTCAACCACAAAAAACTTCACTCAAGGCCGGACTTTTCCATACTGCAAAGAATCCGCTCCCGTGAACTCTGCGCAGAACTCAAAAACCATCTAGACATGGAGAAAAGGATCTATACATTGACTACAGAGCTAATTGCATCAAAAGAAAGTCACACAACCCACAACTCAGCATCCAACCCCACCCCATCCAATCCAACAAAACTAGGCATGCACGCCCCTAACTACCTCTATTCCAACCACAACTGGCCTTAAATGCAAGCGACTCAATGCAAGAAGCCTTGTAAATAAAATACCTGAATTTCTCCTCTTACTAAATACGGCTAAATTCGACATTATATTTGCCTGTAAAACATGGCTCAACGCATCTCTCCCTGACTCCATTACCACAGTAAGAGACTATCATGTTTACCAATCAGATTGTGAAATCCGTAGAGGAGGTGGTGTTGCTATCGTCTATAAAAAGTCCCTACATCTAAAAAACATCCAAGTTACCTAAGAGCTTGCTATTCCTGAGACCATCGTCTGTGAACTGTCCTTAAATATCACATTTCAGTTCTTACTATGTTACAGAGTCCCTGATTATGACATGCAAACAAGCTAAATACACTACTAACATGGACAACATCCTGCCCACATACTTTTATCTTTCTTGGTAACTTCAATCTACCTCATATTAACTGGACCCTTAACGAATCTACAACTGAACCCACACATGCAACCTTCTACAATGCAGTAACAAATCTGGGACTAGAACAACTGGTAACCAACAACACTAGACTTAACTACCTCGATCTCATCTTCTGCAACAGTTTGAATTCAATTTACGGAATACAAATTAAACAACCCTTTTACAACATGATTCACTTTTGTCTCAACATACATCCACACAAAAATCATCACAATGACGGAATCCCCAATTATAACCTCAAAAAAGGCAACTATGATCTTATAACAACGATCTCTCATCCCTTGATTGGCAATTTCTATTCTCTGGATGCAATACTGTAGAAGACCATTACAACATATTTTTACTTGAAGTCAAAAGAGTCACCAAACTATATGTACCATTAACAACTCCCAAAACCAGAAAAAACAAATTACCCAAAATAATAAGGAAGCTTCAATCCAAAAAGAATCCACTTCAATCCACTTTGGCAGAAAAACAAATCTGGTCATGTTGCCAACTTCGAAAGCCTATACAAAAATTTATGCCACCAGATAAAAACTGAATGCACCAATTATCACATTAAACAAGAAGAAAACCTACGCACTAATTCCACCCACGCTTTCTACAATTTTGTAAACAACAAACACTATTAAAGCCAACCTCTTTAACACATTCTTTGGCTCAGTATTTGTAAGCAGCAATGGATCATGCCCAGTATTTCCTAATCAAACCACAGACAACTACAATGATCTAATACATACTGATTTTACAGAAGACAATGTTGAAAAAGCACTATGCAATCTAAAACCATCTCTATCTATTGGACCGGATGGAACATGTGCCTACTTCTTAAAAAAGCTATCTACTGCCATAGCAGAACCTCTAAGCATAATCTTTGAAAAATCTTTCAGGACCAGTTCCTTGCCAAAACTATGGTCACAAGCCATGGTCATCCCCATCTTCAAAAAGGGAGACCCCAGCCTAGTTGAAAATTACAAACCATTCTCTTTATGCTGCGTCACCTGTAAAGTCATGGAATCAATTATTAACCAATCCATCATCCTCCATATAGAAACAAACAACCTACTCTCTAATAAACAATTTGGTTTTAGGAAAAAACTATCATGTAATCTGCAACTCTTACACTGCAAAAACATGTCGACTACACAACTTGATCAGGGCAAAGCAATAGATGCAATCTACATAGACTTCTGTAAAGCCTTTGATTCAGTGGTACATGACAAACTACTCCTAAAACTAAAATCTTACGGTATCTCTGGTCACCTGCATAACTGGATAGAAGCATTCCTGTCAAACAGACAACAAATGGTCAAAATTGGAAGTGTCCTATCAAATTCTGTACTTGTCAACAGTGGTGTCCCCCAAGGCAGTGTTTTAGGACCAACTCTCTTCATACTCTACATAAATGACCTCTGTGATCATATTAAGAGCAACTGCATTCTCTTCGCTGATGATGTAAAGCTATTCAACACCACAGACAATACTGCTACCCTTCAAAAAGACCTTGACTATGTATCAGAATGGTCAAACAAATGGCAACTTCAAATCTCAACAAATAAATGCTCTGTCCTACATATTGGCAAAAAAAATCAGAAAATAAAATACAGGCTGAATAGTCAAGACCTTGTTGATGATCCAAACTCTGTCAAGGACCTTGAAATACTCATCTCTAATGATCTAAGTGCTAGAGCCCACTGTAACTACATAGCCAAAAAGGCATTAAGAGTTGTTAACCTAATCCTATGTAGCTTTTTCTCTGGTAATATCACACTACTAACTAGAGCATACAAAACATTTGCTAGACCAATACTCGAAAACACCTAATCAGTCTGTAACCCACATTATGTATCTGATATTAGGACAGTTGAGAAAGTCCAGAAATATTTCACAAGAAGAGTTCTCCACTCCTCTACTCGTTGTAGAATACCTTATGCCACCAGACTTGAAATTCTAGACCTAGAAAACCTAGAACTACACCGCCTTTGGTCCTATCTAAGTATAGTATATAAAATCATACATTGCAATGTCCTCTCACTCAATGAATACTTCAGCTTCAACCATAACAACACATCACTGAACTCTGATAGGAAGGAGAAAGGGATGTTGAAGCAGAACTAGAAATCATGGCTCTCTAAAGGCATCTGAAGATAAGATACCATTCTCTGAAAGACCCAACTTGTCTATCTGAGGTTCGGCTAAGAGCTCTATGCTTTTATTTATTTTCTGTATATGCCTCCAAGAAGCGCTTGTCTTCTCAGGCCCTGAAAACCATAAATCTTTCCACTCTAACTGTAAATCCTAAATATGTGCAATCCTCTGGCTCCCTGAGCAATCTATAAAAAAGAATGCATGTCAAAGAGATATAGGAAGAGAGTTTTAAAAGCCATTTTTTGGGGGGTGGGTGGGGAGAAGGCATAGCTAAAGGGAACCAAACTTTCTGCAGTTAAACAAGATTTATATTGAAAAGTCACTTCTATTTTTGATGGGAAAAACGGGTGCTTTTTATGGCACATAAGTTTTATTTGTAAAAATAAATAAGGTGCAAGAACAGAATAAAGAAGATTAATGACAATTATATGAGTAGCTTCTCAAAACTCTGAAGTAAGATTGCCAATGTTATGTCCTGAGGACTCAAGGAGTTCTCACTCAGGTCCACTCACTTTGTGTGGGCGATATTCCCCCATTTCCATTGGTTGGTTCTCCCCAGCAGCCAGCTATAAAAGCAGGCTGCGGGGTCCAACCGGTTGCTGATTGCTGCGAACCAGTTCCAGGCTTGGCAAGCACGGTCAGCCCTTTATTGTAAAATAAAGTACTGTTGCACTCATGCTCTGGTTCAGCCTCTCATTGCTCAAACTTAACACTGGCGACGAAGGTGGGATGGCTACCAGATGCACCTTGCAACCGCTGAGTCACTAGCCACCGATCCGCAGCCCAGAGAGAGCGATCGGCTGGCGATAAGGGAAACGCTGATCCGCAGCCAGAGAGAGCGGTCAGCTAACAAAACGAGCGATCAAAAAGAGCAAACGCAGATCCGCAGCCAGAGAAAGCGGTCTGATTCAAAAAGTTAGAAGCGTCTGTAGCCGCTTGTTAGCCCCGCTACGGGGAAAGTGAAGCGCTGCGAGCCGCAGCCGCTCTGCATTTGGCGCGAAATTCAAACGGGTGTCATTTGAATTTCGAGCCAGTAGGAATCACAGCACAGCGCTGTAGAGAGTCACTAACGCCCACTTTTTTTGGCGCGAATCAAGACACCTCCAACGGCTAGCAGCCAACGTGGTAACCCAGAGAGAGAAAGAGGGGGTAGCAAAAAACCTCTCCAGAGCTGATATCACTAGTAACTCACGAGCGCTCGTAGTCCCAGAGAGATTTTTTCCGCAGGTAGCCCAGCCGTTCCAGCACCATGAGTTCCAACCCAGTATTCCCGGCGTTTAAACCAGACGAAGAGAAGTGGGAATCGTATAAGAACCGTTTCAATCATTACATCGATGCGGTCGGCCTGGCGGATGCGGGAGAGCATTGGAAAAAATCCTATTTCCTAATCTACTGCGGAGCCACCGTTTACGATACCGCCGCAGCACTCGTAGCGCCGAGAGAATTGAAAAACGTTCCGTGGTCCGAGTTGCTTGAGATCCTCACTAACCACTACGCTCCCAGGCCTTCACAAATCGCCAGGAGGTTCACGTTCCATATGAGGAAGCAATCAAGTAAGGAGACCATCAATCAATATATGGCCGCCCTCAGAACAGCAGCCCTGCACTGCGGGTTTGGAACATACCTGGAGGACATGCTCCTCGATCAATTAGTTTGTGGGGTCAAGGATCTCAACCTACAGAGGCGCCTGCTAGCTAAAAAAGACCTCAACCTCGCGCAAGCGGTAGAGGAGGCCCTAGCAGCCGAGCTAGCAACGAACTCAGCCACCGAAATTCAGGGCCCAAGTGCCAAGCTAGCATCGTTCCCAGTCCATTCTGAAGAGGTGGAAGCGGAGGAAACCCACAACGATGAGAACGACGTCCACCGCCTCACCAATGACAGACGGTCACAGGTAGGGGCCAAACAAGAATACACCGGTCCACCCAAGCACATCACATTGTGCCTAGCCTGTGGGGGATCACATCAAAGGGCCACCTGCAAGTTTAAAGGAGCCGTTTGCAACAATTGCCATAAGAGGGGGCACATTGCGAGAGTCTGCCAAGCCCCCCAAAGCGCTGCACACAGACCCCCGTCCTCGCACTCGGGACCACAGAGGCAAGTATTAAACTGTCGCACGCACCGCCTTGCCAGGCGTACTTGCCACACTGTTAGTAAAATTTCTCTCTCCGTTTCCCTAGAAGGTAAACCGTGCCACATGGAGGTGGACACAGGGTCAGCGCTCTCAATCTCGTGGAACACCCTCAAGAGACTCCACCCTAGCCTATCTACTACCCGGCTTCAGAGATGCCAGTTCGGTCTGAAGGACTACCAGGGGAAGGCCATTCCCGTGATCGGCAGAGGCAAGTTCTTTGTCAGTTTTAGAGCTTTTAAAGGCCACCTACCTCTAGTGGTAGTTAACGGCAATCTACCCACCTTATTGGGGCTCGATTGGTTTCCCCACCTCGGCCTAGGGTTAACAGGAGTCCATGCTGTCTCAACCTCAGACACTGACTCCTTATTCGCTGACTACGCAGATGTGTTCAGCGAGGAGCTGGGGTGTTATAATGGAACCCCCATCTCGTTCACCGTTGACCCCCAGGCAGTCCCAATCAGATTAAAACCACGTAGAGTTCCATTTGCTATTCGACCAAAACTAGACGCTGAATTGGATAAACTACTAAAACAAGGGGTCATTGAGCCAACAGATTTCGCCAAGTGGGAGACGCCCATTGTCACACCCCTCAAAAAAGATGGTAGCCTGAGAATTTGCTCGGACTACAAGACAACAATCAATAAATATTTACAAGTTAGCGCCTACCCTGTGCCCGTCATTCAGCACTTATTGCACACATTCGAACCGGGCAGTATTTTTGCTAAATTGGACATGTCTCAAGCATATCAGCAGTTCCCTGTTGATAACCAAACAGCGGAACTTCAGACCATCGTCACTCACAGGGGTGCTTTCCGATGCAAGCGTCTCCAATTTGGCGTAAGTGTTGCCCCGGGTATTTTTCAGTCCCTCATGGAGCGGATTTTACAGGGCCTCCCTGGTGTAGTACCCTACTTCGACGACATCTTGGTCTCGGCCAGGGACAGACCCCAACTCTTCCAGAGAGTGCGAGCAGTGTTAGAGAGGTTCAGACAGCATGGCCTCAAGTTAAAAAAAGAAAAATGCGCCATTGCCACTAGACAGGTGGACTTTCTGGGTTATAAAATTGACGCCTCTGGCATTCACCCCCTGGAGTCCAAGGTTAGGGCGATCCACGAAGCTCCCACACCAACCTCTAAAACGGAGCTACAAGCATTCTTGGGGCTCCTAAACTTTTATGCATCCTTCTTGCCCCATAAAGCCTCAGTAGCCGAACCCCTACACAGATTACTAGACAAAAAGTCACCGTGGCACTGGGGGCACAAAGAAGACCAGGCGTTTAACGCCGTCAAATCACTACTTACGTCAGAGGCAGTGCTCATCCAATTCGACCCCAACCTTCCTTTAGTACTGGCAGCAGACGCATCCCCTTTTGGAATTGGGGCGGTCCTTAGTCACCGACTCGCCAATGGTGCCGAGGCCCCCATCGCCTTTTTCTCCAGGACGCTCTCAGCCACGGAGCGAAATTACAGCCAAATAGACAAGGAAGCCCTAGCAGCTGTTGCAGCCGTGAAAAAGTTTCACGAATTCCTTTTTGGCCACTTCTTCGAACTGGTCACCGACCATAAGCCCCTCCTGGGCCTACTGGCCGGCGACAAACAGACACCTCAAGTCCTCTCCCCTAGGATGACAAGGTGGACACTTTTCCTAGCGGCCTACTCATACAAACTTATTCACTGCCCGGGCAAAACTCTATCCCACGCTGACGCTCTCAGTCGCTGCCCCTTACCCGCTCCGGCTGAAGACCCAGCTCCTGTCAATGCCATTTTCGAAATCACCCAGTTGGACCTGCCCATCACCGCCCTTGACATCGCCGCTAAAACCAAGGCAGACCAAACGCTCGCCCAGGTGCTCGACTGGGTGAGGAGGGGGTGGCCGGGAGGCAACGTTGATAACAAATTCGCACCCTTTAAGACTCGCATGCAGGAGCTGTCCAGTTTGCAGGGTTGTCTACTGTGGGGCACTCGAGTGGTCATTCCGACCTCGCTGCGTACCCGAGTCCTGGAGGCGTTGCATGAGGGACACCCCGGCATTGTGAGAATGAAGGCATTAGCACGCAGCTACGTGTGGTGGCCGGGTCTAGACGAGGACATTGTCAATTGGGTAAGTTCCTGCAGCATTTGCCAGGAATCCCGTCCTGCTCCCCCCATCGCCACCCCTACCAGATGGGAGAGCGCCAGCGCCCCTTGGTCTAGAATCCATATCGATCTGGCCGGCCCCGTGCATGGAAAGATGTTCCTAGTGGTCGTGGATGCTTATTCCAAATGGATAGACGTGGCACAGCTATCCACGACCACCACACTAGCAATCACCAACGTGTTAACGCGCCTGTTCGTTACACATGGACTACCCGACTCCTTGGTCTCCGATAATGGCCCACAGTTCGCATCAGTAGAATTCAGCCGTTTTGCAGCCAACCTAGGCATTCGCCACATTTTCACAGCCCCATTTCACCCTGCGAGTAATGGGTTGGCTGAAAGGGCCGTCAGGACCACCAAAGAGGCCCTCGCTAGGTTTGGCAGAGATGACTGGCACCACAAACTCTCACGGTTCCTGATGAGCCAGCACTCAACCCCCTGTGCAGTCACCAATAAGTCCCCAGCGGAACTTCTGATGGGCCGGCGCCTGAGGACTGTATTAGATAGACTGCACCCACAATACTGCCCTGACTCTCCCCTCGCTTCCACTTCGGGGGTTAGACATTTTATGTTACAGGAGCCGATATTCGCAAGGAATTTCGCTGGGGACCCACTTTGGATTCCGGGCGAGGTCGCCGTCACCGGGCCGAGATCGTATAGAGTCAGGCTGGAGGATGGTCGCGTCTGGAGGAGACACATAGACCAACTCAGAAGGCGCCTCAGCAACCTTGCAAACAAGAATCCAGAGTCTCCAGTCGAAGGGGAACCGTCTCATCCGCCGCCCAGCCACATCGCACCCAGCGACCAGTCTGCGCCAGCGGTCGTTCCGGTCAGCCCAAACTCGGACAACAGCGCCCAGAGAGTTGACCAACCTGATCCAACCCACGAGAGCTCGACCCCAGTAACCAACCCGGTGGTTTCCGAGGATGCCCAGTCCAGAGAGAGTGATGGCGACACTATGCCGGCTCAACCGTCACAGACTGATACCGAACAGACAGACAATGTTCCCGAGTTGCGCCGCTCCGGGCGCCAACACAAACCCCCCGTCTACCTCAAGGACTATGCGTGTTCGCATCTGGGGGGAAGGGGTGTTATGTCCTGAGGACTCAAGGAGTTCTCACTCAGGTCCACTCACTTTGTGTGGGCGATATTCCCCCATTTCCATTGGTTGGTTCTCCCCAGCAGCCAGCTATAAAAGCAGGCTGCGGGGTCCAACCGGTTGCTGATTGCTGCGAACCAGTTCCAGGCTTGGCAAGCACGGTCAGCCCTTTATTGTAAAATAAAGTACTGTTGCACTCATGCTCTGGTTCAGCCTCTCATTGCTCAAACTTAACAGCCAACTTTTTTCCTAACAGTATTGCTTTCTGAAACAGTGATGTTTGTGTTTGCATACGTATAGTATAGCTTATGTAACACGGTGCTCCAATTAGTGAGAGGCAACTAAGGAAGAAGGAAATCACATTTTTATGCTTCAGTGAAGATTGGAGGCTGGGCCTGCACTGTGCAGTTGCAAATGTGCTATAGTTAAGAAAAAAGAATTGCATTTTTCATTAACATAAACTGTGGAGCCTGCTATAGCTGTGTATGTGTGTGTGTGTGTGTGTGTGTGTGTGTTTCTGGAAATTTTATGGAAAACTGATAGAACCAAAAACTACATAAAATCCTGAAATTTCAACATGGACTCAACATTACATTGATTCACACATTTATATACGCAAGAAATGGCTGTTTGTCTATATAAAAATATGAAAGATCTCTAAGGTTATGCAACAGAAACAGAGTTTTTACGCAGAAAATTTCAATTCTGACAGTATTGTAGAGAGAAAAAAAAATCAAAAAGATTCAGTGGGGTACAACAGAGTTTATAGGTAACACCAGAAGAGCAGCAAGCTTAGAAAGTTACAAGACAATGCACTTACAACCTCTGTCTTGCCCTACAGCTGGATCTCTGTAGTATGTACAAATGAAAAGTGCTTTTTATGACTTTATATTCGGCAATTCACTTGATGGTATCAACACTTTTTTTCTTACTGGAAAAAACAGGTTGAGACAAAACTGTTGGTTCTGAGCCAATGCATATACTGAGTTCCATGTGCACTATGGAGATTTGTGTTTTTATAAGCAGAATAATATTTAAAGAAGGAATTTTTTTACAGTTAAAAAGAATGAATGTAGAGTGCTGACACCCTCTAGCCAATATCCAATTTGTATCTATATGTGTACACATGAATACACTCATATAGTACAAGAGTTTTCAAACAGTCTGTGGAACTTGTTTGTTTTTAAATAGTCTCAAAAATCTATGATTTTAAGACAAAGTTCTAGAGAAAGAAAATTGTCTGTGTTACAAAAAAAAAAGATAATATTTATAGCACAGGGTTGAACTATGGGGTCCTTGGTGCTCTCTGAACTTGGTTGTTTGCTTATAGATGTTTCATTATCCAACAAGGTAATATCATCAGTATTAGAAGGGAATGGGGTTTGCTCTCTGTTTATATATATATATTTAATGGCTTGCCCTGTCAGTAATAGTGGCAGGGTTTTCTTTTTGATAGTTCCTTGACTGCTTGATTTTTATTTTATTTTTGCTTTGATATTAATCTAGTATGTTAATCTCTGCTTTTCAGATTGTTGATGGCTGGTGAGGAAATATTTTGGTCTTTTTGCTTCCTGTTTAACTTTCTGACCATGTGCAAGTAAATTTCCCTCCTTCCCACCCTGAAACTACTACTTATTTATTTGTATCCCACTTTTATTATTTTTTACAAATGACTCAAGACAGCGAACATATCTAACATAACTTCCTTCTCCTATTTTCCTCACAACAACAACCCTGTGAGATAGGCTGGGCTGAGAGAAAGTGACTGGTCCAAAGCTTTTGTGGCTAAGGTGGAATTTGAAACCACAATCTCCTGCTTTTTAGCCTGGTACCTTAACCACTAGACCAAACTGGCTCATTACAGTACACTACAGCAACTATCTAAGACTGGTTTATTTTCAGCACAAACAATGCAATGATATTATCATGTTTCTTTCCCTAATAGCGCCACAACGTTTAGGAAGAATGAATATTGTCACCCACTGTCACCTCACGGCTTGATACTTTGAATGATATTCCCCTGAAGGGCAATTAGCTGAAGTTTATTAGAGCAACATGAAGAACCCTCTTACACGAGAGACTCCACCAGATGCAATTTTCAGAAAAGTTTAAATGTGCATTTTTATGAAGCAATTTTAGTGTGGCTGCTAGTTAAGTACAATTTCACTAATATATATATTTTTATTCTTAATGTAAGTTCTTAACTGTGGAGAGCACAAAAACAGAAGTAACTTCAGAGTGATAACTGGTTTATTTGTATCAGATGGTAGACAATGTAGGGAAATGTAACCCAAAGCTATAGATGATCTTAAAAGTATTTTGGTAATTGACATCTGGAACAATCTCCTCCCTGGCATGCCACAGGCCTTAATTCTACTCACATTTAGGAAAGTAGTTAAGAATTGGCTCTTCCACCAGGCACAAGGCCAACTGAGTAAGAGATGCACCTTTGGGTGGTTCTGTTATATACTGGTCGCCATTTTATACTTTATACAGATAATCCTCAATGTACAACCATAATTGAGCCCACAATTCCAGTCACAAGTCATGATGGCTGTAAAGCAGGTCATCGCATCACTGTGTCTGATTTTATGACCTTTTTTGTGGCAGTTATTATGGGAACACTATGGTAATTACATGAACCCATTCTTCACTATGCCAGACACCAAAAGTAAATGTTGGTTTCCATCAAAAAGGTAAATTGTGGTTGTGAGACACTGCAAACAGCCAGAAAAGTGGGCCAGTTATCTGGGGCTCAAAATGCATTCATGTAGTTTTGAGGGAGTGGGTGGTGGATGTCAGAACTATGAATCTGGGTCATAAGTAACTTTTTCGGTGTCTGTGATAACTTTGAACAGTTGT
Source organism: Pseudonaja textilis (assembly GCF_900518735.1). The sequence goes on from NW_020769437.1 coordinate 257,248, forward strand.
TAAGAAACCGGTTGTAAATTGAAAACTATTGTATTTATACTTTGGAAAGACTTATTGTTAAACAGTCAGGTTTTTTTTTATTGCTTATTTTAATCCTGTACATTATCCAGAATCACATTGTTTGGGTAGCACAGTATTATATATTTTGAAAATAAATAAATAAATGGTTCTGTTTTGTTTACCAGCCTCATTTCTAAAAAAATAATTCAACCAGAGTACCAAAGTGATAAAGTGAGGCTGAGTCTTTCTTTTTTTGGTTGTTATTTTGTCTTATCCCTCCCACTCAATTCCCTCAACGCTGTCAAACTATTGACTAAGTCTGCATTACTATTACTATTAATCCTCCCATCCTTCCTTTCACCCATCTCCTCTCACAACTGTATGATTGTAACTTTGTTGCTTGTATCCTAACGATTTTTATTGACTGTTTCCTAGTATGATTTGATTGCTTATTGTACCCTATGACTATTATTAAGTGTTATACCTGATGATTCTTGACTCTTGACAAATGTATCTTTTCTTTTATGTATACAGAGAGCATTTGCACCAAGACAAATTCCTTGTGTGTCCAATCACACTTGATCAATAAAGAATTCTATTTCATTCTATTCTATTCTACTCATCCATGGACAAAACTTTAGCTTGTTCTAGGTAGGAATTTTAGATATTATATATGTGAATGCACACATAACGTATAGGTGTGAACATATGTTTATTTAAAGAATCAAGTGTGAATATGAATTTATTTTCATATCATTTGTTTGTGTGATTGTCCATTAAATCATATACCTAGACCCATAAAATAAAGACTTTAAAGAATATAGAATGGTCTCTTCTTCTACCACAATATCACAGAACAATCACAACACTCTTAAAACTTTACATATGCAGTAACTTACCATTTGTACTTTATACTATTTTGGGCATGTACCATTTTTGTCTTTCAAGGATCTGCTTTTGCTCATTTAGTTCAAAAATTGATAGAAAATACATTGCGGATTCCCAGAGAATATTAAACTATAATGCATGGATGTAAAACTTTTTATTCAGGTGGAAGGATATATAAGTAGCAATTATACCAGCCTCCTATTTCAATTTGCCAAATGTGGATTAAAAAATATGCCCAAGTCTAAGGAACAGAGTTTCCAACAAGATTTTATTTCATCTTAAAAAATAATTTTCCTGCCATAGTGTTCTGAGGATAGGCTTTCAAAGTAATCTTCCTAAGAATTTTTCTTCATATATTTAACCTGCAGATAATATTTTATAAAACAAACCTGAACCTTGAGAGACATGGTGGCAATGCAAAACAGAACCTTGCCAACTAGAGCATGTTGGTTGTGGGAGTCCTTTTTTACTCATGCACTTACATTTATTTTCCAACTGTGGAATATCTGACTATTCAATGCTGATGATTATAGTTTGCCTTTTTTTGTTGGCTTACTGTTGTACTGCATTATAACCAGGATGGTCAAGGCAAGGCAGGCCTTTAGAGAATTCTTTATTGCCCTCAAGAATATTCAATAACTGACTCTCCAATAACCAAAAAGACTCCATCCCATGCTACCCTAAAGACAGCTACCTCAGTCTTCCAAACAATAGCCCATAATATTACCAGGAAGGTCCGAAAGACCAGGCATAAAACAAGTGGCATTCCTGAAAAGCAAAGACAGGGTACAAGGCAAAGGCAGTTCTGGGGTATAGTCTGGAGTATAGGTTTGGGTAAAGCAAATGGCACAGCAAAAAGCAGTCCTTGAAGCAAGGCAAAAAAAGGCACGAGTCAAAGCCAGGGGAATGTAACTCCAAATGAACATTTGTTCCTGGCAAAGAGTAACTCTCCACAGTTTCTATTCCAGGTGTTCCTTGTGAGGAGGGCTGATGCAGACCTTCTTCCAAGCAGCTTTGCAGCCCTTCTCTCTGCTTGCCTATGTTCCACTTTTCATGCCCTTGAATGGAGTGGAGGAGGCAGCTATACCTCATCAGAGGAGATCTGCTGCCTATCACCACCACTGCCTATCAGCAGCTGATCCTCCCCTGTGTCTGTGAATGCAGGCAGTTCTCTGTCTGGTCAACCATTTCCCCCAATGACTGAGGGACAGCATCGTTGTCAGCCCAAACATGCCAAGTGAGACATGTCATCCCTGTCGGATGGTCCCAGTTCCAACTCCTCCTCTTCTTCCTCCTTCTCCTCTTCCAAACTGGGCTCCAATGGAGCCATGACATACTGTGGTTTTATTATTTGCATCCTATCTTGAGAATCATGGTGGACTGGAAGCAGCTATTAACTAAACACAAAAGGGGTTGCCACAAAGAAGAGGCAGTCAACCTGTTCTCCAAAGCAGCCGAAAGCAGGACAAGAAGCCATAGATGGAAACTAATCAAGGAAAGAAGCAACCCAGAACTAAGGACAAAATTCCTGACAGGTAGAACGATTAATCAATGGAACTCCAGAAGTTGTGAATGCTCAAAATGTCAACTAAAAAGATACTCCTTTGGTCTTTTTAGCTGCCAGAAAAAAAGGGAGTGGGGGAAAACAAGGCATTCTTGAAATGCCTAGATAATCAACTCAGCAGCCCAAAATGGTTGGAACATAAGAAGCTTATTGGAGAGCATGATGGATGACTCTTGGAGATGGATGTGCCCCATTGGACAAGTCACATCCAGGGGCTGGGGAGAAGACCAGGGTCAAGGGAGAAATGTATGATGTAATTTATTTGGAGAGAAAAATGCCTTAATTAGCTCTCTCTCCTTCTTAGAAAGCAGCATGCTATAAAGAATAATAAAGAGGATATTAGAAAATCAGATTAACTGAGACTTACTTTGCTTTTGCTTCAGCATCCTCATATGCTTTATTGGAAACATCATCCAGGCCTCCAATCAAATGTTTGAAAGAGCTGTAAAATTAAGACACAATTTAAAGAAAATGTTTCTGATATAACTGAAGAGTTGCAAACATTCTCTATTGGGCAAGATCTGCCTAAGGTGTTATAAAATACCATGACAAAATATGCATGTGCACACAAATAGATTACTATGCCAATGATTTTGATTCAATGTCTATCTCTCAAAAACAAAAGGCTTCCATTGGACCATGAAATCATGATTAACATTGATTTTAAATCTATTTTATTCACTTATTTCATTTTTATCCCATCACAACCAAAACTATTCCTGAAAGTTAATTTAACTCAGTGTCCTCTTGAGTAGAAGGCTCAGAGTTTTTTAGCAGGTGGAAGAGGGAAGATATAACAATAGTTAATAAATAACACTTTTTCGGCATATGGAAGAGAGAGGTGATATAATAAAAAAACCCAATAATAAATAGTAAATAACATACAGAGAGTATTTGCACCAAGACCAATTCCTGTGTGTCCAATCACACTTGGCCAATAACGAATTCTATTCTATTCTATTCTATTCTGCATTGGGCAGCATACAAGTTTAATTTATTTTTATGCTTTGGCTATCCAGTCTAAACATCTGGCTGACTGCCACCAATAATAACAATAAAAATAAAAGTTAAAAAGAACAAATAAGAAATGAAGCCTGTATGCTGCCCAACTCCTTGTAGTCTTTTCTGATTGCTCTTCCATTTCAAATTACCATGACTGAGGAAAAAAGTATTTTGGAATATATCTAAAATTGAGATAGAAAAAAAAAAGGAAATTTTCAAGTATTGAACAAGATGTTTCTCAGCAGTTGTCTTCTCTGAGATTTAATTTCCTCTAACGTAGGAGCAGAATGCATTTTGAGACGTGCTTGGTGCTCTCTGAAGTTGGTTGTTTTCCTGCAGACATTTCATTACCAAACTAGGTAACATCATTGCTAGAGTGTAAACTACTTTAGCAATGAAACATCTGCAAGAAAACAGCCAAGTTCTGAGCGCAGCGAGGACCTCATTTTAACCCTGAGCTACAAATATTCTCTCTCTCTCTCTTTTTTTTGGTAGAATGCATTTTACTAAATATGAATTTACCTAATATTCTTCCAATAAATATTAAGTTTCTGAATATTTTAACAGCATCAACTGTTATTTCATCCCCATAACCTTGTCTCATATACAAACATTTTCCCCTGAAAAAATTGGAGGACAAAGACTATTAACTTCCCCTTACTCCTTGATTAGCAACATTGAAATTTTCTTCTGTTCATCACATGGGAGAAAGACAATACATTAAAGGTTACTTCTAAGATAAATATTACTGTAATGAGGCACCTAAATACATAAGATATGTCCTTATTCTATCTGCTGAGCATTAATTATAAAAATGCTTTTATTGCAGAAGATCATTACTTTGACTTGTCATAAGTGATTGACATTTCCTTTTCCCAATAATAATTAAATCTAAGCATCTTCTAGCCAAAATCTGTAAGATAAAAATACTGTATCACTGAGAAACATCAATATGTAGATTTTGTGTCCTCTTAGGGAGAAAAACATTTTATGTCCCGACAAAATAATTAATCTGAAATTAAAGAGTGTACCTCTGTCTGACACCCCTTTTTAACAAAATAAGGTCATACCAAGATGTTTATTGTGTCATCTTCACCTTCACATTAGAATGCAACTCAAGCGTTAACTTAGGCCTATCCGTATCAGTTGTCTTGCATTTCCCCCACAATGTAACTTATCAATAGGATTAAAAATGCATGTAAGTTCAAGAACTAAGGGGCCACTACTATATTTATGCAGCATGACCTTCAAAGCTACACAAAGTTGCATCCTTATAATGCATCTTATAAAAGGTCCTTATAAAAGCCAGGCTGGTTTGAGTAAGGTTTTCCTTTCTCTGTATTAGACCTCTAATTTGTTTAAAAGCTACTGAGTGCATAGTTTGGAGAAAACATACACAAGGGGTAATAATTAAAAGATTACAATGTATTGTCTCTCTAGTTAAACTGTGTAAATAATACATTGTCTCTAATTGCCAAGCCTTCAAATATTTCACACTAATTTAGATGAATAAGTATGGGCAGTTTTAGAACAGAATGAGGCACTGAGTATATAGGGTATCAGAAATTGTTCAGAGGAATGTTTCAAGCGAAGCAACATCATGATTGGTGGTACAGTGGTTAGAATGCAGTATTGCAGGAGAACTCTGACTGCAACCTGGAGTTCGACCCTGATGGGGCTCAAGGTTGATTCAGCCTTCCATCCTTCTGAAGTCGGTAAAGTGAGTACCCAGATTGTTGGGGGCAATATGCTGATGTTGTAAACTGCCCAGAGAGTGCTGTAAAGCACTATGGGGTGGTATATAAATCTAAGTGCTATTGCTATCTTGACTCAAATGTCCAGGTACATCTTAGAAGATGGTCAGTGTAGGTACCTCTTTAATAATCTTCTCAGAAACTGGGAGGGAAGGCAATTGGTTTGATAAAATTCACAAGCTTGGAAAATCTTTGTATCCTTTCAACAAGATGGATAGCTACCCATTATCAACAAGATGGATAGCTAACGCCCCTGTGTGGCAAAATATTATTAACAAGAGAATAAAGATATACTTTTAACACTAAATAAAAAGTACCACCTGTCCAATTCTCTCACTTATTTCCTTTTCCATAAATCTAGTTAAAGAAGTCTCTGTGAGAAACTTGCTTTCAGGCCTAATCAACTATTAAGAAGCTAAAAGCATCATTAAAAATACTCTAGGACTGATGATTTGCACAGTCCCAATTCACTATGAATATTTCAGGTAACACAATGTCCCATCAGGAAGTTTTCTCCAGTCCTGTTACTAATCACCTGTATATGTTCTGATCCTTAAGCTGTAAGCTACACCAACACTGAATGAATAGTTAATTCCTTATGAATAACAGAATCGCTGAAAAACAATGAAACCAAGTTTCAGCGGCAATTTTCTGTTTCAGGATGTTGGCTACTCAAAATAATTTTGGAAGAGATAATGATTCTGAACCTGGTACTTTTTTACTCAGAAGAAAAATGTAATAGCAATAGTACTGAGACTTATACACTTATATACCACTTCACAGTGCTTTACAGCCATCTCTAAGCAGTTTTACAGAGTCAGCATATCGCCCGTTGCAATCTGGGTCCTCTTTTTACTGACCTTGGAAGGAATGGAAGGTTGAGTCATTCTTGAGCTGCTCAGAATCGAACTCCTGGCAATGGACAGTGAGTTAGTAGTCTACAGTACTTTTTCTAACCACTGCACCACCACGACTCTTATTGCAGCTAACTCTAAATTACATGGCTAGAAATGGAAACAAGATGTTGAAACTATGGAAAGAGTGCAAAGAAGAGCAACAAAAATGATTAGGGGACTAAAACTAAAACATGAAAAGAATGGTTGCTGGACGATGGGTACGTCTAGTTGAATGAAAAGAAGGACAGGGGGGTGGCATATGATAGCAGTGTTCCAATATCTAAGGGGTTACCACAAAGAAGAGGGAATCAATCTATGCTCCAGAGCACCCGAAGGCAGGACAAGAAGCAATGGATGGAAACTAATCAAAGGAGAGAAGCAACTTAGAACTAAGGAGACATTTCCTGACACTTAGAACAATTAATCACTGGAACAAATTGCCTGCAGAAGTTGTGAATGCTCCAACACTGGAAGTTTTTAAGAAGAGATTGGACAACCATCTGTCTGAAATGGTATAAGGGTTTCCTACCTGAGCAGGAGGTTAGACTAGAGGACCTCCAAGGACCCTTCCAATACCGTTATTCTGTTAAATGAACTAGACAGATAATTTAAAAAACATGGTGTACCAAGGCACCCCACAGGGATAGCTTATCCTCCAGGCACTGATATTTACTCTAACTACATTGGACCAGACACCATGATTGGCCATTGTGCTTCCTGGATACAAAGAGTACTAAACGTTATCCTTTCCTAGCTGAGATCTACTGGAACAATTTGTCTTGGCTCAGCAACAGAGTGCAGGCCTGTGTATGGTGGTGGTAGGACAGGAATAGTTGTTGTTTTTGCATTCGTTAATGCTAATTTAAGCATTTCCTGTCAGTTTTGACCCCAAAGTTTATGACCTGGCTCCAATTCTCAGCTGGTGCCCTCAACTCTGATTCTCTGGCTCACGTCTTAGGGCTGTTGACAGTTCTCTTTATCACAAAGTGCTCATTACGTTCTGTTTGCTGCCTATTTATGTGACTCATTGCTCTTTCCAAAAAGTGCATCCAAGTGAACAATCCAATTTTTTATGATACAGGCTTGCATGGAAATTATCAACTCTCTTTAAGAGAAATGATCAGCGCAGAAACCTTCAGCAGGCACTACTCTAGAGCAAACATTCTTATTATTCTGTCTAAACTCACTGAATATTGAGGGTGTGTGGAATCACTATATAAAGGCGATTGAAATTGTCTTAAATAAAGAGGACCAAATTTGGTATAGCAGCAGAAGCTTACAAAAGAAAGTGGAGTAAAAAAAATGGCCAGATCCATCAGTGCCATTTTGAGGCGGGGGGGAAATCCTCCTAACTTATCTTCTAAGAGAAAACTATATTTCCCTGTTGTTCAATCTAACCTCCCTTCTTCCTTCTTCCTTGCCAAGAACAGAGCATATGCAGAACACCCATTCTTCACTTCCTATACACAGACACACACATACGAATACACACAAGTCCAGAGATACTTCCTATAAACCCTGCTGGCAATGAAGCTGGAAAGAATGTCAGAAACCATACTCTGCAAATATTTCAAGGGATTTGGAACGATCTGTCCTTCTAGTGCATCAGCAGCATAACTCTTCAAAAGCTGAACAGCACAGGACCAAATTTAGTGCGTGGGGAGAAGCCAGAAAGCTGCAGTTTGAGTTTAAAAATGAGCTATGTGACATTAGAGACTGGAGAGTGGGGGGAAATCCAGCATTATGGGAAAGACAATTGTGCAGCCATTCAAAAGATTGGCAACAACTCCAGCTCTTCTCCTGTCTTCTTGTCATGTGATCCAGAGAAGAACATATGTAGCCAGCTTCCCAGTAGACTCATATATACAACTATATAGCCACTACTGATAAATGGCTTGGAAATAATTCTCTACATGTTTTTGCTCCGTCTGTCTATCTGTCTGTCTGTCTGTCCATCAGTCTATCCATCCATCTATCCATCCATCCATCCAATCATCTAGCTATCTATATCTCTCTCCATTACCAAAAAAAATTGTTTTCTATGGTAGAGAACTACTGCCAATGAAAAGAATTTAATGCATGAGAAATGGACAAATTAGATTCAAAGCAGATGAAAAAAAAACACTGAAATACATACAAGGGGAATAACAAAGTGACTGATATATTAATATATCAGTGTTAATGGCTCTGTCATCACGACTGTACCTGTTTTCATCCTGACAGTATTGACTAATAACATCTTTGTAACTTCAGCCAGCCTTCACTGAAAAGATATAAAGCTAATCCTCATTATTTTTATTCTGGCACAACAATGATTGGATAACTCAAGAAGTTGCTCTAAATCAAAGTGTATGTTCTAGAAACTGAAAAAGATTGGTGTATATGCCTATAACAAAGAAGGAAGATATAACAGAATATGCCAATTATCATACCATTCCTCATGCAAGCAAAGTTTTGCTTAATATCTCAAAAAAAAAAAAAATAGAATAGAATAACCAAGTTGGAAGGGACCTTGGAGGTCTTCTAGTCTAACCCCTCTGCTCAGGCAGGAAACCTATACCACTTCAGACTAACGGTTATCCAACATCTTTTTAAAAACTTCCAGTGTTGGAGCATTTACAACTCCTAGAGGCAAGTTGTTCCACTGGTTAATTCTTCTGCCAGGAAATTTCTCCTTAGTTTTAAATTGCTTCACTCCTTGATTAGTTTCCACCAATTGCTTCTTGTCCTGCCTTCAGGTACTTTGGAGAATAGTTTGATTCGCTCTTCTTTGCGGCAGCCCCTGAGATATTGGAACACTGCTATCTTATAAGCATAGAAGAGAGAATGGAGAGAGAAATGCCAAAGATCTAAGAATTTTATAGAAAAGACAAAGGGATGTGAGATCAAATAGTTAAGATAGGATGGCTTATGAAAGTGCAAGAGAAAAATAAGGATGTTTAGCTTTGTTTTATTGATAAATGTAGCCAATTCAAGAAAGAGTTAGAAGTAATGAGTGTACAGGAACATCTAATTATTCTTTTGAAATAATATTTACAACAATTAAAAAAAAACCAGAGTGATTCAGAATAGGAAAAGGAGTGAGACAAGAATGCACATTGTCCCTGCATGGTTAATGTGAGCATAAAACTGGGTATGTCTAGTCTGATGAAAAGAAGGACTAGAGGTGACATGATAAAGTGTTCCAATATTTGAGGGGCTGCCACAAAGAAGAGGGGAGTCAAGCTATTCTCCAAAGCACCTGAAGACAGGACAAGAAGCAATGGGTGGAAACTAATCAAGGAGAGAAGCAACCTAGAATTAAGGAGAAATTTCCTGACAGTTAAAACAATTAATCAGTTAACAATTAATCTACTCCACTCCATTCCATTCCAAGGCAGTATCGGAAAGCGAACTTTCTGATACAGAAGACGAACAGTCAGTAAAATCTAGATGACACCAAAAGCAAAAAGGAAGAAGGACTTAAAGAGTAAATATAGACAGTGCAAAGATGTAAGTTATAGAGATAAAGTAGTTACCAGAGTTAGTTAATTTAAACAATGCAAACATGCAGATATTTCTGTTTTCTTGGGCTCAAAAATATAAAGAAGCAGAATGTGCTGGAGATGCTTTAAAAAAAAAAAGGATAATTTTAGGAAGAAGCAATAATAAATTAGGTCCAAAAAGCATAAGGGTGTTTTTATGACAACAGAGATCATGATAATTAAAGCAAAGTTCCTTCCCAGTTGCTGAAAGCATGGCTGTGAAAGATGTACATTAACAAAGAGTAAGAGAAGGAAGAAAGCAGATTTGAATTATGAGTCAAGAGACTGATACTAAGAGCAGCATGGACAGTAAAAAGAACCAATCAATCAGTCCTGAACCAAATAAAGACTGACTGCTCCCATAATGCCGTAATCAACAAAGAGAAGCTCAAAACCTTCTCTGTGTTTGAAATCAATGGATGATCAAAAAGAAAAACATCATAAACTTATGTAATGAAATATTGAAACATTCATCTTCTAATGCTTCTAAGCTCTCCATTTTTCTTATTTGTTCTTTATTTTTCCTTTTGGTTTGCATTTTTCCCCTTTTCTTCGGTGTTTGCCTTTTCTTCTTTTCTTTCTTTCTATCTTTTTCTTAAGAATCCATAAGGGAAGGGAAGTAGAGAAATGGGAAAATGATGAGTTAAGTGGATGGTGGGTTTAAAAATGCTAGATCAGGGGTGTCAAAACTCAATTTCATTGAGGGCCACATCAGGGTTGGGTTAGACCTTGGGGAGGGGCTGTATGGGCATTGCCGGGTGGGCGTGGCCAGCTTGATGTCACTCGTGTCGGCGCCTGTAGTGGCTCAAGTACTCTACAGCAAAAACAGGCTCTGTTTTTGGCTGTGATGGCCTCCTGCAGCCCCCTGCCAGCAAAAATGGAGCTTGGGTGGGCCACACACATCCCCTCGGGCTCCATTTTCACTGGCAGAAGGCTGCAGGAGGCTGTCACAGCCAAAAACGGAGACTGGAAGGGCTGGGCGTGGCCCTCCCAAGTTCCATTTACGCGGGCAGAAGCACCACAGCCGGTCCTTCACTGTTTTCACAGTGTGGCCTCACAGACCAGATCTAAGCAACCCATGGGCTGGACCTGGCCCACGGGGCCTTGAGTTTGACATCCTGTGCTAGAGAATACCTATTAGTTATTACTGGAGATTGATACATGCTCAAAGTTCAGACTGACTCAGTGGTATCTAACTAATTATGAAATGGAAAATTATTCTTTGATCTCTCACAGGAACTGATTTATATGGTTTACTACTAGTTTCTCTACTCAACAGCTCCAGGTTTACAATGATTGGCAGTGGTTCTACAGGGACTGAATTTGGGAGCTTTTGAAAGCAAAAGATGTGCTCTACCATTGAATTATAGCTTTCCCGTTTCGGTGCTAAGCTGTTGAGGTTCCAATTAAATCTTATAGCATTAGTAACTGACAAAATCCCTAGATATGTTGGTCCAGATATTACTGCACCGTGACTAGCTTACTTATAAGCATTGTAAGGTCAAAGATTGGTGCTCAAAATATCTTATGACATAAATTGAGGACATGGGCAAATAATTTTCACAAATATGTCCACAGATATATTAGTTGTTTTTATTGTTCTGTATTTATAAACCACACAGAGTCTATGGAAATAGGTGGCAATAATTAATGTAATAACAATGACAATAATTCTGAGGATCTCTTATTTCAAAAATCAAAATGAAAGATAGAATTTTGATGATGTGATGGAAACTGCAAGCAGCCAATTTGTCTCCGATTACATTTAACAAATAGTGACTCCAGGAAATATATTGTCCCATTAAATGTTTGTATATAATTCCCATTAGTCTTGAGGAAGCATTAGTATGTGCTTTAATAAGTACTTTGCTAAAAATGGGCTACTCGTAACCAATAAATAAATAATATGCAATATACAGTATAATTTCCTGTAAGCAATATTCTTAAAATATCATATCCTTTCAAACAAATAATTGGAACGGATATATTTGAAATTTGATATTTAAACAGAGGAATTAAGAGTAAGAATATTATCCCAAATTTCATAACAGAAATGAGGTAATCAATACAATCTATCAGGATTTTAGAAACCCCTTATGTGGATTTTTCAGTACCAAGAACGTTGCAGGGAAATAATAAGAAAGCACCAAAATGAAACATATGTCAGCATCATGGCAGTTGTGGAATATGCGTATGGAGCTCTCTGTTCTAACACGAGGAGCTTGGAATAAATGTGGGTAGATCGGGAGCACTTCCATATGAAGTTTTTATGCCATTTGTAAAGAGGTTCTGCAGCTCCATGTTCTCACAGCCTTAGGGGTAACGGAAAGTGAGCTGGCTGACTTTTGGGTTGCTTTCACTATTTCTCTGGTCATGTGGCCAGCATGGCTGTATGACAAAGTTGCACGGAATGTTGTTACCTTCCACCTGAACTGGTACTTATTAATCTACTTGCATTTGTATGCTTTCAAACTGCTAGGTGGGAAGGAGCTGGGCCAGGGAACTCAGCCCATTGCGCAGAGCTCGGGTCTCAAACCTGGGCTGCCAGTTCTTCAGCTGACATGCTCAGTGTTTTTAATCACTGAGCCATCATGCCCATCCGTCAATATACTCAGTCTTAATCCTGTGATGACCCAGAGTGTAAAACAAACGTAACAAAATCCAAAACGTAAATAAATGTCCTTTAATGCCTCCAATTTGGACCCACTGTTCAATAATACTCAGTTGGAGATAAAACATACTCAAAAATAGTTTTCAAAAGAAAGCAATACAGTCCAAACTTAATGAGCAGATAGAGGTGAAATAAAAAAACCAAACAAACTACAATGATGAAGTTTCCACAACGGAACAGGAGAAATATTTACCAAATTCAAGGAGATAACAAGGCACAATCTATTGGAAGGATGCCAACCAAGATAACTTCAGACCAAAATAAAACATGCTTTGTTTCCAGCGTTTGCCAGTACGCAGGTCCAAACTCTTATTCAGTTTTCATACCTGTAGCCCATGAAGATGATTAAGGCCCTCTCCTCCCGAGGAGACCACATCTCTCCCTTATCCTCTCTTCCCTGCATGCCCTAGGATGGATAGGGGATGGGCCTGGGTCCTCCTCTGACTGGCCAGCCAACCTCTGCCCTTCCCCAGCCTCCTCCACAACCTCCGGAGCCACACTTCCACTCCCTGTCAGCTGTTCCTCCTCTCCCTCAGAGTCAGTGTCCACCAGGGGTATGACAAATCCTTCCAGTCAGCTTCTACTCAGTTCCATATTCTTGTTCTTGATTGAAAATTAGTCTGTACTAAATTCTTGCCTACAACATAGGTTACAATTGTTAGAAAAACATCTAGTAAATAAACTTTGGGGTCATGCTGCAACCATTGTTTTTCATAGGAACTCATAGATCAAAGAATGATGGCCAGCTTTGTCTTATCCAATAGATCTGATTTTGGAAAGGCCAAAGTACATCACCGTGGCTTTGAATATGAGGAAGAGGAGACTAGGATGTTTGCATGCATGTGTGTATGTGTGAGCATGTGTATTAGCAACAGCACTTAGACTTATTTAAAGCTTCACGGTGCTTTACAGCCCTCTCTAAGCAGTTTACAGAGTTGGCATATTGGCATATTGCCCCCAACAACCTGGGTCCTCATTTTACCAAACTCACCTTGAGCTAGTGAGAATCGAACTGCTGACCTGCTGGCAGCCAGCAAAGGTAGCAAGCAATACTGCATTGTAACCTCTGTCTGTCTGTCTCTCTCTCTCTCTCTCTCTCTCTCTGTGTGTATGTGTGAGGACTAGGGGTGACATGATAGCAGTGTTCCAATATCTCAGGAGCTGTCACAAAGAAGAGGGAGTAAAATCAGTAGTGGTATTTTACGTTTTGGCCCGGTTCTGCCGAGCCAGTAGTACCGATGAGCAGCAGAGACCGAACTGGTTCTCTCCGCTGCTCTGTTTTTAGGCCCACCCACCCGCCTGGGCTCCAATACTCACCTTTATTCCCTGCTTTTGAAACGCAGCTGCTTTGTGCGGCACAGTAGAGTGCCGTGTGGCAGCTGCTGAAGTGACAGGGAGAGTGCAGGCTTGCAGGAGGCAAGTTGGAACACCTCTGTGCTTCAGCAAAGTGTGTGTTTGACATGCACGCAAACCTGAATGCGCGCAAAGTGCGCACACCAAGCCATGCCCACTGAACTGATGGTAAAAATATTTGAATCCCACCACTGAGTCAAAATATTCTTCAAAGCATCTGAAGGCAGGACAAGAAGCAATGGGTAGAAATTAATCAAGGAGTGAAGCAACTTAGAACTAAGGAGAAATTTCTTGACAGTTAGAATAATTAATCAGTGGAACAACTTGCCTCCAGAAGTTGTAAATGCTCCAACACTGGACATTTTTAAGAAGAGATTAGATAACCATTTGTCTGAAGTGGTGTAGGGTTTCCTGCCTAAGCAGGAAGTTAGACTAGAAGACCTCCAAGGTCCCTTCCTACTCTGTTCTTCTATTCTATTCTATTCTATTCTATTCTATTCTATTCTATTCTATTCTATTCTATTCTATTCTATTCCTTTCCCCCCCACACACATACACATTTCTCCCTGGGGCAGGGGTAGGGGACTTTTGTACTACATAAACCATCATAGCTATGCTGCATTGACCATTCCCTGCATTTCAAGGTCAGCAGGAGTACAGAAAATCACATGGGCAGCTTCAAAATCTTTTCAAGATATATGAGAATGGAAACACTGTTCGCAAGTGAACAATTATGAATCAATGTTTAATGATAATGATTTAATTCATAATTCATTAATTACAAATCATTACTCATAACATTATTTATTATTCATGACTATAAGTGTCCTTATAACAATAGCCAGATGGACTCTTCCAACACCACAAGGTCACTGATTATGCAGCTTTTTTCTTGTCTAACACATGTTACTGTATTTCGTTGCAATGGCTATAAGGGTCTCTGCATGAATTATGTATTACCTTTGCTTCTACCTCTCCCAGGAAGGGCACAAGAAAAACAACACCAATTTCATACTGGTGTTAGCTTTCATGGCTGGGATCTGCTGCGTAGTGTTGAGCTTCAGGGTTTAGTGAATGTGGCCAGAACTTTTCCTTTTAAAATTAAGGGATAAACAGTTAGTAAAAAAAGCTGTGGAACATTATTTCAATATAAGTGTTGCCGGCAGCCTGTGCAGACGGCAGCGGAATCGGACAATGGCAAAGAACGGGGACCAGCCCAGGAGTCTGGAGAAGACTCGGACGAGGGTCCTGCATCCAAAGCAGAGATGGGGCCAGGACGGGAGTGGGGTGCTGACTCTGGAGCCTCTGGAGTCTGGCAGCAGAAAGGCAGAGAAACAAGGGGAGCCTGTTCCAGTGAGTGTGTGCGCAGAGATGCTAGAAGGCAAGAGCAGCTGAAACAAAAAGGGAGACTCAAGAGTAAGGCTTGGAGGTAATTGCCCCTCCCATAAGGTATAAAGGGCAGGCAAAGGTGAAGAAACCTTTGTAGGAATCAAACTCATTCATTCTGTTTGGATTAATCCTTGAAGCTCTTTGTGGACATTGTACTTCCATTGGTTTTTGGCACTTTTGTTGCTAGCAGCAATTCAAAGGAAAGAAAGGTGAGTGCTTATCTCGAGGGACTATTTGGGACTCATTACAGGCTGGGAATGAACATAATTCCCAGCATTGAAATAAAACAAGAGTTGTTTTAACTAAGTACGTGCTTAATTACGGTCTTGGAAGCCTTGGTCAGAACAATAAGAGCACAGTAGCAAGATTACTAAATGCATAGAGAAGGAAAGAGTTGGCACCGCCAAGTATGGAAGAATGGTTGGGGAAGATGACAGATTTTGCTGAAATGAATATTTTAACTTATTTCATTAGACAAAAGTCATTAACTACATTTCTTGCTAATTGGAAGCCTCTTACAGCAATAGCATATATACTTATATACGCTCAGGGGCTAAGATGCTGAGCTTGTTGATTAGAAAGGTCAGCAGTTCAGCGGTTCGAATCGCTAGAGCTGCATAACCGAGTGAGCTCCCAATACTTTGTCCCAGCTTTTGCCAATTAGCTGTTCAAAAGCATGAAAAATGCAAGTAGAAAAATAGGGACCATCTCAGGGGGAAGGTAACAGCGTTCTGTGTGCCTTTGGCATTTAGTCATGCTGACCACGGAGAGGTCTTGGGACAGTGCTGGCTCTTCGGCTTTATAACAGAGATGAGCACCATTAGAGCCGGAAACAATGATATTTGCCACATAGCTTTTCTCCTACCGCACTAACATGTTTTACACAATATTATCTCTACATGGTCCTATAACCTGGCTGGATTATAAAAGTTCATGGAAGGTTTGGCCATAAATGAAAACAAGAAGGTCTCTGCAGCTGCTTAGCAATGATCCCCAAAACACTTTGAAGCAGGTATTTGCTGCTTAGCGCTACTTGGCAAATAGTATACTATCCTCTAAAACTGCTGGCTGCAAAAAAGCCATACAAAATACAGTCACTGATCAACCATGATTTTTTCTAGTTTGCTTTTAAATCCTTGTACCAGAATACACAGCAAAGCTCTATAGAAGAAGCTCTACATAATGAGGGTTGTTAAGATTAATCTTGAGATTGCAGCCAATTTGGTGTAGTAGATAAGACATCAGGCTAGAAACTGGGAGGCTGTGAGTTCTAGTCCACCTTACACACAGCCAGCTGGATGGCCTTGGGCTGATTATTCTCTCTCAGCCCTAGGAAGGAGGCCATTCCCAAAAAGCCTTTCCAAGAAAACTTTAGCGACTTGTTGAGGTCTCAAAGGCATATACACTCACATACGTGCACACAGATTTTATGGGACTCATGCAAAAATATCAATAGATATTCAAGATAACATATCTGAGATGTACCTACAAAAATATTGATAGAAACCATTCACTAAGGCCTTAACTATTACATTTTAACAAAACCTAAAAAGTTTCCACTAATTTACAAGTTATTCCACTTAGTTTCATGTATATAATTAACTGAGAGCTGGACACAGATATGCTGACAACAAAGTCAGAATCCCTAGGGTCACAATGCAACTGAAAAAAACATCCACTATAAATAGCATTCTTGCAGTCATATTCAATTGCACAATGTTGAACTCTCTGGCATGCAGTAGATTAAACTTTAGTTTTTAGAAGTTATATTTACACCCACTTGGTAGTACAAGGACATTGTCAGCAGGAAAAGAAAATATATATTAAGTTAATCCCATAAAATTAGAGAAGAATTATCCCATAAGTAAACACTAATCCTGAATTAATACTTTTTGTTTAAATTGTCATTGTAAATTCCAATGGCAAAATATTTGACATATTATTCAAATATGAATAATTATTTAAATACATTTTCCTCAATAAAAAACTGGCATGCATTAACTCTCTTCTGTAAATGTATACTTAACGGCTATTTTATAATACAGAAAATGTCTTGTATATGTATCACTTAAGTTGTTGGCAATTTTAACAGTTTCATTTATTTTGCAAGAGATGGGTTTCACTTTAATTGTCATGGAGCATAAATTAAATATTGGATATTTTCATACATATTCCAGGAAACATTTCAGTAAATATAAATTATTATAAAGGATATTGTCAACCCCTAACCCTCTCACTTCCCCCATCTCTTCCTTTCTAATTTTCCTCTATCATCTATTTATCTATTTTTCTCTATCTATCTATCTATCTATCTATCTATCTATCTATCTATCTATCTATCTATCTATCTATCTATCATCTATCATCTATCATCTATCTATCTACCCACCTACCTACCATCTCTTTTTTTCTAGATAGATGAAGCATACATAGGTATGCATTTGATGTTTTACAAAATTTTTGGTTTTATAGAAAAAATGGTATTGTTCTTTACTCCATGAATCTCTCCCCATTAAGAGAGTCAAATGTAATTTTTCCTTTCACTTCTGTGTAAGCTTTAAATTTGAAATTTTCATTAAAAGAGGTTATTTACAGTGCACCTACTGTGAAATAGACGGGAGGTGGGGAAAATGAAACACTGAATATCCAGTCTGTTGTAGGCTAAATGATAGCTCACTCACTTGGCAACACCATAATGCGTGCAGCAGGTAAACAACATGTTATGTCCCTGGAACTTGCCAAAGTCCCCACCCAGGTCCGTTCATGCTGCGGGGGCGTTTGCTGCCCCTCATTGGCTGGCCTCCCTCGACAGCCGGCTATAAAAGCCAGCTGCAGGGTCCGGCCAGCCGCTGATCGCTGGAAGCCTGCTCCAGGCAGGGCTAACACGTTCAGTCCTTTATTGTTCCAATAAAGTCTTGTTGCACCCAAGCCCTGGTCTAGCCTCTCATTGCTCAACTACAACACTGGCGACGAGGGTGGGATGGCTACCAGAGGCAATTCGCAACAGCTGAAATCACTAAAATAACCGCTGAGCCGCAGCCGCGCCGCCGGAGAGCTCGGTCAGCAATAGCGAAAGTAATAGCGTCTGTAGCCGCTTGTTAGCAAGCTACAGAGGAAAGTGAAGCGCTGCGAGCCGCAGCCGCTCAGCACAAAAAGAGCGCGAAATTCAAACGGCTGTCGTTTGGATTTCTAGCCGGAATACAGCGCGGTGCTGTTATTCCGAGCTACTGACACTCATGCAGGCGCGATTTTCAAAGCGCTATCAGAGGCGGCAAGCCAGCACTGCCTACGCTCTCCAGGAGCGCGAATTTCAAAACGCTGCCAACAGTCGTTGCAGCTCAGCACAATTGTAGCCCAGAGAGAGAGCAGAGAGGTCTATGAAGCCTCTCCAGAGCTGAAATCACTAGACTAACGAGAGCACAAGGGCCATTTGTGTCCCAGAGAGATTTCTTAACAGCATATCACGCAGGAGTCCTCGTCATGAACTCCAACCCAGCCTTCCCACCGTTCAAACCGGAAGAAGAAAAATGGGAGTCATACAAGAATCGTTTTAACCACTACATCGACGCTATCGGTCTGGCTGATGCTGGGGAGCACAGAAAAAAGTCATTCTTCCTCAGCTATTGCGGGGCCATCGTTTTTGATACCGCCACAGCACTCGTCACCTTCACCTCCAGAGGCGACTACTCGCCAGGAAGGACCTCAACCTATCCCAGGCCGTCGAGGAAGCCTTGGCAGCAGAGCTGGCAACCCAGTCCGCCACTGAAATTCAAGGCCCCGTTCCCAAACAAAGCTGCGCCACCGTTCATTCAGAAGAGGTAGTCAACGAAGACGACCCTAACGAGCAAACAGACATCCACCGCCTCACCCATGCCAAACAACCACAGGCAGGAGCCAGGCTAGAAACCAACAGCGCACCCAAACACATCATCCTATGCCTATCCTGTGGAGGACCTCACTCGAGAGCTACGTGCAAATTCAAGGGTGCCATCTGTAACCAGTGCCACAAAAAAGGCCACATCGCTAGAGTCTGCCAGGCCGCGCACAACTCAGCACAAAAGGTTCCTTCCTTTTCCCATTCTGGGCCTCAAAGGCAAGTACTCAATTGTCACACTTGCTACCATGCTAACCACACCTGTCACTCTATTAGTAAAATAACACTTTCCGTTCTATTAGAAGGTAAACCTTGTTGTATGGAGGTTGACACGGGGTCAGCGCTCTCAATCATCTCTTGGAGCACCCTCAAGAAAATCCAGCCCAGACTATCCAGAAACCAGCTCCAGAAGTGCCAGATCTCCTTGAGGGATTACCAGGGAAAAGACATTCCAGTGCTCGGCAAAGGCAAGTTCCTTGTTAATTTTAAAGCTTTTAAAGGCCACCTGCCTCTAGTGGTAGTTAACGGCAACCTCCCCAGTCTTCTGGGGCTTGATTGGTTCCCCTACCTCGGCCTAGGGTTAACAGGAGTCCATGCTGTCTCAGCTTCTGACACTGACTCCTTATTCACTGACTACTCAGACGTATTCAGCAATGAGTTGGGGTGCTATAAGGGGACCCCCATCTCATTTGCAGTTGACCCCCAAGCGGTTCCAGTCCGGCTGAAACCGCGTAGAGTCCCATTCGCCATTCGGCCTAAACTGGACGCAGAGCTCGATAAATTATTAAAGCAAGGGGTCATTGAGCCGACAGACTTCGCCAAATGGGAGACGTCAATTGTCACACCCCTAAAAAAGGATGGCAGTCTGAGAATTTGTTCTGATTACAAAACAACAATCAACCGCTTTCTACAAGTTAGCGCGTACCCAGTCCCGGTCATTCAACATTTACTGCATACCTTTGAGCCTGGCAACATTTTTGCCAAATTGGACATGTCGCAAGCGTATCAGCAGTTCCCCGTTGACAACCAAACGGCGGAACTGCAGACCATTGTGACTCACAGGGGTGCCTTTCGGAGCAAGCGTCTCCAGTTTGGCGTAAGTGTTGCCCCGGGGATTTTCCAATCCCTCATGGAGCGTATACTACAGGGCCTCCCTGGCGTAGTACCCTACTTCGACGACATTTTGGTCTCGGCCAGGGACAGACCCCAACTCTTCCAGAGAGTCAGAGCAGTGTTAGACAGGTTCAGACAGCATGGCCTCAAATTAAAAAAGGAAAAATGTGCCATTGCCACTAGACAGGTGGACTTTCTGGGCTATAAGATTGACGCCTCAGGCATCCACCCCCTAGAGTCCAAGGTCAAGGCAATTCATGAGACACCCACGCCAACCACTAAAGCCGAGCTACAAGCCTTTTTGGGATTATTGAACTTTTATGCATCATTTCTACCTCACAAAGCATCAGTAGCAGAGCCTCTACACAGGCTCTTAGATAAAAAAAGCACCTTGGCACTGGGGACACAAGGAAGACACCGCTTTTCGCGCAGTCAAATCACTGCTCACATCTGACGCGGTCCTCATTCAATTTGACCCACACCTTCCACTGGTACTAGCCGCGGATGCTTCCCCTTTTGGGATTGGCGCCGTATTAAGCCATAGACTACCCAACGGCTCTGAGGCACCGATTGCCTTCTTTTCCAGAACGCTCTCAGCAACAGAGCGTAACTATAGTCAGATCGACAAGGAGGCTTTAGCCGCAGTGGCCGCAGTTAAGAAATTTCATGAATTCCTGTTTGGCCACAACTTTGAGCTAATCACGGACCACAAGCCTCTCCTGGGTCTTCTTTCCGGGGACAAGCAGACTCCCCAAGTGTTGTCTCCTAGAATGACGAGGTGGACTTTGTTCCTGGCGGCCTATTCGTACAAGCTCATCCACCGCCCTGGAAAAACGTTAAGTCACGCAGACGCCCTCAGCCGCTGCCCCCTGCCAGCTCCAGCAGAAGACCCGGCCCCGGTCCATGCCATCTTCGATGTCACCGAGCTCGACCTCCCTGTCACCGCTCTCGACATCGCCACCAAATCCAAGACGGACAAAACCATCGCCCAGGTACTGGACTGGGTGAGGAGGGGGTGGCCGGGCTCAAACCTCTCAGCCGAATTCACACCTTTTAAGACCCGTCAACAGGAGCTGTCTAGCATACAGGGCTGCCTGCTGTGGGGCACCCAGGTGGTTATTCCGGCCTCACTCCACACACCAGTCTTAGAGGCATTACACGAGGGCCACCCGGGCATCGTCCGGATGAAGGCGTTGGCACGAAGCTACGTCTGGTGGCCGGGCCTGGACGACGACATCGTCAAGTGGGTAAGCTCATGCCAACCCTGCCAGGAATCCAGACCATCCCCTCCAGTCACCACCCCCACAAAGTGGGAGAGCGCCAACGCACCTTGGTCAAGGCTACACATTGACTTAGCGGGTCCGATTCATGGCAAGACCTTCTTGGTGGTCGTAGATTCATACTCAAAATGGATCGATGTGGCCCAACTATCCACAACCACCACGCTAGAAGTTACCAAGGCTCTAACTCGCCTATTCGTAACACACGGGTTACCAGACACCATTGTTTCAGATAACGGCCCCCAGTTTGCCTCAACAGAATTTAGCCGTTTTGCCACAAATCTTGGCATCCGAAATATCTTCACGGCTCCCTTCCATCCTGCCAGCAACGGATTGGCAGAACGAGCCGTTAGATCCACAAAAGAAGCATTAGCCAGATTCAGCAAAGAAGATTGGCATCACAGGCTCTCCCGTTTCTTGCTGAGCTAACACTCGACCCCTTGCATGGTCACCAACAAGTCCCCTGCAGAACTTCTAATGGGTAGGCGCCTAAGAACTGTGTTGGATAGGCTCCACCCTCACTATTGTCCTGACACCCCTCTCGCTTCAATGACGGGGGTCAGAGATTTTGTCTTGCAGGAACTCGTATTTGCGAGGAACTATGCCGGAGACCTGCTGTGGATCCCAGGAGTGATAGTAGCAATCACCGGCCCCCGGTCGTACCGAGTCCAGCTGGAAGACGGCCGCATCTGGAGAAGACACCTGGATCAGCTAAGGAAACGACAGGGTACCCTCGCCAGTGTCGGATCGTGGGCTCAGGTCGACCCCCAGGTGCCACACCAAGCTCCCATCGAAGACCATGCCAGAGCCACTGCACCACCTACACCCGGACCAGGAGAGTTGGCAGTAGACCGGGACTGCCAGATGGGTCCGCCACCGGCACCAGTAGATGGGACCACAACATCGCCAACCAGAAGCACCACACCGGTGCCAGTGCAAACCCCAGAGCGAGGCTGCACCCCATCACCAACCCTACCGGGTTCCTCGGACTCTGAGACACTTGGTAACTCACTGGAGTTACGACGCTCAGGGCGCCAGCACAGACCGCCCGCTTATTTAAGTGACTATGCGTGTTCGCATCTGGGGGGAAGGGGTGTTATGTCCCTGGAACTTGCCAAAGTCCCCACCCAGGTCCGTTCATGCTGCGGGGGCGTTTGCTGCCCCTCATTGGCTGGCCTCCCTCGACAGCCGGCTATAAAAGCCAGCTGCAGGGTCCGGCCAGCCGCTGATCGCTGGAAGCCTGCTCCAGGCAGGGCTAACACGTTCAGTCCTTTATTGTTCCAATAAAGTCTTGTTGCACTCAAGCCCTGGTCTAGCCTCTCATTGCTCAACTACAGCACAACAGATTTGTTAACTGTTCAGCAGTAACTAATCATTGTTTTTATTCCTATCCCAAACATGTTTGGAACAGACAAAAAGCAATGAATGAACCGGGAACTGAGAATTTTGAAACCTCAACAGAAAGAAACCTTGACTTATTTCAGATTCAGATAAAAAGCTCTGAATATTCCTCTGCTGTATGATTAACCTTCCAAGCATTTTCATGTTTCTATTCAAATTGGAGTCATTATCAAATGCATTTAATAAACTGTGACTCAGTTGGGGATCTATTTGATCTCAAGACCAGGTCAGTGAAATATTTTCCCTTCAAATGTTCCAAGATTAAACAAGGTCAGTTGCTAAGCACAATTAAAGTGACTGGCAGTTTGAAATAATTAGCATCAGTGATGAAAAGTGGCATACTTACTCTCTGTCGATGACCAGACACGTCACGGGTTCCGCACTAATAACATTAGCTGTTCTGACATCTTCCCTGAAAGAACAACACCACAGATTTTACACAAAATGGCTAGGCAGTTATCTCTACACTACTATGCAACATTAGGCCACAAATGCATCTTGCAAATGAGAATTATGTTTACTGATATCATGCTTTAAATCATTGACAAATAATGCTATTCTAATTTTGCTGCTCTTGAGAAATGTTTTCAAAACATTATCAACATGGTAATCAGAAATGTTGCTCCAACATTTTAATGTTTTTTTCATAAGACCATTTCATTCATCCTTTTCTCACTTGGCAATTCATTTAGCAGAAGCACACCATTTATATATTAATATGGGTCACAGAAGAAGTGTGGATATTTTGGTATAGTGACGTCTGCACAAACTATCATTTCTATAAATAGAGAAAGGCAAAAAGCAAACAATTAATGAATCAAGCTGCATTAGATGGGAGAAGGCTAATTAATGTGGACCTGCTCTATGAAGAAAACCAGTGTGTGAAGAAGTTAATAAATAGGTTTTAATATGTTTCCTACTTTTGGTTTTTCCTTATGCATCCCTACATAGGTTTCAGTCTGGTATGAATTCCAATTATATCAAGAAAAAATATCTTCAAGATATGTAGTGTATAAATGGGTGGACAAAACTTTTAAAAAAAGTTGTTTTAAAAAATTTTAGTCTCTCACCAAACTGTGCAGCTTTGAAGACACCAACTTTTTAACAAAGATTTTTTGAATACAAAAATAAATGGGACACAAGTATGTTGCAAGGGAATATGCAGTTAACTTTTTAAATGTAACTAATTGGGTGCCATGTAGGGCCATGGGTATTGTTACATAATCAAAACAATAAATGATTATGGCTTAGGTGTTTTGCTTGGAAGAGGGTCCTGCTGCTCAGAAAATTAGTCAGAACCAGTGGTGGGATTCAAAAAAATTTACTACTGGTTTTGTGGGAGTGGCTTGTTAGGCGTGGCAGGGTAAGGATACTATAAAATCTCCAGTCAGAGGTGGTATTTGCTGGTTCTCTGAACTACCCAAAATTTCCGCTACCAGTTCTCCAGAATTGGTCAGAACCTGCTGAATACGATATCTGGTCAGAACATATTCTAGAATGCATTCTAGAAGAGAGACAAGGTAACAGAGGAAAATCTTATGAATTCCCATTTTCTAAGTGGATTTGGGGTTTTGCACAGAACACGAAATGTCTGTTCAGGAAAAGAAAAAGAAAGAAATATAAAATAGACAAAAACTATGAAAAAGGCAATCATTGGAAGCCATATTTGCCATCATATTGGGTGGGGGGGAGAATAAATTGTTTAAATCTTGATATAGAGACTTATCTATAGTGCCTACATTGGTCCAGTAACACTATCACGATATTTTTATTATGCTGTTCAAGGATTATTTGCAGCTATTGTTTTATATAGAAATATTGTTTAACCAACAGAGGATTTCTTACACTTCCCCTTGAACAGCTAAGTTAACATTATGTGGAAATATACAATTTGTCATGGAATTATATATCAAAATGCGATATCACTCCTATTGGCACTACAATGATTTTAAAGAATATATGCTAATAAATAATCCATCAGTAACTCTGTAACCACACACCATTCCAGATCTGATCAAATTATCCCTCACCATAGAACACCATGTATGTTTTTAAACTTGTTTAGTTATGCCTCTCAAGATTAATACCTGTAAATTAAGATGTGATAAATTATACAAAATGTAAGCATGCAGTCAGTCTTTTTATTAGATTAACACAAGTATTTGTTATAACACAGCCCTTCGACAGATCCAGTGCTATAGCCTAGCTTAAAAACACTATGAAAATGCAATCTGGCAATTACTAACTCTGATTTTTTTTCAGTTTCAAGATTGTATTCTTCATCACTACTTCCAGAGAGGTAAAATCCATTCTCAGAATCGCTGTCACTGTCTGAATAACCCATAGCGATGAGATCAGGTCTACCATTTTTCTCCTGGAAAGAAACTTCTGTTTCCTTCTGTCCACAGACTCTTCCCTACGTGCTATTACTTGCTCTGGAATTTTACAGACCCTTTCCATTTAAAATCTCTAGGCTTGGAAAAGGTCACAGCTGCTCTGGAGGTCTCTCCTATGTATCATTGGAAAATGAAAGCAAAGCATCTAGTAAGCCACATGGGGAATACCTCTGATCACCAGTATGCTGACAACAACAGCAAATGGTTCTCACGAGTATCTACTTTATTTGTTTATGCCTTTTAATTAAAAATATTTATGCTTCAAACTAACACTTGCCAATTTGCAAGAAGGTTCAAAAAAATCTACATATCATTTTTGGGGGGTTATGTTGTATTTATAAAATTAATTGACCCACTCAAGAAAAATGAAAACAATTTTTCTGGTTGTTTCAGCAATTTCCTAGTTCCTTAGGAAAAAATGACACAATGTTTTTCATTATGAAATTGAAATTGTTTGATATAATCAAAAGATTGCTTAAGCTTGAAAAAGGCAGAATTAGTTAATGATTCATACAACTGTTGGAAAATACTTTTAGGTAATTGGACCATTTTAACATTTGGCAATTGAAATATACCAAGCAGTGAATAAACTAGATTACTAAAAATAATATATGAATTTGCATTTAATTACTAAAAGTAATGTGTACTGTCCTCCAATAATAATTGAACTTTATAGTGAGACGATGTTCTTGCATTTCCTGAAGCGACCAGCTTGAGCTATTCAAAGCAAAATTGTTTTAATTTTTGTTAAGATGATCAATTAATTTTATAAATAGAATGCATTAGTTTATAGGAATATCTTGATAGTGTTTAATTACATACATTGCTTATATGTCATAAGTGATAAAGTGAGACAACAGTCTCCAAGATATATGTACCTTTAGATATGCAGTCCTATCTTACCCAAATAATGTGACCATGGTAAAACTCGGTGATACTTGGCATACAGGCCAACATGTGCCAAAAAACCAACTAGTGCAGTGGTACCTCAGTACTCATCAATAATTGGTTCCGGGAAGCATGGTGAGTATCAAAAATGATGAGTACCAAACAAATTTTTCCCATAAGGGATAATGTCAGGGGCACCTGTGGTGGCCAAGTGCTAAGGCAGGAATTCACTCAGACTCTCCCACACTCTCATTATAATCTCCTTCCTTCCTTCCTTCCTTCCTTCCTTCCTTCCTTCCTTCCTTCCCTTCCCTTCCCTTCCCTTCCCTTCCCTTCCCTTCCCTTTCTTGTCTTCTTTTTCCTTTCCTCATCATTCTCCTTTCTTCTTCCCCTCTTTTCTTATTTTTCCTTCCTTGCTCTCCTCCCATCTTCCCTTCTTTATATTTCCTCTTTTCCTTTCTGGTTTCTTGAAAGCTCAAATGCAAAAGGGGAAACTGGTGTCAATGGAAAACATTTGTTTTGTTTGTTTTTCTAGCCCTCTGCCAGTGAAATGGAGGGCCCACTTTTTTGGCCTAGACAGTCTCCTGCAGCCCTCTGCCAGCAAAAACGGAGCTTGGCAGAGAGCTGCAGGAGGACATTGTGGCCAAAAACAGAGCCCGGGAGAGTCACGTGAGGCCCTCCTGTGCTCCGTTTTCGCTGACAGAGGCACCATAGGATGGTCCTTTGCTGTTTCCAGGGCGGTCCTGCGGGCCAGATATAAACACCCCGCAGGCCGGATCTGGCCCACGGGCCTTTAGTTTGACACCCTTGTTCTAGGGTGTTAGCTATTCCTGCCAGCTTGTTTGCAAATTTGATGAGTTCTCTTTCTATTGCCTCACCTAAATATATCGAACAGTATTAGGCCTAAAACAGAACCTTGGGATACCCCACTGCTTCTTTCTCTTCATGTAGATATAGTTCCTTCAAGGACTACATGCTGAGTGCAGTTTGTCAGTCAGTTACAAATCCATCTGGTGGTGATGTTGTCCCACATTTGTTCTAGCTTTCTGTATAAACTTACAATAGCAACTGAAAAAAAAAAAAGACTTATGACAGATTTTCACACTTAAGGCGGTGGCAGTGTCCCAGGTTCATGTGATCTCATTTTTAACCTTCTGAGCAAGGAAAGTCAATGAGAGAGTGAGATTCACCTAACACAAGGATCTTCAAACTTGGCAAGTTTAAGACTTGTGGACTTCAACTCCCAGAATTCCAGAGCTAACATGACTGGAGGAGGAATTCTGGGAGTTGAAGTCCACAAGTCTAAAAGCGGTCAAGTTTGAAGACCCTGCCCTGACCTAACATGTCACTCACTTAACAATTTCAGCAATTTAACAAATGTGACAAGAAAAGTTGTAAAATGAAACAAAATTTATTTAACAACTGTCCCACTTAGCAACTGAAATGTTGGCTTAATTGTGGTTGTAAGTTCGAGGACTACCTTATTAAGAAGGTAAATGAATGCCAATTTGGGAGAAAAGTTAGCGCTTTGCTATTATACAGAAACAAGAGAGGAATGTATATAAATTAGAAAGAAATATAAGGGTAAAGCTCTAATGCTCTGTTACTATGAGCATCTAATGTTCATGATAACAGAGGTAAACATGTCAATTAGTAAGTGAGAAAATGGGCTAGGAAAGTAAAACTTGTAAAATCTAAAGCTAGAAATATGCAGATCTGTTCTTTATACCTGCCTCTAAAATGGCTTTGCATCTCGTGCAAGGGCCAGTCACACTCAATGCTAAATGCTTTTTCCTTGTGTGCTAAATAAAACTTTTGAACTCTGAATTATGGCATCTGACATTTGGACCAAAGCATGTAAAGAACCAAGGGAAGGAATTCTTCTATCAGTCTCAGACCATTGAGATAATGTCTTAATAATGTTAGCTTCTATATCCAACACCTTCTCATAGTAACTCACGCAAATATGAATCAAGAATACATTCTTCTTCCCAAACTAGAGATGGTATTCAACAGGTTCTGACCGGTTCTGGAGAACCGGTAGCGGAAATTTTGAGTAGTTCAGAGAACCGGTAGCAGAAATTTTGAGTAGATCAGAATATCCCCTCTGACTGGCCCACCCCCTCTGGTCTCTGCCTCCCGAGTCCCAGCTGATCGGATGGATCTACTTTTGTTGCCCTGCACAGGAAAACGGAGCTGGAAAGCAGGTTAGTAGGGTGGGGAGGAAATGGGATTTTGCAGTATCCTTCCCCTGCCATGCCCACCAGGCCACACCCATCAAGCCACACCACAACCACCAGGCCACGCCCAAAGAACCGGTAGTAAAATTTTTTGAATCCCATCATTGTCCCAAACCCTACTAAGATAGAACAAGAGATTTTAGTTAAGTATGAACATTTGTGTCTGATATTCCATGTCTTCGTGTCTTGGGTAATCCTGCTGGGAATATGTAATAGCACTTAGACTTATATACAGTGCTTTTACAGCCCTCTCTGTTTACAGAGTCAGCCTATTGCCCCCAACAATCTGGGTCCTCATTTTACCCACCTCGGAAGGATGGAAGGCTGAGTCAACCTTGAGCCTGCAATACTGCATTCTAATTTACTGGGCCACCATGGCTAATATTCTTCACTCATCCCCCTGTCAAAATGAAGCAATACAAAAGGATGTGTGTGTGTGGTATGCATATGTTGTATGTGTAAGTCTTTGTGTGAATAACAAACTTTTTATGTGAAACATAAATTTTATGGGAAACAGAGAATGTGGTGGGAAAATGAACTCTTATGACGAAGAAATAGAGGAATGGAGAACACAATCTGAAACTATCTTGTAATGGGAGCTGTAAACTTTATGAGCGAAGGCTTTCGTTGCTGAGTACCATATGGTACCATGGAAGGAAACAGTGAAGGGAAAAAAAGTTGTATATTTCCCACACTAACATATATAATTTATGACACCATATGCCATGTTTTCTAACATTTTTATTGCCACTGAAGCCCTGCTAAGTGTAGCTCTTCAAATGAACTCCTGATTAAGTAAAGCCACAGTCTTCTGTCATACACAATCTGTGCAAAGCAGGTGGCTATCCCTGAACTGACAATACTATTTTTTTTATCCGCCAAATCAGATTCAGATTATATAGTCAGTAGGAGAATATTATGACAGTGTCATGTAATTCATAACCATCAGCCAGCCATCAAGATCAGACGTTTCTAAAATATCTCCTTTATCATGATTTAGTCACGCGATTCTTTGCAATCCCATTTTTAAAGCAACTCTTTGCTGTCAGATATTTTACTAATCCCATTTGCTGAATTAACATCACAGAAGCTGTAGTGCCAAACTGTATTTATTTTTCTTTTCCATGTGTTAACAGGGACATATTCTCTTGTGCATGACATATATACTAGACAAAATAAAGCAAATAAGTTTTCCACCCTAAACTTCAACTTCCTATCTCTATCCCTTATTTTGGCAAAAAAAAACTGGATTGAAAGCACATCTTGCCCCAAAGAATCCATTCCTTGCTCTTTAGACCATATTTCTTATATGGTGTATTACGTTTTATATTGGGGTGTGTGATGACTCAGTGCTTAAAGACTCTGAACTTGTCAACTGGAAAGCTGACAGCCTGGGAGCTAGATTCGAGCACCACGTGACAGGGTGAACTCTCATTTTTTGTCGCTTCTTCTGCCAACCTAGCAGTTCGAATGCATGCAAATGCGAGTAGACAAATAGGTACCCCTTCGGTGGGATGGTAACAGTGTTCTGTGCACCTTGGCCAGGGGTGGGATTCTACTGGTTCAGCCCGGTTCTATAAAACAGGTAGCTCCAAAGAGCAGCTGACACCAAACCGGTTCTTTCCGAAGTTTTTCTTCGGTTGGGCCCACCCGACTGCCCGGGCTCTAGGCTGTCCTTTATTCTTACTTTAGTTGCTTTGCGTGGCATAGCTGACTGCCGCACATCAGCAGGAGATGGTGATTGCTTGTAGGAGAAGTTGTTTTGCAAGTATTGCGCACATGCATGTTCACCGAACCGGTTGTTATGCCGGTAGGATCCCACCCCTGAACTTGACATGTAGTTATGATGGCCACATGACCACGGCACCATCTTCGGACAACTCTGGCTCTCATGGTTAAGAAAAGAGGTGAGTATTACCCCCCTAGAGTAGGACATGACTGGACAGGGGAAACCTTTCCATTTACCTGTATGCTATTTTTTTAACTTGCTAAATAAAGGATTTATTTCATTACCTTCATTACTTGCACCATTTTTTAAAATCTCCCAATGCAAAGCTATACAAGCTTTCCTCCCAAAGGGTCCTTAGCTTAGGTTACAAAGTATTTCAGGTTAAGGAATATAATATCATGACCTTTGAATTTATATGGATTATTAACTGAATGCTATTTTGTAATTGTGGTAGAAACAAGTTTTTTTAGGAAAAGTTTGTTTGCTATCTCTTTCTTTTAGCTGCACTGAAAATCCAATTCTGAATATTTTTATTTGCAAGCAAATAAAACCATAAATAAATTTTGTATAGTGGTGATGTCTAAAATGAAGCAATATTTGTATTTGAAGTCTTTATATTGCCGTTCTAGTGGGACTAAGTATTGAATCAAGGAAAAGCTGCAAAAAATAAAATAAAACAGAAAGTAGATTGATTCTTGATAGGAATTGGACTAGGACTCATATAAAGTCCTGAGTAGGGCAGTTAATGCAGTCAATGCATTAATGCAGTTAATAAGTCAATGCAGGAAATAAACAAACTTCTCAGTGTATGGCATACCCTCAAACATCATGGAAATCACAACTTTGCAATCTGAAAAAATGACAAGCGGAGAAACCCTTTAAACTAAGATTAATAGTCTGAAATTTCTTAGCTCTCCAATCAGGTTTTCTGCAATATTCTATGAAGACTCAAAGAACCCATGTAAGCATGAGGTTAATTTTGAAATGGAAAAACCTAGTAGGCAGAGGATGGGGGAAGGGGTGAAGCGGGGAAACTATCTGATAGAATTTGAGAAAGAACAGAAATATAGAAAATATATAGATTGCAACAGAAAAAAAATTAGGGTGCATCTAGACCTCTACAGCAAATGGAAAACACTTACCAAGTTTCTTAATTGTTATAAATCAGGGGTGTCAAACTTGCATCGTCAGGTGACGTATTGGGATTTCCACCCCTTTGCCAAATTGGGTGGGGGAGGGGCCAGCACGTGACGTATCCAGCTTGCGGGCCATGAATTCGACACCCATTGTATAATGACTTGGGGCAGGGGTCACCAAACTTTTGGATCGCAGGGACCACCAAATTCATATTTTTAAATCCCGAGGACCACTAATATGAATTTTTTAAAAAGCTTCCAGCCTCACCTGGAGACAGGCAAGGAAAGGTGTCCCTGGGCACACTTCAAACCCAGCCACAACCAGTGATTATTTGGGGGCAGAGGAGGGGGGGGCAGAGAGAGAGAGAGAGAGAGAGAGAGAGAGAGAGAGAGAGAGAGCGCATCTTTCGTATTACCAGGGGAGGAAAGGAGGTGAAACAAAACTCACTCTTTCACCGAGACCTACAAAACGCCAATCTACTGAGTTCCAGGAGATCTTAAAAACCACCAAACGCTCCCACTTGCAGTTCCTGTGCCTCCCAGCTCAGGTGTCTGAGATCCACACTCCCCACACATGGTGGTGGCAACAACAGTCCTCTCCCCCAGCGCCCGCTGTCAGCTCTCCCCATTAGTTCTCTAGCTTTGAATTGCTCCCAGCTCTCTCTCTTTCGTCCCCCCCTGCACCCACATGCAGGCAGAACCGTGCACAGCTCTCCTCTTTTCCAGCCCTCGCTGCCTCTCCCAACATCGAAGCCTCGGAAACGCAGGCAAAGCCACCCCAGCGGTAGCACCCTGAGTTGCTTGCTTCTCCACTACTGCCTCCTCCTCCTCCAGCACCTCCTTCTCTGGGTAGGGTGATTCTTAACTAACCGAGCATGCTAAGGCAACTCAGGGCGCTACTGCTGCTGTGTCTTTGCCTGCGTCTCTGAGGCTTCGATGTTGGGAGAGGCAGCAAGGGCTCCGTCTCCCTCTCCTTTTTTGTCTGCATGTGGGCATGGGGGGTGGAGCGGAAGACCCTACACCATTTCTGACAAATGGCAGTCCAATCTCTTCTTGAAAGTCTCAAGTGATGAAGCTCCCACAGCTTCAGAGGGCAAGCTGTTCCATTGGACCAATTCAAAGCTAGAGAACTAATGGGGAGAGCTAACAGTGGGCGCTGGGGGAGGGGCTGTTGTGGTGTTCGGAAAAGACTGAGCTGAAATCTTCACTCTGGTCTGTGTTTCCAGCGGGAACACGGACCATTCTTATTGGCTGATGCTGTTTGACAGCTGGCTATAAAAGGGTGCTGCCAAACGGCATCAGCTGTTGTCTGCCAGCTGGCTACCTTGTTAGCATGGCAGCCACGGCAAGCCTTTATTGTTACAATAAAGTAAAAGCTGAAGTTCGCTCCATGTTTGCCTCAGGTTATTCCGCCGCTCCACAACACTGGCGACGAGGACGGGATACTTATAAGAGGCAACCGGGCAAAGAATCGCTGAGCGAAGTCACTACAAAAAGAGCCAAAGTCACTACCAAGCTGAATGTCACTTTAAGAGCTACTGTCACTATTCGCGAGTGCGAATTTCAACTTTCTTCGAAAGATCCAGCACCACTGAGTCGAGATGACTTCGAACCCTGCATTCCCACCTTTCAGACTGACAGCAGGAACATGGGAGTCCTACAGAAACCGATTTGACTGTTTCCTAGATGCCATAGACCTTGCTGACATTTCCAACCATAGGAAAAAGTCCTACTTTTTAAGTTTTTGCGGAGCCACAGTGTTTGACACTGCTACGGCATTATTGGCTCCACGTTCAATTAAGACTGTTCCATGGGAAGAATTGCAGAAAATTCTTTCCAACCACTATTCCCCTAAGCCATCCCAAATTGCCAGGCATCATGCTTTTAGGAGACGGATTCAGGCTGAGGGAGAGACTATTAGTGGGTACATGGCTGCTCTACGAACAGCTGCCTTGCATTTTGGGTTTAGAGCAGGGGTGGGCAAACTATGGCCCGCGGGCCACACCCGGCCCGTTGGTCTTTTTAATCTGGCCCGCCGAAGATTGGTACAGAATTAAGGTTTGATGTGAATGATTGAATGATTGCATTCATTTGATTTTGACTTGTAATGACAGGCATTTCGACACCAGGTGGTAGCCCATCTGTCAAATTTTAAAAGTCAATGAGGCCCCTGAGCCAAAAAGTTTGCCCACCCCTGGTTTAGAGACTATCTGGAAGACATGTTATTAGACCAACTAGTTTGTGGAGTCAGGGATTTAAGGCTACAAAGATGTCTATTGGCTAAAGGGGATTTAACCCTTAAATTAGCAATTGAAGAGTCTCAAGCTGCTGAACTATCAGCACTTTCAGCAGCAGAAATTCAGGGAAATCCAATTAGTCAGGGCAGCTCAGCCATCCATTACGATGAAGCCTCCTCAGAAGAAGGCTATGAAGAGGCTAATGATGTAAATCCCCTCAGGCAGCAAAAAACCAGTCAAGGGGAAAACAGGCCAAACCCCAATCTACCTTCACGGCATCAGCCCATTTGTCTAAGCTGTGGGGGAAACCACCTCAGGGCATCCTGCAAGTTCAGGAATGCCATTTGTCTAAAATGCCAAAGGAAGGGTCATTTAGCCAGGATCTGTCAAGCAGGAAAGACTTTTGCCCAAAAGCCTCAGACAACCCAACATCTCCAAAAACAAGTTGAAGACTATTTTACCTGCTATCAAGCCAAGCTGACTAACAAAGGCTCTAACAAAATTAGTGTTTTTGTTTCTATAGAAGGGAAACCTTGCAGGATGGAGGTTGACAAAGGCTCAGCACTGTCCATCATCTCATGGAGCACCTTGAAACAACTACTTCCCAGAATGGCTAAGAAGAAGCTTCATGGCTGCCAGTTAACCCTACGCGACTACCAAGGCAGAACCATCCCAGTTATCGGAAAAGGCAAGTTTTTTGTACAATTTCAAAATTTTAAAGGTCACTTGCCTTTAGTGGTAGTGGATGGTGCCCTCCCTAGCCTGTTGAGGTTAGACTGGTTCCCTGCCCTTGGCCTCCATATAAGCAAATTGAACAAATATTTACAAATCAGCGCCTATCCAGTCCCTGCTCTCCAGCACCTACTACATTCTTTTGAGCCAGGAACCATTTTCGCTAAATTAGACATGTCACAGGCCTATCAACAGTTCCCTGTTGATGACACAGCCGCTGAACTACAAACTATTGTAACGCACAGGGGCGCTTTCAAATGCAGGCGCCTCCAATTTGGCGTAAGTGTAGCCCCAGGAATTTTCCAATTCTTAATGGAAAGACTTCTTCAAGGATTACTGTGCATAATTCCGTATTTTGATGACGTTTTTCTTCCCCTGACAAGCCTCAGTTACTGCAAAGAGTTGACAAGGAGGCTTTGGCTACAGTTGCTTCTGTCAAAAAATTCCATGAGTTTCTATATGGACACTATTTCGAGTTGATCACGGATCACAAGCCTCTGTTAGGCCTTCTGTCTGGCGAAAGACAAACTCCTCAGATTTTGTCTCCAAGAATGACCAGGTGGACCTTATTTCTGGCTGCCTATTCCTATACACTGGTTCATCGACCTGGCAAGAGTCTATGCCACGCTGATGCTCTTAGTTGCTGCCCCCTGCCTGTTCCTGTGGAGGATCCTGCACCAACTAATGCTGTTTTGCAGATCAACGATTTCAAACTCCCCATCACTGCCCTCGATATTGCTGCCCACTCTTCCAGGAACAAGGTAATCTCCCACATTCTTGACTGGGTGGGAAGGGGGTGGTCAGCAATTCCTTATGCCCCTGACATGTGAAATAGCACACTTACTTCTTTTAGGAATAAGTACTCTCACATGACAAAAGCAGCTAAACTGAAATTACAGATTCTCACAAAATGCATCTCTCTTTTGCCTGAATTATCCTTTGTTCATCCTATTACAGTCCACACATAAGGATTCAGCAAAATTCCATCATTTCCTAAGGATGTCATGGAAAATAAATACCCTCTGTTTATTTTTAAGCACTATCAATATCTCATGAAGTTGTGAGGTGATGTCTGCTACCGGTATCTGAAAAAGATGATGGCCCCTGAGGTTTTATACTGATAAAGATGGAGGATTTAATTAGTTTCCAGAAACTTCCCCTGCCGATTCTGAACACCCCTAAGAATTTTAAATAACATCTGTGAAAATTCACATTTTAATACCTGCAGGCATTTTTAGATTTTGTCTCATTTTTAAAAGTAATTTCACATCATACAAAATATATTTCATATTTCTACCTATCTATCACCTGTCTCTGTCTCTATGTCTTTCTCCATATCTATCTATCTATCTATCTATCTATCTATCTATCTATCTATCTATCTATCTATCTATCTATCATCTATCAATGTGTGATGTGCAAAGCACTGCATACACCCCTTTATATTAATTGACAATGCTTCAGTCAAAAATAGGCATTGCTATTCTTTACCAAATTTCTTCCCTCAGATTATGCTTTCTTGTAACCTAATCTAAAAACATTCAATAAAAGTTATTTTTGTATTAAAAATAACAGTGAAGATATCAGTTTCAAGTTGATAAATAGAATTATTGAGAATTTTAGAGAAGCTGATCAAGTGATTTAAAATGCAAATCAGGAAAGTTTTTTTTTAGAAAGGGAAAATGAAAACTAAGAATGAGGATTTATATTGCATATTTGTCACATAGCTTTTTCTTTCTTTAAAGCTGAGCAGTGAGCTGAAACAGATTTCCCCACTAAGCAAATTCTTGAAAGAATATAATGAGAAAGTAAACAAGATGATTCGCTTATTAGCAGAATGGCACTTACTGGAAGGTCAGGCTGTGATTCTGCAGATACAGATATAAAGAGAAGCCCAACTAAAGCTAAGCCTGCGTAAACAGCAGCAGACCTATCTACAACTGAGAACAAAATGGCATGTCTATATAGTTTATTGGGGGAGAATTTAGATCTCCAGGGTCTATCAGAAACTGCGGAAATTATGCCGGTCCTTGGAAATGAAAAGTATCGTAGTATTATTTTTGTTGCCATTAAAAGCCATGGGAAGAAAAGAAATAATATAACCATACTTTAAAAAGACCTGGGAAAGCAATATGGAAATTCCACCATGACTTTCACTTTGTCTTTTGAAGGCTTCCTCCAAACTTCAGGTTCAATCTGCCTTTCAATTATGCCCGGGCTACAGCCTGGGAATGAAAAGGGTGGAAGCGTTTTAAATAGGAGGCGTCGAGGCAATCCAAGCAAAAAAACGTTAGTGGGAAGAATGAGAAATATAAAAGCAAGATATTTGTTCAAAGATAGTAGAACTGATACAGAGCTTCCAAATTTAGATACAAAAGCACACATGCATAAGGTTTCTTTAACTCAAAAGAAAAAAAAAAAGAAAACCCACCAAAAGGTTACATTCACATCAGTGAATTTCCCTAGAGGCATTATTAATGTGTAGCAGACTGAAGAGGGAATTCCAAAGAGTCTGGGAAATAAATAAATAGGTTATGGGGCAGGGAAACTCTTAACTCCCTTGTTATGACCCTGTAGTCCCTATTCAGGGTAGTGTTGGGACGACTGGATGGAGCTGAGCATTGACTTACTGGATGCCCTTCCTGACTTCTCTGTGGAGTTCACAATAGATTATTTTTGCTTTGCATCCTAGGAGAGAAATATCTGCTGCTACTTAAAATTGAACTCTTGACCTTCCAAGTGAGAGGCAAGCATCTTCACCCTTAGGCCACTATGCCAGTCTAAGGAAACCCTTAATAATAGCCATCAAATATAATCAATGGGGACATAGGATCGAGGAACATTGAAAAAGATTATAATCCAAATATAGGGAAAATACATTTTTTTCTTATTAGATCTAGAAAAATGATACTTAAATACTGCATGTTAGATGTAGTATAAATGGAAACAGAAAGGCATACAAAATGGAAACTTTTAAAATTATGCAGCATATTTTGTGCAGTATTTAAAATGCTTATAGAAACTCTAAACTTTTAAATCTTATCCTGTAGTACTTTTTTACTAGATTCTAATAGAAGACTATGGGAATGGTGCTGGGAGGCGGGGGCAGGGGGGAGAGCTGCAGGCTAGACAAAGGATTTGAGT
Organism: Pseudonaja textilis; assembly: GCF_900518735.1. The sequence goes on from NW_020769437.1 coordinate 294,459, forward strand.
GAAAAAAGACTTGTAACCAAAGTCAAAGATCAGTCTTCATGAAAAGAGAAACAATAGTCCAACCTATAAAAAACATAACTATAAAAGACAGACTAGAAGTAAAAATTAAGATAAACAAGAAAATGATAATAGAACATCTGTCTGATCTTGATGAATATAAATCATTGGGACATGACAGATTACATCCCAGGGCTCTGAAGGAACTGGCAGATGTTATCTCAGAACCATGGTACCATATCTTTCAAAAACCCTAGAGACCAGGAAACTACCAGAGGACTGGAAAAGAGCTGATGTGGTTCCCATCTTTAAAAAAAAATAAAGACCAGGAAACTACAGACCAATCAGCCTAATATCAACACCTAGGAAGATACTGGAAAAAATAATCTGAAAACAGACCAGATGGATTTGTAACTGGTTGACAAACCATACTCAATGAGTAGTCCTTAATGGTACTACATTTACATGGAGGGAAGTAAGCAGTGGAGTATCACAAGGTTCTGTCCTAGGCCTAGTACTCTTCAATATCTTCATAAATGACTTAGATGAGGGGATAGAATGGGAACTCATCAAATTTGTAGATGACAGTAAGCTGACAGGAATAGCCAATACTTCAAAAGACAAGCTCAGGATCCAAAAAGACTTTGACAGACTTGAACAATGGGTCCTGTCCAGCAACATGACATTTAATGTGGAAAAAAGCAAGATTTTACACTTATGCAGGGAAAACCAATGGCACAAGTACAAATTAGGCAAAACTTGGCTCAAAAACAGTAACTGTGAGAAGGACCTTGGAGTGCTAGTGGACAATCACTTAACCCTGGGCCAGCAGTGTGCAGCAGCAGCTTAAAAAGCCAATCATTGGTTGTATAGAGGCACAAAATCAAACTGTGAAGTATTAGTAACACTTTATAAATCCTTAGTAAGGCCACACTTGGAATACTGAATGCAATTTTGGTAACCACGTTACAGAAAAGATGTTGAGACTTTGGAAAAAGTGCAAAGAAGAGCAACTAAAATGATTAAAGGCTTGGAGACAAAAACATATGCAGAACATTTGCAGGAATTGGGTATGGCTAGTGTTATGTCCCTGGAACTTAAAGAAGTTCCCACCCAGGTCCGTTCGCGCCGCGGGGGCGGTTGCCCTCTCTCATTGGCTGGTTCTCCCCAGCAGCCAGCTATAAAAGCAGGCTGCGGGGTCCAACCAGTCGCTGTTCGCTGCGAGCCAGTTCCAGGCTTGCCAAGCACGTTCAGTCCTTTATTTCCTAAATAAAGTATTGTTGCATCCATGCCCTGGTTCAGCCTCTCATTGCTCAACTACAACACTGGCGACGAGGATGGGATGGCTACCAGAGGCAAAATGCAACTGCTGAATCACTAGCCGCTGATCCACAGCCAGAGAGAACGATCAGCAGGCAGCGAGAACGAACGCTGATCCGCAGCCAGAGAGAGCGGTCAGCGAACAAGTGAGAGTGAGAAAGCGTCTGTAGCTGCTTGTTAGCCAGCTACAGGGAAAGTGTAGCGCTGCGAGCCGCAGCCGCTCTAAACAAAAGGGCGCGAAATTCAAACGGCTGTCATTTGAATTTCTATACAAAACACAGCGCGGTGCTGTGTTCTTTTGAAATCACTGACGCCAACGCAGGCGCCAAATTCAAAGCGCTGCCAAACAGCCGTTGCTGCTTACAGCGTGCAAACCCAGAGAGAGAGCGGGAGGCGCGGAGCCCCCCCCCCCCGAGCTGTAATCACTTGCCTGCCTAGGCACAAGAGTTTTTTTCTTGCCTCCATTGTGGTCCCAGAGAGATTCCAAAGCAGCTAGCCACTAGATTCTCAACATGAATTCCAACCCAGTCTTCCCATCGTTCAAGCCGGATGAGGAGAAATGGGAGTCATACAAGAATCGCTTTAACCATTACATCGACGCCATTGGGCTGGCTGATGCAGGGGAGCACCGAAAAAAATCATATTTCCTGATCTACTGCGGAGCCATCGTCTTTGATACTGCCACAGCACTCGTGGCTCCACGTGAGTTAAAAAACGTCCCCTGGACAGAACTGTTAGAAATCCTTACTAACCACTATTCTCCTAGACCCTCACAGATTGCCAGGCGGTTCACCTTCCGTATGAGGAAACAATCAGACAAAGAAACTATCAACCAGTACATGGCTGCCCTCAGGACTGCAGCACTCCATTGTGGGTTTGGGACCTACCTGGAAGACATGCTCCTCGATCAGCTAGTCTGTGGGGTCAAGGATCTTCACCTTCAGAGGCGCCTACTCGCCAGGAAGGACCTCAACCTCGCTCAAGCCGTCGAGGAAGCCCTGGCAGCGGAGCTGGCAGCACACTCAGCCACCGAGATCCAAGGTCCTGGCTCCAAACAAATTGCAGTTTCCGTCCACTCTGAAGAGGTGGTCATCGAGGAGGACCCCAGTGATGCGGCCGACATCCACCGCCTAGCCCACACCAGACACCCGCAGGTAGGAGCCAAGCAAGAAAGCATCAGTCCATCCAAGCACATCACCCTATGCCTATCCTGTGGTGGATCTCACCTGAGGACCACCTGCAAATTCAAGGGAGCCACCTGCAACAATTGTCACAAAAAGGGGCACATCACCAGAGTCTGTCAAGCCACTCACAACTTGGCACAAAGGGTCCCTTCCTTTTCACATTCTGGACCCCAAAGGCAAGTATTGAACTGTCGCACCCGCCACCATGCTAAGCACGCTTGCCATACCATTAGTAAAATCTCTCTCTCCGTTTTATTAGAAGGTAAACCTTGCCGCATGGAGGTTGACACGGGGTCAGCGCTCTCAATTATCTCTTGGAGCACCCTCAAGAAACTACAGCCCAGTCTATCCAGAAACCGGCTCCAGAAGTGCCAGCTTAGCCTGAAGGACTACCAGGGGAAGATCATTCCTGTAATCGGCAGAGGCAAGTTTCTTGTTAATTTTAAAACTTTCAAAGGCCACCTACCTCTAGTGGTAGTTAGCGGCAACCTCCCTACACTTTTGGGACTTGATTGGTTCCCCCACCTCGGCCTAGGGTTAACAGGAGTCCATGCGGTCTCAACCTCTGACACTGACTCCCTATTTGCTGACTACTCAGACGTATTCAGCAATGAGCTGGGGTGTTATAACGGTACCCCTATCTCATTCTCAGTCGACCCCCAAGCAGTCCCAATCCGGTTGAAACCTCGTAGAGTTCCATTCGCTATTCGGCCTAAATTAGATGCGGAACTGGATAAATTATTAAAACAAGGGGTCATTGAGCCAACAGATTTTGCCAAATGGGAGACGCCCATTGTCACACCCCTCAAAAAAGACGGTAGCCTGAGAATTTGCTCGGACTACAAAACCACAATTAATAAGTTTTTACAAGTTACCGCTTACCCAGTGCCCGTCATTCAGCATTTATTACACACTTTTGAACCTGGCAGCATTTTTGCCAAATTGGACATGTCTCAAGCGTATCAACAGTTCCCTGTTGACAACCAAACAGCCGAACTCCAGACCATTGTCACCCACAGGGGTGCTTTCCGGTGCAAGCGTCTCCAATTTGGCGTAAGTGTTGCCCCAGGCATTTTTCAATCCCTCATGGAGCGGATTTTGCAGGGCCTCCCTGGTGTAGTACCCTACTTCGACGACATCTTAGTCTCGGCCAGGGACAGACCCCAACTCTTCCAGAGAGTTCGAGCAGTGTTAGAGAGGTTCAGACAGCATGGCCTCAAATTAAAAAAAGAAAAATGTGCCATTGCCACTAGACAGGTGGACTTTCTGGGTTATAAAATTGACGCCTCAGGCATTCACCCCCTGGAGTCCAAGGTTAAGGCAATTCACAAGGCACCCACTCCAACCTCCAAAGCGGAACTGCAGGCCTTCTTGGGGCTACTGAATTTTTACGCATCTTTCCTGCCCCATAAAGCATCTGTGGCGGAACCCCTGCACAGACTTTTGGATAAAAAATCGTCTTGGCACTGGGGACACAAGGAAGACTCCGCTTTTCGCGCAGTCAAATCACTACTCACGTCGGAGGCGGTCCTTATTCAGTTTGACCCCAACCTTCCATTAGTGCTAGCAGCGGACGCATCCCCTTTTGGAATTGGGGCAGTGTTAAGCCACAGGCTCCCCAATGGCTCCGAGGCTCCCATCGCTTTTTTTTCCAGGACGCTCTCTGCAACAGAGTGCAATTATAGCCAAATCGATAAGGAAGCTTTAGCAGCTGTCGCAGCAGTGAAGAAATTTCATGAATTTCTTTTTGGCCACTTTTTTGAGCTGGTCACGGATCATAAGCCTCTCCTGGGTCTACTAGCAGGCGACAAACAGACCCCTCAAGTCCTGTCTCCTAGAATGACGAGGTGGACTCTTTTCCTAGCGGCATACTCGTATAGACTCATACACCGTCCAGGTAAAACATTGTCCCAAGCAGACGCCCTCAGCCGCTGCCCCCTGCCTGCTCCAGCTGAGGATCCTGCCCCGGTCCATGCTATCTTTGAGATCACCCAACTGGACCTCCCCATCACTGCCCTTGACATTGCCGCCAAATCCAAGGCAGACAAAACGATCGCCCGGGTACTGGACTGGGTGAGGAGGGGGTGGCCGGGCAGTGATGTTGCTGTGGGGCACACGAGTGGTCATCCCGACCTCACTGCATACCCGAGTGTTGGAGGCATTGCATGAGGGCCACCCTGGCATCGTCAGGATGAAGGCATTAGCACGCAGCTACGTATGGTGGCCTGGCCTCGACGATGACATCATCAGATGGGTAAGCTCCTGCCATCCCTGCCAGGAATCCCGTCCATCCCCTCCAATTGCCACCCCCACTAAGTGGGAAAGCGCCAGCGCACCTTGGTCCAGGATTCACATTGACCTAGCGGGCCCGATGCACGGCAAAATGTTCCTGGTGTTCGTGGACTCTTACTCTAAATGGATTGACGTGGCACAACTATCCACAACCACCACGCAAGCGGTTACCAAGGTATTGACTCGCCTGTTCGTAACACACGGGCTACCAGACTCTATTGTTTCCGACAATGGCCCCCAGTTCGCATCGGCCGAGTTCAGTCGCTTCGCTGCCAATCTGGGCATCCGCCACATCTTCACGGCTCCCTTTCATCCTGCCAGTAACGGATTGGCAGAAAGAGCCGTTAGGACCACTAAAGAAGCTCTAGCTAGGTTCAGCAAGGAAGACTGGCACCACAGACTCTCCCGTTTCTTGCTGAGCCAGCACTCAACCCCGTGCACAGTCACTAATAAGTCCCCGGCTGAACTCCTGAAGGGTAGACGCCTGCGGACTGTATTGGACAGGCTTCACCCACATTACTGCCCTGACTCTCCCCTCGCTTCCACATCGGGGGTTAGGCATTTTGTCTTACAGGAAACCGTGTTCGCGAGGAACTTCGCTGGAGACCCTCTGTGGATCCCGGGCGAGATCATGGCCATCACCGGACCCAGGTCGTATCGAGTCAGACTGGAGGATGGCCGAATCTGGAAAAGGCACCTGGATCAACTGCGGAGGCGCCAAGGCACTCACGTCAGCAGTGACTCATGGTTGCAGACCGGTGCGAGGCTACAGCATCAACCCCACATCAGCACCAATTCCGGTGACCTGTTTACACCTGCAGCCGAGCCGGGGAGCCCGAACACGAACCGTGACCACCAGACGGCTGACCAGTCAGAACCAGTCAATGGGAGCACATCCCCAGTGACCAGCCCTACGAGTCCCAAACCAGCACTGACCGAGGAACGCGTTCGTGACACCCCACCGGTCCGACCTTCCTCTGCAGACTCTGAACTACCAGACAACTCACCAGAGTTGCGCCGTTCTGGGCGCCAGCATAAGCCTCCCGCGTACCTTAAGGACTATGCGTGTTCGCATCTGGGGGGAAGGGGTGTTATGTCCCTGGAACTTAAAGAAGTTCCCACCCAGGTCCGTTCGCGCCGCGGGGGCGGTTGCCCTCTCTCATTGGCTGGTTCTCCCCAGCAGCCAGCTATAAAAGCAGGCTGCAGGGTCCAACCAGTCGCTGTTCGCTGCGAGCCAGTTCCAGGCTTGGCAAGCACGTTCAGTCCTTTATTTCCTAAATAAAGTATTGTTGCATCCATGCCCTGGTTCAGCCTCTCATTGCTCAACTACAACAGCTAGTCTAGAGAAAAGAAGGACTAGGGCAGGGGTGGGATTCTACCAGTTTGCACCTATTTGCTAGAAACGGTTAACATTCTAAGCAATTCGGAGAACAGGTTGTTAAAAGAAATTACTGGCCTAATCCTGTAAGGAAGGCAGGAAGGAAACATTCTGATGTTGCTTACAGAAACTGACTCTCCGTTAACCCTTATTACATTCTTGGCAGGACTAGACTTCCTGTCTCAGGAACCTCTCTGGAGTTTTTTCCCCTCCTTTGCTGGTAATTTGCTTGTGTGGAGTGACCATTCATAGTTACAATGGCACTGAAAAGAGTGACTCATAACTATTTTTCACACTTACGACTATTGCAGCATCCCCACAGTCACGAGAGGCCAGACAAGGAAATGCGTGCCTCGATGTGGGTGATGTTGAGTTGGCCACGCCCAGCCAGTAACATTACCACCAAGCCACGCCAACCACCTAAGCCACACCCACAGAACCAGTTGTTAAAAAAATTGAATCTTACCCCTGGACTAGGGGTTACACGATAGGAGTAATTCCAGTATTTGAAGCAGATGCCACAAAGAAGAGGGGGTCACCTTATTTTCCAGGAAGCAAGACACCAAAAAACCAGAAGGCAATGGATGTAAACTAATCAAGGAGAGAAGCAACCTAGAATTTAGGAGAAACTTCATAGCAGTGAGAAAAATTAACCAGTGGAACAGTTTGCCTTCAGAAGTTGTAGCTGTTTCATCACTGGAAGTTTTAGCCACCTGTCTGAAGATAATAAACAAAGCACCTATCCAGGATCCATGAAAGCAGTTGTGTCTGTTTTCAAGATTATGTATTTGTAAGATTACACCTGACAATAGCCATGCCTTCATTTGCATACTCCTGTGCTCTGAATCAATAATTTTCAACTAAACGGCCCTAATACATAATGAACAAAAGCATCTGCCCATCTCCCCTCTACCCAAATGCAAGGAAATTTCAAAGGCCTTTGATGGCATGTCAGAAACTGAGAAATTAAGAATTCTACATAGAACATTCTAATTACATTTCAGGAAACCTGCAGGTAATCTAGAAATGCATTAGAAAACACATAACAATAATGGATGTTTAAGGGAACTCTAATCCAAAAACCATTTTCATCAGTTACAGAATGCATTTCTGTACTGACATTTGTGTTCATTTAAAAATCTGACCTATCTCGCTTGCTAATTTGTATCACTTACTCACTTGCTGCTTCAATCAAACAAAAAGTAACATTGCAAAAATCTAACCTTAGCCTATTCATTTTCTTGGCTACTTTTAACAGATAAACAGATAATCAGAGTTGGAAGGGACCTTGTAGGTCATCTAGTCCAACCCCCTGCCCAAGCGGAAGACCCTACACCATTTCTGACAAATGGCAGTCCAATCTCTTCTTGAAAGTCTCAAGTGACGAAACTCCCACAGCTTCCGAGGGAAAGCTGTTCCATTGGTTGATTGTTCTCACTGTCAGAAAGTTTCTCCTTATTTCCAGGTTAAATCTCTCCTTGTTCAGTTTCCATCCATTATTCCTTGTCTGGCCTACAGGAGCTTTAGAAAATGGATTGACCCCTTCCTCTCTGGGGCAGCCCCTCAAATATTGGAACACTGCTATCATGTCTCCCCTGGTCCTTCTGTTCACTAAACTAGCCATGCCCCGTGTTCACTAGACTAGCAGTTACAGAGTAAAAGAATATTAAATTCATCCACAATACAACGGTATATTTACTAACAAAAGTTACAACAGCACTGGAAAAAGTGACTTAAGACTGGTTGTTATTGTTTTTGCACTTCTGACCATTTGCAGCATCCCCTGGTCACATGATCAAAATTCAGATGCTTGACAACTGTCTCATATTTATGACGGCTGCAGTGTCCCGGAGGCCATGTGATCCCCTTTTGCGGCCTTCTTACAAGCAAAGCCAATGGGGAAGCCAAACGCACTTAATAAAATGTTAGTCATTTAACAACTGCAGTGATTCACTTAACGACTGTGACAATAAAGGTCATAAAATGTAGCAAAGTTAACTTAACAATTGTCTTACTTAGCAACAGAAATCTGGGCCTTAATTAGGGTCATGAGTTGAGGATTACCTGTAGATATCCCCAAAGATATTTTACTGCAGCTTATTTTCAAACACAACTGTCCCCGTCCAGCTGTGGAGGCTACAGATATACTACAAACTTGAATGGGAAACCATGAGGTCAAGTCTCATAATTCTGATAGACTTACTAAAATAAGTGGAATGAATCAGCTATGCCTATGGGGTATTCATTTTAATAGATCCACTCTAAGTATGTCTACATTTGGATTTAATTCCATGTGTATTTTCCATCTCCAACTAATCAGGTATGCCTGTTATATTTAGGCCTTACTGTGGTTTAGATTAAAATGATTGATTTTAGTGACTACATCCTTTACTCTATAAAATGTTATTAATGTGGATACAGTGGTTTTATATAGATTTTTGCACATCACTTAGAGAGCGCTTGATAAATAGAAAAACCAGGAAAAAAAAAACCTATTCTAGATGCTCATCACAGTCCTTATTGCATCTGAGCTTCTCAAATCTCAATGATGTACTCTTTTAGGTTTCCATCAAGTTAGGATTCTCATATCCGTGCTCCAAAGTAGCAGAGATAAAATCAGCCTAGGAAAAAGCATCATAATGCAAGGCTATCCTGAATACATATACATTTAACAGCAGCAAAAACAGATTCCTTTTTCTTTGGCATCAAATGTGCATAGCATGTTATTGAAGTATTATAATTGCAAAAATCTTATCAGTTCTGCAGTTGGTCCCAGTAGTAGTACTTCAAACGGTCTCCACAGTAATAATCTGAAAATTCAATATAACTACTTGGAGAATGGAAACATTTTACTTCCCTGTTTTTTCCTAATATGATTTGATTGCTTTGACTATTATTAAATGTTGTACCTGATGATTCTTGACTCTTGACGAATGTATCTTTTCTTTTATGTATACTGAGAGCATTTGCACCATGACAAATTCCTTGTGTGTCCAACCGCACTTGGCCAATAAAGAATTCTATTCTATTCTATTTTGTTTGTTGCCATTTTTAGCAGCAAGTTTCAAATAATCATGCGTTTCAAAGAGAAAAATTCACAGGAGAATTTGCATTAGATGTGCTTTTTGGCAACCCTTTACAATAATTTGTGCTGTGCATTGGTAACCTCTTTGATATCCTATATCAGGGGTCTCTAATCCTAATTTACATGGACCGGCACAGGTCTGCGGCATGCCAGAAACCAGGATGCTCAAACAAGTGAAGTCCCATCTGTGGGATGCAGGCAGCACACAAAACCATGCACCTTCGGTCCATGGAAAACCTTTCTCCACAGAACTGGTCCCTGGTGCCCAAAAAATTGGGAGCCTCTATCCTAAATAATACATGCTTTATCAGAACTGATAAAGCAGAAATCCAGAAAATTCAGAATTCTGAAAATCTGCCTAATATTCCTTTATGTATAGTTATCAGATTGAAAGTCTTCAATGCATGCAATCATCTCAGCAGCTGTCCTAACCTGAAATGCTGATTTACAATGCCTAAAATTTTCTTCTGAGAATTCTGGGGCTTCAGTTTTCAATACATTTGGAGGGTGCCAATTTAGAAAAGGCAGTGTTAAAAAAAGAACCAAGTATTTTACTTAAGTGTGTTTCAAAGATAACAAGATCTAGTCTAAAATTTAGTTAGGTTAGTCATTTCCATAAGGGCAAACATACAATTACATTTGATAGAAGCTAAATTCAAATTGCAGCATTAGTTACAAAGTAAAGAGTCATTACTATGAATTCTTAAGCCTATAGCTCTCTAGTGAACATAGGTATGTTTTTTTAAATATTTGTCATTATAACTAATTCTCAGAAGTTAAAGTTATTGACATTTGCAACTATTATTCACTTGTAATGAGTCTTGCTCCATTTAGGTATCCTATGATTTACTGATCTCATTGTAGTTATCACTGGTTCATCAGAATTATCAGTTAGCACAGCTGAATAAACTGGCCTAAAATATTTTGCAACAAAGCAGATGAACTAGACATTAACAAGGAATGTAGTTTGCATTTGTATTATATATTGTTCGACCCATAATAACTGCTTTGTTGATTGTAATATTTGCTGAGCTATAGGCCACCTACCCAGAAATCTTTTCTTCAGCTTTTTCCATGAATACAATGTTAAAGAAAATGCTGCTGGAGGTAGCAGAATTCTATATTCTATATCACAAATGTTTTTAATTCTTTGATCAGGGAGGGGATGTATAAAACAGCAGCAAGAAACAACTTCAAGGGCTCTAGATGTATTTTCTGTAGAGAACAAAATGTGCATCTATGCTTTCTCTCACTTAAGCCATTTGTGATGAAGGCTGAAAAAGCTAACCTTTTTTTTTTTCAAACTTCGTGCTCCTATTTCAAACTGTTCATACATGCTTCCGGCTTTCTCAAGAAGACAAGTTAAAAATCATGGCTGTTATTCCATGAGTAATGAGTTCAAACACCTGAATAGAGACCTGTGTTTTTATATCAGATCTTTAAGCTATGTTAAATTATACTATATATTAATTACATATAATTTTACCCTTTGTTTTCATCAAACGGTTCTTAACTACACAGTATGAAAAAAATGATTTCTTTCAGTGGTATATTTCACTGGTCACATAAGCTATCTATCTAAAATAACTCAAGAGGAATCAAAGTGAAGAATTAGAAGAATTCATATATTGAAATACTAAATCTTATTGGCCTGAATTATTTCCTAAAGAAAATAATTATTCCAAATGCATTAGGACTACTAAAATTAGTACGCTTTAAATATTTTACAGGTTGATAATGAGATTTTAGCATACAGAAGGCATTCCATAGTTTGACACAGCCATAACATACATGGACATATAGCATTAGATTGCTCTGTAACAGGTAAAGTATTTTTCATGCCAAATTTACATAATGAGATAGGTGTGAAACACATTTTATAAAAAGTAAATAAATTTACATTACAAAAGACCACTGTCTTATGGAATTTGAGTATTAGAAAATTTTGCTATATAGGCAGTCCTTGTTGAACAACTACTTGTACAACAACCATTCAACTTACAATAATGTTGAATGAGGAGGATTTATGACTGATCTTTGCTGCTGTCCAAGTGTTGTTGTGGACAAAGGACACTGCGACAATGTCCTATGTGACTCGGAAACCAGCTTGCAATTTCGAGAGAAGCAGCCTCCCATGGCAACATGACAACTATTTGCAACTTTTCACTGCCATCTTCTGTCAAGCAAAGTCAGTGGGGAAGTTTCAACTGCCATGGTGAGTTAGTGCAGTCCTGTGACGTTACGCTTTATGACCTCGTTGTTTAGTGATGGAGTTGCCAGTCCCAAATACCATAGTCCTTGTAAAAGGACATTCCCATAGCTAGCTTAGCAATTACCATAGTTGGATTATAAAAATAAATACAAAAAAACACAACATCTATTTTGTTATCTGCACAAAACAGGATATTCTTAACTGTTTGTTGCAAAATTTATAACAAAGCAACATTGGAAACTTTTAGATTACTTGTAAAACTGTATTCAAAGCCATGGTCTATAGCTATGACTAAATAATGAGGGGTAAAATTAAAATTTTAAGTGTACAGAGCCCTGAACCACAATTTTGTCTGCTCTGAAATGCATACATTCTGTATTTCAATAAGGTGTAACTATATTGTGACAAGGAAATATTTTAAGTGTTGTGAACTTGTGATGCTATTGAATTAATACAAAAGAAAAAAATATATGAAAAGAAATGAAACTGGAGAACACTTTTTATGAAAGTAAAAAATTCCAGCAAGGTTACTAAGAGCATCAGGGCATTCTATATTCCCTTTAATTAGGAGCACACATCTTTTTGGTCCCATATTAATGCCAAACTGCTTTTCTTAATTTTCCTTCAGAGCTCTACTTCTTAGCAATAATGTTCCTTTGATGCAAGTAGTCCAAATAATTCTCACCCCACACTATTTGCAGTGAAAACAAAGATAGAAAAATGGTGTAACAGGTTATAGTTGAAGACAGGTAGTGGTCAGGTTGTGTTTGTTCAGCAATTGTTCCAAGTTATAGTAATGTTGAAAAAAACCAAACATATGACTGGTTCCCAAAGTTTTGGCCTGTCTGGCATCCCAACTTCAATCTGGCTTGATGACAACATTCCAGGGAGCTGTGTTCAAGTGACTTCCTTTTGCAAACTTCCCTGCCAGCTTACCACAAACAAAATCAGTGTGGAAACCAAACAGGGAAGTTTGAAATCAGTCCAGTAGGTAGCTCTTGCCTGCAGTCATCCCCCACCCATGCACAAGTCTCTAATGACCCTGCAGGACCTCTCTGGCATCCCGTAACTCATGCACAACCTGGGGTGGGCCCTTCAAACTTTCCCCCAACTCATATGTGGCCTGTGCTAATTCTCCTAGCCCCCTGTGGCACTTCCATACTCCCACACTCTTTAACTCAGTCCCCAGTTTTTTCCTGCTTAACAACCTGCAAATCTTGCGGTTGCAATGGCAGACAGGACTGCCAGGATTACCATCCCTAAGTGAAGCAGTCACCTAACATTATGCTTGACAACCACATCATTTATAGATGGCAATCCTGGTCCCAATTGCTGTTATAACCTGTATTAGGAAAAGCTTCTTCACTGTTATAGGAATTGGGGGGTGTAATTTTTGAGAAAGGTGCTGATCAACTTTTCATTGGACAGCCAATTTGGGATGTTTCGGAATGAAAGCTATTAGATTTCATGGCTTCAAAGTTTCATTTTAATGATATTATTCTATGCCAAAAATAGAATTTTCAGGACTCCATGGACAGGCTGTTAAGGATTACAAAACAGAATAGTGAAAACAAGGACTTAATCTTTCTTTAATGGAAAATGAACAGAGATGCTTCCTGTAAATTGGAGATTAGACAAGATAATCCTGTAGTTGGTAACTGCAGAACATAATCTCTGAACTGGTAAATCCAATTATAGGAAATCAAGGATAACTGCTATATTCTGCAAACCTGAAGTAACATAGTTTTATATTAGGAAAAAAAGACCCCTATAGTCCAGTTCCTAAGATCTATAACTTTCACCTTCTCTGCTGGTTTGCAGAATCTATTTATAATCCTTCTGAAGAGATCTAAGATCTCAAAACAATACAATTGTGGAAAATCAAATAAATATTTTCCACCTGATTGAAGTTCACTCTGGCTAGTTATCTGGGAAGAATTTGGATCTATTAATCCTGAGAAATTGGGCAGGTTTTGTCCAATCTCCAAACTTCTCTTTTTTAGAAAAGGTTGTTTAGAAGCCAGTTGTGTAGTGTGTGCAGAGAACTCTGGATGAAGTAGATAATAACCAAAGTACAGGACTGAAAAAGCATTGACTGAATTTGTAGATAAGGTGAGTGGTACGTCCTTCCTTGTTCTCTTTGTTCTTTATTTTCAATGTTATCAATTGTGAGATCCTTTTGAACTGGCTTTGGGAGGTTGGAATGGTCAAGATCATTCCTTCTACCAGAGTCCCACTAAATGTTATGGAAGGAAGAAGACTAACCCATACAGTGGTGGGATTCAAAAATTTGTACTACCGGTTCTGCGGGCGTGGCTTGGTGGGCATGGCTTGGTAAGCGTGGCAGGGGCAGGATACTGCAAAATCTTCATTCCTACCCCACTCCTGGGGGGAGGTTACTGAAAAGCCCCATTCCCTACCCACCCCAATAACCTGCTTTCCAGCTCTGTTCTCCTGTGCATGTCAACAAAAGAAGACCCAGCCAATCGGCTGGGACTTAATGGGAGGCAGAGAATAGACGGGGGCGGGGCCAGTCAGAGGTGATATTTGCCGATTCTCTGAACTACTCAAAATTCCCACTATCGGTTCTCCAGAACTGATCAGAACCTGCTGAATACCACCTCTGAACCCATAACCCTTTGCTGTATGTGGCACTAGCAGCTTTAACATTGTCTCAACTCCTTTCATTCCGATCAAACCATAACTTTAACATTGTCTCAAAGTCTTTCATTCTGATCAAACCATAAGTGCTTCTCAAGTCCATTCTGAATGCAGTCCACCAGATTTGAAATATAAGGCTGTGGTTAGTGATGATGGTCATAGATTTCTGAAGTCTGCCATTATGAACAGCCCTCAAAGCTTAGGTCTTTTTGAGTATGGAAAACATAAGTGCAATGCTGGAGAGATAGAATAGTAAATGGATCTTTTCACCTTTTTATCCAAAAATGTTTTAAAATACTCAACTCTGAGTTGATTAGCCCCCTGTTAATGGTACTGTCACCTGCTCAGAAATGAGACAAGGTAATCATTTCTTTTTCTTAAAATACATCAGCAAACTCTGCATATTTTTCTGACAATGAAAGGGATTCAGACAGTTGAGCAGGAAAGGGAAAAGGAAAGGGTAAGATTGTGAAGTTTGCAAATCCTGCTGTTGACATATTTAAATGGAAAATTTCTGGATCATGGGTTTGAAGCCAATTAATTCTCAACACCATGGGAACAGGTAAGCAAGCTGTGATAGAGAGTGGCAAGAATTCTGTAAAATCATTTATTGCCAGTTGCAACAGCATTGTGCATTGCAAAGTAGGACCATCTTAAAGTGCTTGTCCATCAATCATATCCATAAACCAAATGTAGGTTAGTCTACTTTACTGTGTTCCCCATAGCTACCTATGTTTGTGAAAGGTGGACCTTCAAAAAGCAAGAGGGGAAGAGAATAGACTCGTTGGAGCTGTGGTGCTGGAGAAGGCCATTGTCTATTCCTTAGACAGCAAAGGTGACTGACAAGCAAGTACCGGAGCACATAACACTAGACATGTCACTAGAAGACAAAATCACAAAACTGCATCTCACTTATTTTGGCTATGTCATGGGGGAATTCATTGGGGAAAGCAAATATGCTTGGGAGAGTTAGTGGTAAAAGGAAACCAGGCCGTTAAAGAACACAAAGGCTTTGATATCATCAAAGCTGATGCCAGCCAGGATATAGAAAAACTCAAAGAAATAGTGCCAGAGCAGAAGAAGTGCAGAGACCTGGCCCACAGAATCGCAAAGACTGAATGGATAACATTATCACCATCACGCATAATGTAGTAAATGGAAACATTGTTTGGTTTTGGCTTTTTGCCTTTTATGAGTCTAAACACTGAGATTTGAAAACCATGATGATGGAGAGAGTAGGTTAATTCTATTGGTCCAGGCTGGGCTGCAGTGCAGCAGGAAACTATCCAATGACCAGCTGAACACATTAGGGAAGATGAAGCCAAAACTATTTGGCCTTCTTTTGGTACCAGTTGGTGAGAAGAACTTATCTTTCAAAGCCATTACACTCCCAGTGCCTCCAAGTTCTGAGAGAGAGAGAGAGAGAGAGAGAGAGAGAGAGAGAGAAATGCAAAACTTCACTCAGCCAAAATCCATTTTTTTGTTGCCAGATTTTTGTGTTGCAGAAGGCCATAAAGGACATGCTAGAGGCACCAATGACTGATGGCTTAGTTCAAATAAAGGCAATCCTTGGGCATGATGTGACCTCAGCCAAGTTTTATGGCTTGATCACAACTCAAAATGTGATGAGAAAGTAACACATTTCAGCTGTGAGAATGTTCACATTTTGAAAGTTTCTTTTTGGCATATACTTTACCATCATTCACAATTTTTAAGAAGTGATTAGTAGGTCCATCTTTTTTATTTTAGAAAACTGAAATCCTTCGTGGTTTGAAAAAAAAACAGCTTAAACTTTCCAGGTCATTCCTCCAGTGACATCTCTGCAGTAGTGAGATTCAAATTGTTTTAACACCAATTCAGTAGGCATGGCTTGGTGGGCATGCTTTGCGCACACATGTGCACCTTGCATGTGTGCGTGGCAACCATGTGTTTTGTGTGCACGCAGAGGCTTTCCTACTGACCTTCTCCTGCACTCTCCCTGTGTCTTCAACAGCTGATGCGCGGCAATCCACTGTGCCACGTGGTGCAGCTGAAGTTGAAAAGCAGGAAATAAAGGTCAGTATAGAGCCCGGGCAGGCAGGTAGGCAAGCCCAGCAGCTGATCGTCAGAGAGAACCAGTTTGCTCCCAGATGATCTTCAGAGCTACTGATCCAGCTGAACTGGACCGAACTGGTAGAATCCCACCCCTGCATCTCTGGGTAACCACCACATACTCAACGACTCTTTGAAGCAGAGAATCAGAAAATCTGGTGCCTTACTGCAAAAACACTGTTGCTTATTCTAGCTTAGTATAATGTGTGAACCCAGACAATGTCTGGACACTGACCATTTCCCAAAAGGTCCACCTCTCAAATCCTCCATTATACAAACAAACAGGCATAGTAACTCTTAGAGAAGGAAATAGAGGAAATCTTACTTCAGCCTCTTGTAACATGCAATGTGATTGTTGATATATAAAGAAATAAGAAAAATGGTGAACATTCTCTGTTGACATCCTCAGTTGACCATACAACTTTATTCTATTGCCCAGATCCTAAAAATGAGAGTCCAGTTCTGTGCAAGGTTAAAGAAAGACGTTTTTGACATAAAAAAACAAGTACTGTGTTTACGGTGTGACATTCTTTTCTAAATTAATGTGTATTCTTCTGCGCTTGTAAAGATATTTGAAAAATGTCAAATCTTTCATAAGCACACAATGCTATAGTATGACAACTAAGCATTTTGTAATTAATTTGTAGCAGTAAGGCAACAAACAACAACTAAAAAAGAATTCTATATTGAAAATATGGCTGAACCTCTAATGTGAGCACCTTCTACAAAATGCCAAGCTATTAATTTATTTCTCAAAGACAAACAGAACCTTTTGTCATAAAATGAGACTCCCAGAAAGTCATATATTCTACACAAAAGAGCTGCTGTGGGTTAGAAACATTGTCATAGGCATTCTTTTAAAAGGAAGAATGAAGTCAATAGCAGACACAAACATATTGACATGCATAGTACAATGCACAAAGTGTGTGTGTGTGTGTGCCTTAAATTCAGTCTTGACTCTTGGCAAATGTCCAGGCAGGTTTTTTTTTTGTTTTTTTTTGCAACATTTATTACAGTGGTGTACCACAGCTTTCTCTGTAGGGCTGAGAGGAGTGACTGCCCCAAACTTACCAAGTGTATTTTTCAGCTAAGGCAGAACTAGAACTCATGATCTCTCAACTTGTTAAACCATTCCACTAAACTGGTTCACTTTCTGAACTCATGTTACTGCACATGAAAGCATTCCCATTATGAATTGGGCATCACTTAGAAAGAAAGGAAGAAAGAAAGCTATTCAGGCTTAAAACAACAACAACAACAAAATGGTGAACACAACTTGGGTGGTAGGTAAGATGACATGATCTATCTAATCCTGATAAAGAATCTTAGATATATTTTTTTTTGCCTGAAAGGAAAGTCAGTGCTAATTAAAGAAAAATTAGTTTGGTATTTTTGATGCTGTAAAAGAATGAGGGGAAATGTAATACTCTCTACAACTGATGATATACTATAGATATTTTCCAGTGAACTACCCTTTAATTACAAAATGGTTTATGAGTGCATCACATGCTCCCATCACACATGCTCCCATCACTCCCTTCACACTTTGGCTTATGGCTTTTTCCAAGTCCTTGCTGTCAAGAAGGATAAATGATATTCTTGGAAATGTGAACTATCTGCACTTGGAGCATACCAGACTGAAATAATACGTTTATGCATATTTTTCATGAATTAACCCAAAGAAAGTTTTAGGGAAGGAAGGGAGGGAAGAGAAGGGCAGAGGAAGGGAAAGGAAGGAAGGGAATGAGTAAAGGTAGGGTAGGGAGTGGAGAAAGAGGAGTGGAGAGGGAGAGAGAAAGAGAGAGAGAAAGAGAGAGAGTTCTCAAGTAAAAGGACACAGGTATGAAATCAGCTGCACATTTTGTATGCTCCAATGTTGGTTGACTCTTATTTCTAGATTTGCTGAAGGGTCTATTAGGTTCTGCAAGATTATAGATAGAGATATACTGATTCTCCTACAGCTAACCATGTGGTTGGTAAAAATAATAATAATGAAAGATCTCTTTGTCACAATTACACTCCCAGTCAGTTTGTACTTTAATGAAGAGGGAAAGCAAGAATGCAGTGATGGCTTTGGGAAAGCCTGAAAATTTCTTGCCATGAGAGACAATTCAATGGCATAAAAGGCAATTAGATAAGTATGATAAAAATTGGAGGTTATTCCAAATCTATATGAAATAAATCCAAATAATTATGGTTTTGCTTTGGCTATGCTTTTAAGGAACATGTCATCTACATATAATAAAAATGATTTCAGTTCTTCAAGGTTAGCAGTAATTATCCACACAATGAATTGCAAGAGTTCAGAGAGAGGAGGGGGTGAAATCCCTAAGGAGACTCACTCACAAAAATAGATAGTTGTGGATGAAATGTGCTCAGAGGGTATGAAATAGCCACTTCTAAAGAAATAATGGAGATGAAATTAGGAGGAGACAGAGAGTGGAATGAGTATCTCAATAGCAGTTACACATCACTTCTTCTCTAGATCTGATATAGCTTCAATATTGTCTGTTTTGGGAAGCTGAATCTATTTTTGGCTTTGTTCCTGTTTATTGGAAGCCACCAAGTGGATATTTTCTTATGGATCTCTGCAGGATTTATAGGTGGTCTACTTTCCAATTGGCAGAAAAAGTTGCACCACCTAGCCTCCGTATTCCTGGATTCGGGTCAATCATCATTTTCTCTCTAGTTATAAAGATTCGGTGTCCTGTTCTGGGACTTTGTCCCCCTCTTATATGTATTGTTTAGAACATTCTACTTACTATTTGGAAAAGCATTTAGTTGCAAAATTGCCAACATTTTACCTTGGCAACTCAGAAGGTTGTTCATGAAGCATGGTAATGTAGCCCAGATGGTAGGAAGCCTTGGTAGAAGCTCAGTGCTTTGGGTTAATTGTTTTCACAAATGAGCTTTGCTCACATAGCTTCCCTTGCAAACCTCCAGACAAAATGTGTGCAACAGCCTGGATTTAAATGGATGAAGAGGATGTATGTTAGTACTTGCTACACTTCCTTTTTGTATGCAATGAGGAAGCACTTATTCCATGATCATTGATGAGTTAGGAAATGAGGGAGAAGATTGAAGAACAATTTTCTTGTTCTCCTATTAGCTGAACAAAAAGGATAGACACTGACAGGGTTATGGTGATGCAGGAACAGCAGACGTGAAAATGTAGAATGAGCATGACTGTAGGATCATTTTACCATATATTTTGTGAGAGATGGAAAACTGTATGTAGAACTGCCTAAGATCAGAGGTGGTATTCAGCAGGTTCTGACCAGTTCTGGAGAACTGGTAGTGGGAATTTTGAGTAGTTTGGAGAACTGGCAAATACCACTTCTGACTGCCCCCTCCCCCATCTCTTCTCTGCCTCCCGAGTCCAAGCTGATCAGCTGGATCTTCTTTTGTTACCCTGCACAGAAGAACAGAGCTGGAAAGCAGGTTAGTGGAGTGGGAAGGGAATGGGACTTTGCAGTAACCTTCCCCCAGGAGTGGGGGGAATGGAGATTTTGCAGTACCCTTCCCCTGTCATGCCCACCAAGTCACACCATGCCCACCAAGCCATGCCCACAGAACCAGTAGTAAACATTTTTGTATCCCACCACTACCTAAGATGGAAATTTAGAATGCAATATCTGGTTTTACCTGTAGTTTCCTGTTTCAACACACTTCCGACTATTTAAACTTTGCTTAAAGGGTAATATATAAACCTCACAACTGTGTTAAGAATGTTTGCTTTTGTTTCAAACAAGATTTCTTTTAATAATACAGCTAACCACTTGACCCAGAGAGTTCACATCCCCACAGTAATTAGGCAAGCTGTTAAAATCTGGTCATTTCAACAGATCTTTGAGTGGGAGACGATTTCTGTTGTGCAAAATAACAACTATTAATAATACTTCTTATCAATTCAAATGCAAAAGTGGAAGATTTCTCCTAATAGGTCTCTTATTGCTTATTTATCTTCTTCTGTACCCAAAGGAAACAACATGAAAGAAATCTAATTAAAATGTGGAACGTCAAAATGGATACAATTTTTGATCTCTCTCTGTGTGTATATGTCTGTCTGTCTGTCTGTCTGTCTGTCTATCTTCATTCCAAAAGGATTTCACATTACTAAAACTCTATACCACCATTCTGATATGAGCATTTAATTTTTTTTCATGCAGGAATAGTAAGTAGATGACTTCCTATTTCTATTAAAACATGTATTTGACATTTTGATACTAAAGTATTGCTTTTCTGCTCTCCAACCTATTTAAATCAGAATTTTAAAGAAAATTGCTGATACTGTTTTCTACAATGATACTGAGTGAGAAATTCCCACAACTGATATTTCTTTGGATTACATTTCTGCCACCACTTATGCTGTGTAAAAGTTAAAGCAGAAACTGTGCAATAGGAGTCTCTAAACCCACACATCTGCATCACTGTAGCTATTCTAGGAGGAACTTTAAATACATTTTAAAAAATAAATGAAATGTGGCAAGTTAGATTAATTAATTTCATACCCTGCACTGGGCACGACCTTAAAGTCAATGGCTCAGGTGATTTTAGATTTTTAGATTTAAATAACTAAATTATAATGTCAAGAGTGTGCACGTGAATATGCATATGAACATCTATCCTACAATTTCAGAAGGGTGATTGTGATATTGTAACAAAACAACAAACTTAAAGATTAATTTCTTTTGCGACCAGTGTCCAGTGTTAATCAGATCTTACACAATGTCACCATAAGCACAGTTTACTCTTGCTAACATGAGTTCAAAATAAATAACAGCTTTGTACAAGTGTAGGCCATCTATTGCTTCAAAAAAAAAATCCTCTTATTCATTTCACCTTATTCCTTTCACCTCTTATTCCTTTCAAACATCCTAAAACAATCCTTCTTCTACATAAAAAGCTCTTGCATTTAAAAAGGTTGAAGATAATCCCTGTCACCTAAAATAGACAAGATTGGTAAGTGAGGACATTAAATATGCTGTCTTAAAGCTTTAGGAATTTGGACTGGAACCTAACACATACAAAGAACAGTTGCAGGAATAGGGTATGTCTAGTTTAATGAAAGGAAGACCTAGGTGTAACATGATAGCAGGGTTCCAATATCTGAGGGGCTGCCACAAGGAAGAAGAGGTCAAAGCACCGAGAGCAGGACAAGAAACAAAGGATGGAAACTAATCAAGGAAAGAACCAACTTAGGACTCTGGAGAAGTTTCCTGACAGTTAGAACAATTAATCAGTGGAACGATTTGCTTCCAGAAGTTGTAAATGTTCCAACACTGGAGATTTTTAAGAAGAGATTGGACAACCATTGTCTGAAATGGTATGGGGTCTCTTTCTTGACAGGGGTTGGATTAAAAGACCTCCAAGGTTCCTTTTAACTCTGTTACAGGGTCATTCAGTGGAAGTAGAGCTGTGTTTGGTCATTAGCCAAAAAGCACAAGGAGTCTGGTAGCAACTTTTGAAAATAACGTATTTGATTAAAAGGCATAAACTTTTGAAAGACACTACGAAACTCCTCCTGATTTAAGGATAACTTAAGAAACCATCAAATTCTATTCTATGCAATACATCCTACTTGGGGGGAATAGGGTAAGTTTATTTCAAACTTGAACTCCCAAATATGATTAAGGACATATCCAGTTCAAGTGAATCAAAATCTACTTTTGAATTAGTGCAGTCAAGGCCTAATATCCAATTAGCAGAAATATGCAGAACACAAACAAAAAAGCCAAGTTTCTGACTTCTTACTTAGTCATAATCCAAACCACTGTAGGGGAACTGATGTCTAAACATTCCTTGTTTGCAGAAGTTGTTTTGATTTGGTACTTTACAGTACTATGATTCTTAATTAACATATATTCGGAAAATATAGGGAACAGTCTTTTAGTGTCTATAATGTCAACTTGCAAATACCTAGGTAAATCCTTAATTCAACACTCTTCCCTGGGCTTGTTTAAACTTCTCCACAGTAAGTTCCATTTTAATATATAAGTATAATTTAAATTTCTGGAAAAAAAATGTTCATTCTGCTACATTTGCATTCACTCACTCAACAGCTTTAAAAAAAACAACATTCCATACTTCTGGTATTTTCATTTCCATTTTCCTCTGAGAATCAGCTCAAGATCATTGTCAGGTGTCTATAGTAGTCTCTTCTACCTCAAGCAATTTTGACAGCCACTTTCATTAACACCAACAAAGTTGGGATAAATTTACATTTGTACCACAGAATTTCAGAAGGGGGGAGGGAATTCAGAGATTTAATGCCATCAGAGAGGATATTACTTACAGCTAAAATATAAAGTGCTATTTTATTCATTTATTCTCCTGACTTGATATTTGATGACAGGAAACTTTGATGATAGGATACTTTTCCATGAGGGAAGCAACTGAGAAAGTTCTTATTTTCAGCACCTCTTACCACAATTCCTCTGGGCTTTTTGGGGAAGTTTTTATGGCACAATTAATGAAAGAATAGCTACTTTTTCATTCCCTGCATATTTCAATTAGCTTCAATTGTTTCTTTCCTTACAGGCTTTCCCATTTGTGCACGTGATTCTCATCCTGGTTTGAGATATGTACCAATAAAGGAGAATATTTGGACCTCAGGGCTGAAATGAGGGGTCCTTGTTGCTCTCTGAGCTTACTTGTTTTCTTGTAACATCATCAATTCTTGTAAGATGTAGTGTTTCCTGTCAGTTTGTATTCTATAGGCTTGCCCTGTCAGTGTTGGTCTAAGAGATTCTTTGGTTGGGCTGTTTACTATTGGCTTCTTTGATAGTTTCTTCATTGGGGTATTATTTACTTGATAGTTGGCCTGATGTTAATCTGGTCTGGTGTTATTCAGAAGATTATTCCATCAATTACTTTGAAGAAAACCATTATTCTTATTAAAAAGAAAATGTTTTCTAAATCAAATATCCCATGTGAATGGAACAGCATAACTTTTTTTTAAGGGCAACAATATAAAACAGTCCAAAATTGCCATTACTGTTGTACACCAGCCAGAATGGCTGTTCGTGAGATCAGCTGGTATATAGATGTACTAAATAAATAAACATGTTTATATTTTTCCAGTCTGAGGAATGCATTGCCATGGAACATTTAGTTAGTTCTTCCTTTGTTTATAGTCTGAAAAAAGCTATGCTCTTAACTGTCCAGGCAGTTACTAGGAGGCAACACTAACTCATTTTCTGCCAGTCATTAAACCTGTTAAATAGCTGAGTTTCTCTTGGCTTTTCTAATGACTTCTCACTACTATCTCTTTATTTTTATGTATGGTTTCTCTCTGTGTTACTTTTATATTATTCTTGTGATGTAAGGGGAAAAAATACTGCATTGGGGTCAAAAGCAAATCTAAGGCCTTGAGGTCAGCAGAAAGGTAAGATAAAATGGCTTCTCTAGATGAATAACTGTAATTGATTCTGCTACTCTTTTCCTCCCTTGGCTTATAAACCACAGACTAGCTTATACAATAGCTTGATTGTATAATTGTGGTAGATTTGGAAGCTGAGATGCAGGAGAGAAGAGCTCTTTCCCAAGGAGCCAAGAGGCAAATCTTGGAATGTAGAAAGAAAGCCAAAAGGAATACACCCTAAACCGTCAAAAGTTTTTTCTGATAGTTTTGCAGAGTGTTTTAGTCTGGCAACTATATGGTACACTTCATACTAGTACACTTCAGATGGCCTAGGATACAAATTGAATAGTAATTGGGGGGAAAACCCATAAATATTCATGGATTGCTTCTGTGACTTGTGAAATTTTCAATCTTTTTGTTCATTTTTGAATCTCCCTGTTTCCACCTAAGCCGTTTTTTTCAAATGCCAGTTTTAACATTTGCCATGCTGATTTTCACTATTGAATTATCTTCATCCCTTATAACATTAGAGTGCTCTGAGATTTATAAAGAGCACGGCATTTGAGCAATGCATTCATTTTTTTAACCTAGAATGTACAGGTGTGTTAGTTGAAGCTCCTGAGATTTAAAATGAATGCATAACAGATTGAAATTTAGAGCACCTTTGCTACAGCAGCTTTTGCTACAAAAAAGATGTTGAGATTCTAGAAAAAATACAGAGAAGAGCAACCAGGATGATTAGGGGACTGGAGACTAAAATACATGAAGAACGGTTACAGGAACTGGGCTTGGCTAGTCTAGTAAAGCGAAGGACCAGGGGAGACATGATAGCAATCTTCCAATATTTGAGGGGCTGCCACAGAGAGGAAGGGATCAAGCTATTTTCTAAAGCACCTGAAAGCCATACAAGGAATAACGATGGAAACTGGACAAGGAGAGATTTAACCTGGAAAAAAGGAGAAACTTTCTGACAGTGAGAACAATCAACCAATGGAACAGCTTGCCCTTGGAAGTTGTGGGAGCGCCATCACTTGAGACTTTCGAGATTGGACTGCCATTTGTCAGAAATGATGTAGGGTCTCCCACTTGGGTGGAGAGTTGGACTAGATGACCTACAAGGTCCCTTCTAACTCTGATTATCTGTTATCTGTTAATCTTTGTTAAGATTCATTAGATATACACATTTATTTTAAAATATTATCTTACCTGGAATTTTTACTTGAAAAGTGAATTTTTAATTATATCATTATTCATTCATTCGTTCAATTTCTATGGACATTCATCTCAATCAATGACTCGGAGATTATATATTCACAAGAATTGAGAATGATATTTAAACTACAACACTAACTCTAGTGTCAGAGGCAAAAAGGTTCACCAACATGTGCTCAAACTTCAACTGTAACAAATGTTGCAATTGCCACACATCACATCCAGCAGGAAAGGACTCTCCTCAATAAAATATGCTCTTTCATTATATAAATGATTGTTTCACTCTTTGGAAAGTAAAATATTTCATAGATCAAGCATGGTCCAAATGTTGTTTCATTTGACATATTTATAGAAGTACACAAAGTGGCCACAAGAGAGCTTCAGTTTGCAATAAATCTTTATACCCATTTGAACTGCCTCGATCTTCTGAATTCCCTGTGCTTAACAAAAGTATTACAAAGTTACAATGGAAATTTAAGAAAAAGAAAAGCAAAGATTGTTGGGGACAATATGCTGACTCTGTATATCGCTTAGGATGCTATAAAGCACTATGAAGTGTATATTAAGTGCTATTGCTATAATCTCCTCCAAAAACCCTGAGCTTTGTACTGTTAGTTCTCTGGCATCAGGAAGAATTCTCTCTTGGATTAAATTCATCTTTTTTTCTGAGTGAAACAACAGATTGTGAAGTTTCTACATGTCATCCCCATTTACTTCAAGTAGACCAGCTAAGAGTGCCTTTGGAATTGAATAGGGAAAATGTTATAGGCCAGTTATAGGTAATTGACAGAGCTACCTTATACATACTTTCCTGAATAAAATTTATTGTCAGGTAAATATCTAAAGGAGTACTATATACACAAAAATATTCAGATAAGGATATAAAATATTCTGCAAGAAGACCAACAAATATTGATCTTTTAAGATGAATAACTCTAAGATCTTGTGTAGATTTTGAACTTTATTTTACAAATTGCTTGGTTTACTCATTAAATATCATGAGTAATTTTACTTCTGTCTTCTCCAAAGAAATATAAACCTCCTGCACATATGAAATAGACTAATAATTTTTTGCCTTTTTGCCAAGGGATCTATTTTATTAAATCAGAAAGTCAATTAAAAATTGGCATTTTTCTTGTATGTATAAAATAAGCTTTATTCAGGTTTTTTATTAATGATTGTTTTCTTTGAGTATCTAATGCATTTTCATTATTTTATGTTTTATGTAAACATGTTTTTGAAAAGCAAAGTAGCAATTTGAGATTCAGAACAGAAGGTAGACAGTTGATAATGCACAAAATATTCTAGTTTTAGTGCTTGTTGATCTTCCAGATCAAGTGCGTATTATATTCATTTGTTCATTAGTCTTACTGCTCTAGTTCCTAATTTTGGAATGAATTTTTGTGGTTCAGTTTTATTGCATATAAAAGCCACAACAAATCACACAGCTAAGCATAATTTCTGTCTTCATTTAGGGCACCTTCAGAAAAATAATTTCTTTCTTGAAATGAAACATGGTTATTTGAATGTTTTTAGATAATAGATGCAGAGAAGCTAACTCAAGTCATATTTCTAATACTTCAGTGGAAAAGTTTCCCTTGGAAGGACATTCAGTAGATAAGATACATTTGTTTTCTGAAAAACCAATCTTAACAGAGCTTACTTCTTATTAGCTGTGATATGTGTAAGCTGGCACATGGCCTTCACAAAGTATGACTTTGAATTCTGCTCAGCTTCTATTAGTAAAGCTTAATAAGCCATATAAAACATTAGCACCTATTTATATGATATGCAAGCTTAGTGGGGAAAACAAAAATAAATATATGAGGTTATGTTTAAGAATGGCTTCTTCGGGTTTCATGATTACTGCAATTAGCATTAATGAATTAAAATCAAATACTTTTTTTCAGCTAACACGGTGGCTGGTTCCCAAACAAAAAATGTAAACTGAAAACACATGTACTGTGTCCAAATCTCACAGGACTAAAGACATTTTAGCACTCTGTATTTTGATAGCCTTCTATGTGCTGTACCCATGTATTAATTTGGAGAATTCCAGTAATTCTGAATTTGATTTTTCCTATGCTGGCTCTAAGCCTTTATCCTGAAAAACCTTTATCACCCCAGCACCTTCAATTTGCTAACTAAAACATGAAAATATCTTTGATAATCAGACCCACATTTTACAATTTATATAAACTACACACTGCTCCGATTATAACTTTGCAAAGTTTGAAGATAACCATTCACTGCTATGTCTTACTCCTCCAGCAGCCTATTAATCATATTCTACCTCTTTTTTAAAAAACTACTTCTTGTGAAAAAGTACTATTTACTAGATGTAACCTGACTAATGTTTCAGTATGTATTTATTTTGCAAATAAAGTCAACTATTCTACTAAACTTCATGGTAAACTGGAATGCTTAACTTTGGTAGAACCAATTTGGCTAGTTTAAATTGAAAAAAAAAACTCTATAAAAATATCTTTACTATTTTCCAAATTGCCTACACATATCCTGAAATAAATCCCTCATCCCAAATATACCATGTTGGATGTTGGATAAAAAATAAATATTTTTTATGTATTATATACAAGGGAAGAATTAAAATAAGACAAGCAAATAAAATTAGAACATGTGATCCTACAAATGGGATCTAATTTCAGTAGGACTGCTCAAGATTTTTTGGATGTTGAAAATGAATGTATTATTTGGGTTGAATCCATATAATAAAAAGGACAATGTAATTTCCCTGACCAAAGCTTTAGATGCTGCTTTTAAGTAAGACCAATTCAGTAATAATTCCACTTTATAGATGTAGAGTAATTTCACTAAATGTCTTCATTATAATTGGGCTATTAATACTATATTTTTAAAGAGCTACATTGGGGCCCTAATTTTGAAAAGCATTATTCATTGGAGTGCAACAAGATTGCATGTAAAAATGTGTACATAATAATATAAAATCAAATGCTTAGCCTGTATGCAGATAAACAGAAAATACATATAGTGAATAATAGGCTTAGTTGCTTATTTGCAGTTCAACCTATTTCAGAAGATGGTCGCTTATGGGGAAAAAAATAGAGGACAGACCACTATGTATGCTGCCTTAAGCTGCTAAATGAAAGGCAGATTATTATTAGGGGAAAAAAATCACATATAAATACACAGACTTTCTCCAAATTTCTATCTCAAAACCCTTTTTGCAGTATCTAAATTACATATTCCACATGATCTGTTACTTCAATTTTTCCCTAATTCTTCTTCATATACATCCAACATTCCGTGTTGTTGAAACACAGCTGATGAAAGCTACAGACAAGCAACCCAGGCAGCTGTGTTATTCTGTACTTCAGCAAGATCATTCCAAACTCTCTAAAGGTAACAATATTCTTCACAGATAACTTGTGTGAAGAAAACTAGCAACCATGGAACTTTAGACATTCCATTACACAAAGCAGGCTGTTTTCAAGTTTAATATATTTAGTCTGTGATTTAAAAGTCAAGGCCAAAAACAGGAGAGAGGAAGGAAGAAAATAAAACAGATTTATACAAAGTATTGCACAAACATTTGAAACAGGAGCAAGGTTACTAAATGGCAATGAATTTAGGAAATTCAAGATTTCAGCAGGTGATTCATAATAGGCCATTGCAGTTGTCTGTGCTAAAATAACAAAAGGAAGCCACAAAGTTACAGGGCATGTTTAGATGTGACTACAGGTGAAACTTGAAAAATTAGAATATTGTGCAAAAGTTCATTTATTTCAGTAATGCGACTTAAAAGGTGAAACTAATATATGAGATAGACTCATTACATGCAAAGCAAAATAGGTCAAGCTGTGATTTGTCATAATTGTGATGATTATGGCTTACAGCTCATGAAAACCCCAAATCCACAATCTCAGAAAATTAGAATATTACAAGCAATTAATAAAACAAGGATTGTACATAGAACAATATCAGACGTCTGAAAAGTATAAACATGCATATGTACTCAGTACTTGGTTTGGGCCCCTTTTGCAGCAATTACTGCCTCACTGCGGCATGGCATGGAAGCTATCAGCCTGTGGCACTGCTGAGGTGTTATGGAAGACCAGGATGCTTCAATAGCGGCCTTCAACTCTTCTGCATTGTTCGGTCTCATGTCTCTCATCTTTCCCGTGGCAATGCCCCATAGATTCTCTATGGGGTTCAGGTCAGACGAGTTTGATGGACAATCAAGCACAGTAATCCCATGGTCATTAAACCAGGTTTTGGTGCTTTTGACAGTGTGGGCAGGTGCCAAGTCCTGCTGGAAAATGAAATCAGCATCCCCATAAAGCTCGTCTGAGGAAGGAAGCATGAAGTACTCCAAAATCTCCTAGATGGCTGCATTGATCCTGGACTTAATAAAGCACAGTGGACTAACACCAGCAGATGACATGGCTCCCCAAATCAACACAGACTGTGGAAACTTCACACTGGACCTCAAGCATCTTGCAGTGTGTGCCTCTCCATTCTTCCTCCAGACTCTGAGTCCTTGGTTTCCAAATGAGATGCAAAAGTTGCTCTCATCAGAAAAGAGGACTTTGGACCACTGAGCAACAGACCAGTTATCTTTTTCTTCAGCCCAGGTAAGGCGCTTGTGACGTTGTTTGTTGTTCAGGAGCAGCTTGACAAGAGGACTATGACATTTGAAGCCCGTGTCCAGGATCTGTCTGTGTGTGGTGGCTCTTGATGCATTGACTTCAGCCTCAGTCCACTCCTTGTGAAAGTCCCCAACACTTTTGAATGGCCTTTTCCTGACAATCCTCTCCAGGTTGCAGTCATCCCTGCTGTTTGTGCACCTTTTTCTTCCACACTTTTCCCTTCCACATAACTTTCTATTAATGTGCTTTGATATAGCACTTTGGGAACATCCAACTTCTTTTGCAATTACCTTTTGAGGCTTTCCCTCCTTATGGAGGGTGTCAATGATGGTTTTCTGCACAACTGTCAGGTCAGCAGTCTTTCCCATGATTGGGCTTCCTACTGAACCAGACTGAGAGACCATTGAAAGGCTCAGGAACCCTTTGCAGGTGTTATGGCTTAATTAGCTGATTAGAGTGGGACACTTTGAGCCTAGAATATTGAACCTTTTCACAATCTTCTAATTTTCTGAGATTGTGGATTTGGGGTTTTCATGAGCTGTAGGCCATAATCATCTCAATTATGACACATCACAGCTTGAACTATCTTGCTTTGCATGTAATGAGTCTATCTCATATATTAGTTTTATCTTTTAAGTTGCATTACTGAAATAAATGAACTTTTGCACAATATTCTAATTTTTCGAGTTTCACCTGTAAGTGGATTGGGAAGAAAACATAAGAGAACAAACGTCTCTGCTTTAATTTGGCTTTTATTTCAAAGTACATTTATTCGGGGAGGGGGGAGGGTTAATATCAAGAAGAGCAAGCTGTATCTGCATGCAAATAAGTGGGGTTTCAGATCTTCTAAATATAGCTAAACATTTGATTTGGCCT
This sequence comes from Pseudonaja textilis, assembly GCF_900518735.1. Next base: position 324,758 of record NW_020769437.1, read on the forward strand.
GAAAAGGAACCTGTAAGAAAATATTGAACAGGATGAATGTTGCTGCAGCCTAAGAGACCTGAAAAGATTTTTTAACTGGGATTCAAATGATCACTGAAAATTATTATAGATTCTTCTCTGATCAATAGCGTTACCAATGATCTGCATTCCTAATATAAGCCTTCAAACCTGCATTAGGTATGGAACCCTGCACTGCCCTTTATTATTGCTACCCTTTAAGGTTAACCTGCAATGAGAAGGTGACACAGCAGTGAATAAAATTATAGCTAGCCACTTTGGTCTGGTAGAGAGTCAGTTTAGTCTAGTGCAGGGGTGTCAAACTCCCGGGCCACGGGCCAGATGCGTCACAGACTACCCACGCCCGATTTAATGAAGGGGAAAAAAAGTTCCAATATGAAGTGATGATGATGAAGTGAGGACGTGAGTTTGACACCACTGGTATAGTGCATAAGGCAACAGGATAGAAAGTGGGAGACCTCTACTCGTTGTAAAATACCTTAGGCCACCAGACTTGAAATTCCAGACCTAGAAAACCTAGAACTACGCCGTCTTTGGTCTGATCTAAGTATAGTGTATAAAATCATACATTGCAATGTCCTACCTGTCAATGAATACTTCAGCTTCAACCATAACAACATAAGAGCAAACAATAGATACAAACTCAAGGTTAATCGCACCAAAGTTGATTGCAGGAAATACGACTTCTGCAACAGAGTGGTCAATGTCTGGAATACTCTACCTGACTCTGTGGTTTGTTCCCCAAACCCCAAAAACTTTAACCTTAGACTGTCTACTATTGACCTCACCCCTTTCCTAAGAGGTCTGTAGGGGGTGTGCATAAGCGCACCAAGGTGCCTACTGTCCCTGTCCTATTGTTTCTTTTATTTTTCTTATATGTATCCTTGTATTCATACTTATGTTTTTACTTATACCTATTATCTTGTAAGCAATTGACAAACTAAATAAAATAAATAGAGTCAGTTTAGTCTAGTGCAGGGGTGTCAAGCTACCGGGCCTTGGGCCAGATGCGTCACACGTTGCTCACGCCTGGTTTAATGAAGGGGGAAAAAGTTCCGATATGAAATGATGACGATGAAGTGAGGACGTGAGTTTGACATCCCTGGTATAGTGCATAAGGCACCAGGCTAGAAAGTGGGAGACTATGAGTTCTAGTCCCGTGATGGCGAACCTATGGTATACGTGCCAGAAGTGGCAAGCAGAGCCATTTCAGCCAGCACGTGAGAGGTCACCTGGAAGAGCCCCACTGTGCATGCGACACGCACTGCCTGCCTGACAGCTGGTTGTCGGGTATCTGGCACACATGCGTGGGGTGCAGGAGTGCACGGGAGACACGCGCATGCACAGAAATGTGGGAGGGGTCTCATGCGCATGCACAGAGATGCATGAGGTGAATGGAGGATCACATGCACAAGCGCAGAAATGCACAGCACATGTGGAGGGGGGTCACGCATGCATGCACAAGGGACATGGGTGGGCACGCATTGCCTTCTGGGTCAGGGCAACACAAGCATGAGGGAGCAAGTGCAATCTTCAGCACAGGAGCCCCAAAAGGTTAGCCACCATGGTTCTAGCCCCATCTTAGCCATGGAAGCCAATGGGGTGACCTCTAGGTCTCTCTCAGCCAACTCACCTGTCGGGATTTAAAGAGCTGACTGGTTTATCTACTGAGGTGAATCCCGACACATTGTCTTGATTGGGGAGTGAAAGTCCATTCCTGCCGTTTGCAATATATCAACTTGATCGGAAGGCGTCACTTGCGTTTGCGGATCCCACCCCAGTTCGACTTTTCTCGTGTCAGCACGAACATGCAGCGGGGATGCCGTGAAAGAGAGTTTGTGGCTCCAACTCCTCTCATTACCCGAAATGAAACACAAACAATCATTAGGGAAATTAAAGCACAACCTGGGAATTGAAACCACATTCTGTTTGGTAATTAGTGGCGTTTAGAATTGCGAAGTGGAGGCGGGGTGCAGGACTAATGGGGAGGGCGGATGTTAGTTAGCTGTATAGGGTGGGGCAGCTTGATAAATTGTGCTGAGAGACGAATGATCTCAGCACTGACTTTATCCGGGATATCCGTTGTTGCCGTCTTTGAAGGAAAACGAGCGAAAATAAACCTACCTATTCACAACAAATCCTGTGAGTAACAGAGTTTATTGCTAGAATTCCTAAGAGTACAAACGAAGGCTAACATCACCTCACAGGGTTGTGAAGACAAAAATAGGAGGAGGAAGGTGTGTTGTATAATGTTCATTGCCTTGAGTTGTTTGCAAAAATAATAAAAGGTGATATATATAGCGGGGGTCCCCAAACTTGGCAACTTTAAGACTTGTGGACTTCAACTCCCAGAATTCTCCAGCCAGCTATGCTGGCTGGAAAATTCTGGGAGTTGAAGTCCACAAGTCTTAAAGTTGCCAAGTTTGCAGGCCTCTGTATGTAGCATCCATACCCCCACACAAGACATCCCTGATCTAACAGATATACTTTTGCAGAGCTCCTCAGAGAATATTCAGATAAATTCTTCATTTGGTCTCCTTCATGTGGCATGTATGTTTGATTTTTTTTTAAAAAAAGAGTTGCAAGCAGTTTATCCTTATTGTTGTTTAGCTGCTGCTTTTTAGAGCATTTATTTGCTGTGATCCTAGTTATATGTTATTTACCTGGCAGGTTCTATTATTGTTTATGCAGGATAAACTGCTTGCAACTCTTTTTTTAAAAAAAACAAACAAACATACATGCCACATGAAGGAGACCAAATGAAGAATTTATCTGAATATTCTCTGAGGAGCTCTGCAAAAGTATATCTGTTAGATCAGGGATGCCTTGTGTGGGGGTATGGATGCTACATACAGAGGCCTGCAAACTTGTTTCCAGGTTTTTTATTTGGCTATATCCACTCAATGTGTCTAAACAAACTCTCTGAATTTGAAAGACTGGGTACTCATCAAAGGAGAGCACACAGTTTAGTTATTCAGCAGTACAAAACCTACATTTGCAATACAAGATATATATATTTTTTTGATCTTGTGGATGGTGAGTTAATGCCTCTGGGTTGAAGCCGTGAGACTGCGTTCTATACAGTAGAAAGGGATATCCAGTTCTGCTCCAGGTATCCAGTAGGAAGTAAATATGATAGAAAAATGATGCATCTGTAGTTGACAACCGTCTGCTTGGATTGTGGTTGCAGATAATTCAATTCCGAATGTGTTCATGAATAATTAACCCAAGTTTCTCTCTGACTAAAAATCAACAGCATTACTGACCTAGAAAGATTAGTATTCTAATTGGTATTGATTCCAGAGCAAAGATCATCATCTATAGGCTTTTAAAGGAATGACTATGACTCTTTGTACAATTCATAACATTCTCTATAGATTGTTATGATCTAAACTACTCTAGTCTCTGCCAACACATTTTTTATTATTATCGAGATCTGAATTCCTTAACACCAGTGAATATAAATGAAAGCATCAACACATGAGACAGAGAAGTGTAGGAAGCTTATGTCTGGTTTTCTTTTGTATTTCCATGTCATTTCTGGACTTCATGAAATAGTGAACAGCACCCTGACTTCAATCTTCTAGTTGGGGGAGGATTTTTCTTGTTCGCATATATAAAGCCCAAAATATAACAGTGACATTAAGTTACCAGTGTGGGATAATGATAACAAAGAATTCCCTCAACCCTGTTCAACTATTACAAAGTCTGCACTACTGTTAATCTTGTCATCACTCCTTATCACCCATCCCCTCCAAACTTGTGACTGTATGACTGTAACTTTGTCGCTTGTATACTTACGATTTATATTGACAGTTTCCTTTTATCTTTTCTTTTATGTATACTGAGAGTATTTACACTAAGACAAATTCCTTGTGTGTCCAATCACACTTGGCCAATAAAAGTATTCTATGATGTAGAACATATTGTAGATATTTATCAGTTCACAACAAGCAGCTGTTAGTGTCATGCCCCTGGTGGAGACTGACTCTGAGGGAGAGGAAGAACAGCTGACAGGGAATGGAAGTGTGGCTCCAGAGGTTGTGGAGGAGGCTGGGGAAGGGCAGAGGCCGGTTGAGCAGTCAGAGGAGGACTCAGGCCCATCCCCTATGCATCCTAGGGCATGCAGGGAGAAGAGAATAAGGGAGAGACGTGGTCTCCTCAGGAGGAGAGGGACTTGATCCTCTTCATGGGCTGCAGGTGTGACAACTGAATAAGAGTTTGGACCAGCGTACTGGCAAACTCTGGAAACAAATCAGGTAACTATCACTAGTTTATAGTTCCTCTTTGAGTTTGGCGTCCTTCCCAGTGTGTGTTATCTGTGGACATCCTCCAGCTCTTATCTTGCCTGGTTTGTGTGGCTTTTTTTCCTTCTTTGTGTAACTGTGTGGGAGGTTTTTTGTCTTCCGTCAAAGAGATTCGGAGCTTGGAAGCAAAGTGAAGGAATAAAAGGGGCTTCACCTGTTTTCTGTGACAGTGTTTGTTTTGTATCTTACCCTGGGTCATCACAGTTAGAATAGGAAATGTCACACATGTAGCTGTATAACAAAACCTATGAACAACAGGTCATCAAGAGGAAATTTTAAAAGAGCAAATCTATGCATCTATAGAAATACTGGCAAATAGAATGATGCTCAGTCAGTAAAACAGATGAAATTCCCAACAGCAACATTTAAGTGACCATCTGTAAACCTCCTCTGTCCCCATGAAACTAAGAGTTGGAGGAACATTATAGTGTAAATTTATTGTACGTTCACTGAATGATATCTGTGGGATAATCAAAGTTGTAAAGAATTGGACACCATACAGATACGAGCCTCTGGAGCACAGTGGTTAGAGTGTAGCATTGCAAGCTACTTCTGCAGCCAGCTGCCTACAATTTGGCAGTTCAAATCCCACCAAGGCTCAAGGTTGACTCAGCTTTCCATTCTTCTGAGGTGGATAAAATGAGGACCCAGATTGTTGGGGGCAATATGCTGACTCTGTCAACCACTTAGAGAGGGCTGTAAAGCACTATAAAGCGGTATATAAGTCGAAGTGCTATTGATATTGCTATTATTATATACACAAAAATGTGAAAACATAGCTGCCAGTCACTTAACTGGTGTTGGTCCTCCTATGCTTTGAGTTCTTAACAAGAACCTAGGATGTGGTAATAAATATTATTATTATGGATAGGTAATCTACTATTTATTTATCTAGTGCATGGCATATCATATATGGCACTAGCAATATATATTGACATTTCATCTAGACTGATAGAACACAATACAATATGTTAAAAAGATCTATGTTCAAATACCAATGTCTAGGCCATCTAACCACTGAAGTTCAGCATTGTTTATATTTAAAAAATCAGATACTGGACTGGTATATACCCTCAGCTTATAGCTGGTCATGAGGTGACCTATAGTTTGACATGGGACCCTGCAGTCACACCAAGAATAGGATAATATGCCCCATTTATAAATACAGTCCTGGCAGACACCATGCGAGGTGTGAATCAGTGGTGATATTCTACCGGTTCGTCCTGGTTCACTCGAACCGGTACTAAAAAATGCTACTGGTTCAGCCGAACTGGTATTTCTGACTATCAGCGGGGTGACCATCAGCTGTGCTGCACGATTTAGATTAGCTAGAAAGCATGAAATTGTCAGATTTCTTGCTTTCTAGCTAATCTAAATTGTGTGACACAGCTGATTCCCACCCGCCTTGCTTCAAAATGCTTCTTTTTTTCAGTGCTTCCCTGAAGCCACTAGGCCAAAAACAGGGCACGGGGGTGCTGCGTGGGCCCCACTGCACCCTGTTTTTGCTCCCAGGAGGCTTCACTGAGGCCCACTAGGGCAAAAATGGGGTGCGGGGGTGGGTGGGTGGGTGCAGCAAAAGAAAAAAAGAGAAAGAGGGAGGGAGGGGAGAAAGAAAGAGAAAGATAAAAAAAGAAACAGAAAGAAAGAAAGAAAGAAAGAAAGAAAGAAAGAAAGATAAAAATTAGAATTAGAATTAGAATAACTTTATTGTCATTGTACAAGTACAATGAAACTGTGGATGCATCCCAGCAACTGTTCTCAATACAATAAAACCAAAGCACTTTAAAATGAAGATAAGAAAAATAGAGTACCCACGTCTCCATTTGCGATTTGAGAGTACAATAACTGTGAATATACACAAAAAGGATAGGAAGGAAGTCCCACAAACCTTGGCACTAGACGCAGCTTCAGAGGATGCTTTGAAGCAGCACAGCAATCCAGGGCTGGAAGATACCTGGAGGTCATTTAGTCCAATCGCCTGCTCCAGGAGGTGAGTTTCTGTCTTTTGACCTCCCCGGTCGCATGACCGCATAGCCACGCCCACAGAACCAGTAGTAAAAAATTTGAATCCCACCATGGATGTGTGAATCCTGTTCAAGATTGTCCATTGCTGACATGATAGTTCAAAGCCTGGCACCATTTTAGTGGGGTCATTTATATGTCTTCGTACCTCTGAAGGTTCAGTGAGTCATTTGCTTTACATTGAGTGTAATCTACTGTTAGATTTACAGACTTATGAAAACATAATAATTAAAGTTGTAAGAACTATTAAGATAGTATCTAAGAATAGATTATAATTATTTTGACTGGTCACATAGTCAGCCAGATGTTTAGATTGGCATTTGGCATTTTTAATCCACCATTGAGTTCCTCCCAAGAATCTGGGACAGGCAAACATTGTTTTTTGATGATGTTAAAAGTATTCTCACAGGAGGTAAGCTATTCCAAGTAAAGCTGCCCTCTGCAATTGATTGTGATTTTGTCAATGCTGATGATATTGAAGCCATGCTCCAGATGTTTTGGAATTTCCACGAAGGCACTTATTACTATTCATACTATCTTTAAAAGAAAGCTAATTCTACTTCTATTTGCAGGCCTTTAGGATTTGGGGGTTTCTCCTGTTCTTTCTCTTCTATGTCTTCAGGTATTGTAGCATCCACTATTCAGACTTTTTTTGTCTTTCATATGAACAGTTGTCAAGCCTGGGGTGTTATGTGTGTTGAGGTAATTCCCAGTTAGGAGAATGAGCGCATACAGGGAGATTTATTTGAGAGTAGTGTTTGAATAATATACACACAGAACACAGATACACTGTACAAGTAAACCAACCACTGTAACCAAGTAAATGTTGTTTTTTTAACTTCCAATAAAGGTTTTAAGCAAAGTTCAAAACAAGCAGTCCAAAGTCATTCACAGGTTAAATCAGTCAGTTTTTAGTCCAGGGATAATCCAATAACAAAATCCAGTGTCAAAAACAGTTCAGTAACAGACTTACATCAACGATCAGTAACAGCCATTTAGGAACGACAACTCTCTTCAACAGAAGGAAAAAGAGACTCACTGAGACACACTCTCTTCTGAGACTAAGACTAAAGACAACACAGCTTTCCGGCTCCATCTTATGGCCATTTGAGAAACCACATGCAATTACACTTTTAGGATTCTCTTAAAGAGACAGTATTAAAATGTCTATCCTGCTTTATATATTCTCCAACCCAAATTACTGTTAGGTGACTTTTATTCCGAACATTGTGGCAGGTTTGTTTGTATTCTAAAGTCACAGAGCACTGTAGCATCTTCATTTTCTATTACTTCATCAGTTTTCTGGTTCTTGCAAATGGTATTTCTTACAAATATTCCAATGCACTATTGTTGCTACTTTGTCATGCCATTGTTTATAACCAGTCTGTGCGATTTTCTCGTAGCAGCCAACTAGTGGGTCACTGTTTTTTTGCTTTTTTTTTTTTTTGCAGAGACAGCATTTGTTTCTGTTGCTGTCTTCTCAATTCTGGCTTTAAATGCATTTGTTCTTCAAGCTGTGCCTTCTGAAGCCAGAATAAGCCCTTCTGTCTTGCTTCAATTTTTCTGCTCTTAGCCATTGCCAGATGTTGTGGTTATCTGCTTTGCCTGCTATTTGTTTTATGGCCATGTAATGTGTCTTGCCATGTCTCTTCTCTAGTCTTCATTTGGTCTTTCTTGTAGATCAGTGTGCTCTCTCTCTCTGGTATTCAATAAGTCTTCATGGTGTACTAGCTTCAGTGCATCTTCTTCACTGGCCTTCAGATATTCTTCCAAAGTTCTTTTTATTTTTAAAACTGTCTGGTGCAGGGGTCACCAATCTTTTGGACCTCAGGGACCACCAAACTCATAATTTTAAATCCCAGGGACCACTACCCGGTTCTGTGGGTGTGGCCTAATTTGTGGGTGTGGCTTGGTGGTCATGAGACTGGCTGGGCATAGCTTGTACGTAAATATAAATATTTTTATGAATATTGAATTTTTTATTAAAAAAGAGCAACTTTTACCCAAAATAAGGCAAAGCAGGCAGGCAGATTGAGTTGCTCACAAAATCACAGATTCATCCAGAAATCTATCTGCCATTGGCTAGCTCAGTCTGTCACATAAAATTTGCTTGCAAGCAAACTCATAAAATTTTCTAGCAAGCAAACCCACGAAACCCACCCCCATTAAATCACAACATACCATGTATGTAAATATTGAATTTTTTATTTAAAAAAAGAGCAACTTTCACCCAAAAGCAGGCAAAACAGGCAGGCAGATTGAGTTGCTCACAGAATCACAGATTCATTCAGAGATCTATCTATCTGCCATCGGCTAGCTCTGTCTCTTAAATTTGTTTGCTGTGAGTCTGCACTGAATAATAGAACATTCAGTCCTAAAGGAGATTTGGCTGTGCTTAAAAGCAGAGCCGAAGATCTCAAGGCTAGCTAGAAAGCAAGAAATCCAACCGTTTTCTGCTTCCAAGCTAATCTAAATCTCCCAGCACAGCAGAACAGATGATGGTCGGAAAAAGGAAAAACAGCAATTTAGCAGGCAAGTTTGCTGGGTAAGGAGTAAGTAGCCGGGATGGTGGTGGTTCATGTGGGCCATGTGGGCTGTGCAGCCTTGTGTTTCTGCGCAGCCTGGATTAATTGCTTTGGGGGGGTGCTCTGGGGGTGAGATTTCTCTGTGGCCCACCAAAATTTTCTCACGGCCCACTGGTTGGTGACTGCTGGTTTGGTGTATGTGAAATTCAGTGCCCACCTATTTTCCTTGGTAAGTAGAATCTATAATTATCACTGCATGGATAAAGGGCATGATTCATTGCCATTTATTTTCTGGTCTTTCTATCCAGAATGATGGTGGTGATTTTGTCAAATTATTATTATTTCTGACTAATCAACAGTTGGATTCACAATTTGATGGAAACTTAATAATTCAAGTCCTAACCAAGGTTCTAAGTATTATTAAAGTAGCATCCAAAAATATAGACAGTGCCAAGCAAGGGATTTTATGAAATTAGGCTATTCAGGTCTGATAAATGATATCAAGGGAATCCTTTAGGTATTGCTCCAAGGGCAATAATAAACAATAGTAATTATTAATCAATAGTTGTTCTCACAGTCAGCCAAATGATTAGATTGGATTTGGCACTTTTCTTGACTTGTCAAGTTCTTCCCAAAGACCTGAGATAGGCAGAAATTGATATTTAAAGATATTGTTAAAGATATTGTCACAGGATGTAAGTTTTTCCGAGTAAAGCTGCTGTTTGCAAATGATTCATTGATTATTATTATTGTTATTATAAAGATGGTATTAAAAGGACTACTATTGTTTGGTGTGCATATATGATCATATACTACAGTGGTTTTGTATAGTTTCCAGGACTGCTGCAGGAACCAAGAAACCAATTTCCCGACATCAGAGAACACAAACCATGATGCTTCAGTTAGAAGCTTTCCAATTTTGTCATAAATGCTGAATTCACACCTGGGTTCCAGATAGCTAAGTACAAAATATGTGCATATTGCACTATGTAATGAAAAGTATGCCTGTGCTTCGTATTAGCTCTTCTTAAAAAAATATGAGAATCACACTCCAAAAGTGGATTATAGATGCAATGCACATATTTTAGAAAGAAAGAAAATGCATGCAAACACTCTTCATATCATTTGCCAAAAAAAAAAAAAGGCAAATGTTCTCCAATATCTATACCTGAATGTGGAAATATCCTGTTGAATGTTCAGCAACTTTAACTATACCACATCGATTTTTAGTTAAAAATTAGAATTTAACAAACCTAAGGAAAGCATTCCAATGCTAGGTGAATAAGCATTATTACTCCTTGGAAAACTCTTCTCCAAGGCCTTGTTTCTTACTGCACATAATATAACATAAAGACTATGAGAAAAACATCGTTGCATAGACATCCCCATGTCAAGAAAGTCTGATTTGTGGACAACCCCTACACATGAATGGAGTACCTATTACTAAAATGATGGACTGCATTCTCCTTCCTGGAGCTGACAAACACTGAAACCGTACAATGTTTTCATGAACCACTGAAAACAGGCTGAGTATTTAAAAGGTATAGCTTCAGTCATTCATAAAAATTGAACAGCTTCAGCAGTTTCAGCATGAATGTAATTCCTACACAACATGTTTTGCTTTATATTAGTAACATACAGTATTTAACTCATTAGGATTATGGCGCATTGTTAACAGTTTAAGACATGTTTACATTCAATTGTTTACATGCCTATTTCATGGAAACATGTATTTTCAATATTTGATTGTTGGCCTGAAGTTAACCTTGGAGTTGACCTATGCTGATCTGAGTGCTGATTATTGATGGAGTCCTTTTCTCTTTGGGGCTGGTTGATTGTCTCTTTATATAAGGATATAAACTGACAGCAAACAGCATTCCTTACTAGCACCGATGATGTTACCCAGATAGAGTAATGAAATGTCTTCAAGAAAACAAGTGAGTTCAGAGAGCACCAAGAGCCCCTCATTTCAACCCTAAGTTAAAACATTTTCCTTTATTGGTAATTCTTAAAATGCCAGTCTTTGAAATTTATGGAAAATTTTTCTGGCAGCAGCTTATTCAGAAACTCTACTCACCAGAATATTTCATTGACATATTGATATATCTCAGCAATTTAACCATTATTGGTAAAAATCAACACTTGTTCAAGCAGAACAAATTTTGTTAGGAATCTGAGCTCTGTTGGAGCTCAACAATATATTTTCATTTGAGTATTGATGAAAAAAAAGTCCAGAGTTTCACTTGAGTTCTCAAACATGAATTATTTTTGAATTGAGTATTACAATGTTGTATATGTATTATATGAATATTTGAAAATGAATTTATTTAAACTAAACAAGTACTATGATTGAAAAGCTGATTAAAAATTAGCATAGAAATGAGCTTTATGGAAGAGGTTGTATCAAACTGCTTAACAATTTTTTGATAAAATAATGTTTGGCGTATTCTTACAAAATATCACATCTTAAGTAAGAACAGGTTTCTAAAGAATGAATACTTAGCAGAAGCATTGAGAAATATGGTTTGAGTACTAAAATGTTTTGTGAGGATATGAGTTAAATATTTCAAATACATTAATGGAGTGATGCAATAAAATATTCAGGGTGTATGATACCAACGCATAACCATCAAAGAGGGATGTGTGAGAAACTTAATAATCATTAATTGAGTACGAAGTGATCTGGCATTCATAAAGAAATAATTTATGCTTATTCCTAATTTTCCTAAGTGATTCCCCAAAAGTTGAAAATTGTAAAGTTTTCTCTGACTCAAGTTTGACTTCTAATAAATTACAGGTAGTCCTCAACTTACAATAGTTCATGTCAGCATTCCAGCAACCTTCCATTCCAACCAATAACTCTGAGACAGACATTTCTCAAAGGTTCCTTTATTAGGATAGTAACTGGCACATCTGTGGAATCCTGAATCTGAAAGTTTCGGGCTTCCTTGCAAGAGTCAAAACTACAAGTCCATCCCCCCCCTTAGCCATCATCACCTCACATGGTCCAATCACCATCCATCCTAAAGTAAGATTCCCATTTCATTATGTGCCACACTCGGTGACCTTGAACCAGGACATGAATTTTATTTTGTCTAACTAGATATACTCAAATGAATTCTTCCCTCCCACTTTCTCAGGCTCAATTGTGGCAGTGTAGGAGCATCGAATCTCAATATGGCTTCCAAAGCTGACAGTTCACCTAGTGACTGTTTGAAGTTACAACAACATTGAAAAAAGTGACTTATGACATTTTTCACCCTTAGGACAGTTGTAGCATCCCCTTCGTCACATGATTTACATTCGGATGTTTGACAACTGGTTCACATTTATGACAGTGAGAGTGTCCCCTTTTGCGACCTTCTGACAGAGTCAATGGGGAAGCCAGATTCACTTAACAACCACTTAACAAAACTGCAATTTTGTTAACTTCTGGGATTCACTTAACAAATGGGGCAAAAAAAGTCATAAAATGGGGCAAAATTCGCTTTACAAAATTCGCACTTTACAACATAAATTTTGGACTCAAATTGAGGATGTGTTGTTTTCTTGACAAAAATGCGGAAATGTTATTGTTACTGTTTTCCTTTTGTGTGTGTGTTTGTATTTGTGTGTGTGTGTGTGTTTGTGTGTCTGCTACATGTTTACAACTAAGACTATTCCAAAATCCAGTCTAATCCCAATGTATACTTTTGTGATGATTTCTCATGTAAGTAGCTGATGTGACCCAAGTCAGCTAGAAGGAAATAAAGCCGAACACAATGAAAAATATGAATGCACGATATAGCATTTAACTCTTAAAAAACTTTTTGTGCCTGATTTTTAAGGACTTAACCACAACAGGAAATATGTCTTTTCCTTGAATTAGTGATTTTGTGCCAGAGTTGTCTACTTCTTTACTACTTTCAATCTTAGATAGTTTAATAATAATATGGTAATGATGCTACATTTTTTTTCAGTTTTCAAGGTATATAATTTACCTATTGATTACAGCAAATCTAAATTGTGCATTAATACTTACCCCTGGAGTGCTTTTTCCCCAAACCAATCTCCTTTTCCTAGAGTACGAAGAAATATAGGATCTTCCCCAGGTGAATCTTCACGAGTGACATTTACCTAATTAGATGGTAATGCAAAGTAAGTTAGTAAAATCAGTGTGTGTTTAGCGCTCTCTCTCTCTCTCTCTCTCTCTCTCTCTCATGCATACAGAATATTGATAGTAGTAAGAATAAATAACTATTTTCTAGCCTCAGGTGCCAAGTGGAATACAAGGCTAATAACTTATACTGCAGTATAGCTTCAGGAAACATTACTGAGGTATATTAGAAAAGCATTCACAGCATGTAGGAAAAAACAGATTTAAATAATTATTATCTTTGGAAGATGTTAGGATTAAATATTTGGATACCTATGTCTAAATATACTAAAAGGATATTTTGATGTAAAACAAGATCCTGAAATATTAGTGTATGATTATTTGCATATAATTAGCTTGAGAAGCTACCCGAGTTCTGATCTCATCAGCTGCCAAAGAAATTAGAAATTTATTTGGAAGGGATCTGAGAGATTAAAATCCTGCCCTTATTTTTGGTAGCTCTTTATTTATTTCCAGAATATAATCAGCTCCAGTCAATTCTCTAAGATGTGTAGGAAAGATCAACTTTGAGGATGGAAAAAGCTTTTCCCTCACACACCAGGACTTCCTTAAATTAGCTTTAATTTCAGTTGCACAGGGACAGTTTTAAAAGGTTTCTGCACATCGTTTATGGAGATTCTCAGTCATCCAGGTCATGATTGCCCAAAGGTGCTTTTTTCAAGAGGCAACTGGATGTTCTTGTTTTTTCTTTGAAGACATTTCACTTCTCACCCAAGAAGCTTCTTCATCTCTGACTGGACAGTGGAGGATGGAAGGATTTATATTCCTTGCAGAAAGCTGGTCATTTGTATTCTTTTAGACAATTGTTGAGATCACTTGGAGGTTGGAGTCTTAGATGGTTTCTTTGATCCCTCTTTCCTATAGTCTGCAATTTTTCTAGAAACCCATTTGAAGGGTGTTAATCCCAAAGTGCATAGCTAAATATCTATGGAGATTCTCAATCATCCAGGTCGTGGTTGTTCCAAAGATGCTTTTTTCAAAAGGCAACTGGAATTTCTTGTTTTTCTTTGAAGATGTTTCACTTCTCATCCAAGAAGCTGAAGAAGTTGCCTCTTGAAAAAAGCACCTTTGGGTTTCTGCACATCTTTGTTAGCCACATAAAATTGGTTGTTGCAACCTTACATGATCCCTGATTGACAAGGCATAACAGTGTTAAAATATCTGACCATAAGAGAAGTCAGAAATTCTATGTCCATTAAGAATTTAAATTAGAGTTTGAAAGATTTAAGATCAGCATCTACAAACCAGTCACGTTTTCTCTGAGAAGAACATATCTTCTGAAGAATTTCACTGGTGTCCTCTATAGTTTAACAAAGCTGGTGGAACTTTCTTCTTCATAATAATAGAAATACTTAGCATAAAATACAGGGCGTCACTGAACTAAGAATTGTCATACTCATCTGAAAGAATATTATGATGGGGAGCTTCTGTGCCTCTTGTAATATGCACAGTAGATTGCTTAAAATAATCCAGTGCTCTCAATCTGTGGTCCACAGACCCCTGGGGGGGACGACACAATGTTATCACAGGGAATTGGCCAAGGCTTGAAGAAATATTATGATTTAAATCTTGAGTTAAATCTTGGGGGCTCGTGGCCATGATCCGTGGTCAAAAAAGATATTTAAAGGGTGCCTGTGGTGAAAGAAAGGTTGAAAACCACTGAGATAAGCCATTGTTTTGTAAGAAGGCTAATTGTTATTGGGATCAAGTATGTACTTTAAATCAGAGAGTTCTGAAAATAAACGTACAATTGAAACCGGAGGTTCATCTTTTAGATTTGATGGATTAGCAATTGGAAGAAAAAAACTCTTTGTTTTTATATATTATAACTATGCAACTACTACATATAGATTTTTGTAGGCCCAAAGATGGAATGACTTACAGATTTCCACAATGGAAGAATAGATGGTGAAGTTATTGGAACCAGCTGAAAGAGCAAAATTAACTAAAGAAAAGTGTTTAGCTTTGTGTCTATATGGAAACCACTTTTGGACTGAAATCTGAAAGAAATGTTATATTAATTTTGGAATTTGACAGTTAGAATTGCTTATGATTATAGAAATACTGTTGAATTTTAGATAAAAGTGTTCATGTGTTTTACAGCTATCACAATATCGATAAAAGTTGGAAGTTAATTTATTTTCCTTTTTTCCCATATTCCTTTTGAACCTTTACCTTTCTTATTTACTTCATAATTGTCCTTTCTTCTTTTTTACATTTTATCTTTTGCAGAAATATAATAAAGTACTTTTAAAAAAGATAAGCCATTATTTAATCTGTGAGCAACTCAATGCCAAAGTAAAATATTTACAACTACATAAATGCCATCTACAATCCAATTGTTCTTCTCTGAATAGATTTTGTATACGGATACAAAATGGCAGGGTCAAATTTAGCCTATTGCCAAAACATTTACATTAACTGTTGGATATTTGTGTAATAAAATCTTTGTTCTGTCCTAGAGGGTAAATGGGTAAAATCTCTTCAGCCTCTATCACATTGACTCAGAAATATTTAGCTATCACCCAGCTTCTCAAAAAAAAAAAAAAACCTTGAAAGTCACTTGATTTATTTTTTCCTCCTATTTATCTACTCAAATCTCAACACTTTCCATCTGCTGGGCATCAGACCCAAATCTGAACTGCCATATTAATTCATTACCTCAAAACTTACAACTTTTCTACCTCATCACCTACATCAATGATTAGATAATCAATTTCTATAAAATATTTTATTAATGGTTTAATTGATTTATTGTATTAATTGATTAGTGTGATTAGAGTGTTTAGTGCAAAGAGTGTGATTACTGACTAGTTTAAAAGATCAAGATTCATGTAATTTAATTGATTAGTAAAATCAGTGATTTAGTGAATTTAATTGAACAGTGTGACTAATGATTAGTGTAATTAATTGATTAGTAGTTAGTGTAATTAATTGATTAGGTTGATTGTTGCTTAGGAAATTATCTGACTAGAGAGATTACTGCAATTGATTGATTGGTGTGATATTGGCTATATTGATTACCCAAAATTGTTCCATTAATTAATTCAATCAACGTACTATCTTAACAAACCTACCATGCTAAGAAAAAAATCCAATGCCAAACCACAACCTAAAGAGAAATTAATCCCCAACAATGAACCACAAGACTCCTGCACATGCCTTAAATGCCACAAAACTCTAAAGGATAATGAAAACTCCATCAAATGTTCTCTGTGTAACAAATACGCTCATCATGACTGCTTGGGATTACCCAAGCAAATGATTCAATACCTAGAATCATCCAATGAGTTTCCATATCTCTGCAAATCATGCAGACCCAAACTGGATCTGTTGGAAAGAGTTGATACCATTAATCAACATCCCTTGACACCATAGTAGCATCCCTGGACGCCTTAAAAGAAAGATTATCCAACCTCGAAAAAAAAGACACAACGCAAAAACCTGAACATCCAATAGCTACAAACCACATCTCTACTCAACAACCACAACCCAATCCACAACCCAATCCACAAAAAAACATAACCCAGACAAATATTGATATCCCAATCCTCATCAGAGAAGCTGTTGAGCATGAACGGAAACGTCCAAACGCCATCTTATTAGGTCTAGAGGGCATCAATGATAATGATGACATCACAACTGTCCGAAACATCATCAGTGATTATCAAGCATCAACCATCTCCCCTGATGAAATACTTGACATTTCCCGCATTGGCCGAGAGCTCAAAAACAGAGACGGCTCTGTGACCCCACGCTTCTGCAGGGTCATTTGCAAAAATGAATCAAGCAAACGCAAATTCACTTACACTATAAATTCACTCGCCAAAACCAACACCAACCATAAGAACCTCTGTTGTTGCCCTGACCTAACCATACAGCAACGTGCCCGCTCCCGTGTACTCCGCACTGAACTCAAAAAACGTCTAGACAATGGAGAGAAGGGCCTGTACATTGACTACCATGCTGACTGTATCAAAAGTAAGTCGCACATCCCGCAACTCAGCTTTAACCTTCAACCACAACCCTACCTCAACCAATCCACCATCACCCAAGACTAGGCACGCACGCCCCTAACTACCTCAATTCCAACTACTGCTGGCCTTAAATGCAAGCTACTCAATGCAAGAAGCCTTGTAAATAAAACACCTGAATTTTTCCTCCTACTAAATATGGCTAAATTCGACATTATATTTGTCTGTGAAACATGGCTCAACGCATCTCTCCCTGACTCCATTACCACAGTAAGAGACTATCATGTTTACCGATCAGATTGTGAAATTCGTAGAGGAGGTGGTGTTGCTATCTTCTATAAAAAGTCCTTACATCTAAAAAATATCCAAGTTACCCAGGAGCTTGCTCTTCCTGAGACCATTATCTGTGAACTATCCTTAAATATCACAATTCGATTCTTACTATGTTACAGAGCACCTGATTATGACATCGAACATGTAAACAAGCTAAATACACTACTAACATGGGCAGCATCCTGCCCATACCCTTTTATCTTTCTTGGTAATTTCAATCTGCCTCATATTGACTGGACCCTAAATGAATGTACAACTGAAACCATACATGCAACCTTTTACAATGCTGTTACAAATCTGGGACTGGAACAACTAGTAACCAACAACACTAGACTAAACAACTGCCTCGATCTCATCTTCTGCAATAGTTTGAATTTAATTTACGGAATACAAATTAAGAACCCTTTTCCAGCAGTGACCACAATATGATTGACTTTTGTCTCAACATACGTCCACACAAAAACCACCACAATGATGTAATCCCCAATTATAATTTCAAAAAAGGCAACTATGATCTTATAAACAACGATCTCTCATCCCTTGATTGGCAATCTCTATTCACTGGATGCAATACTGTTGAAGACCATTACAACATATTTTTACTTGAAGTCAAAAGAGTCATCAAACTATATGTACCAACAACAACTCCCCCCCCCTCAAAAAAAAAAACAGATTGCCCATAACAATAAGGAAACTTCAATCCAAAAAGAGATCACTCTGGCGGAAAAACAAATCTGGTCACGTTGCCAATTTCAAAAGCCGATACAAAAATTTATGCCACCAAATAAAGACCGAATGCACCAATTATCACATTAAACAAGAGGAAAACCTTCTAAGCACCAATTCCACCAGTGCTTTTTACAATTTTGTAAACAACAAACTAAAAGATTCAAGGTCCATCCCACCCCTGATAGGACCTAATGGTAAAGACTGCAATGACGACACCATTAAAGCCAACATCTTTAACACATTTTTCGGCTCAGTATTTGTAAACAGCAATGGATCATGTCCAGTATTTCCTAGCCGAACCACAGATAACTACAATGATCTAATACATATCGATTTTACAGAAGACCATGTTGAAAAAGCACTACGCAATCTAAAACCATCTCTATCTATTGGACCGGATGGAATATGTGCCTATTTCTTAAAAAAGCTATCCACTGCCATAGCCAAACCTCTAAGCATAATCTTTGAAAAATCTTTCAGGACCAGCTCCTTGCCTAACCTATGGTCACAAGCCACAGTCATCCCCATCTTCAAAAAGGGAGACCCCAGCCTAGTTGAAAATTACAGACCAATCTCCTTATGCTGCGTCTCCTGTAAAGTCATGGAATCAATTATTAACCAATCCATCATCCTCCACTTAGAGACAAACAACCTACTCTCCAATAAACAATTTGGTTTCAGAAAAAAACTATCCTGTAATCTGCAACTCTTACACTGCAAAAACATATGGACTACACAACTTGATCAGGGCAAAACAATAGATGCAATCTACATAGACTTCTGTAAAGCCTTTGATTCAGTGGTACATGACAAACTACTACTAAAAATAAAATCCTATGGTATCTCTGGACAACTGCATAACTGGATAGAAGCATTCCTGTCAAACAGACAACAAATGGTCAAAATTGGGAGCGTCCTATCAAATTCTGTACCTGTCAATAGTGGTGTCCCCCAAGGCAGTGTTCTAGGACCAACTCTCTTCATACTCTACATAAATGACCTCTGTGATCATATTAAGAGCAACTGCGTTCTTTTCGCTGATGATGTAAAGCTGTTCAATACCACAGACAATACTGCTACCCTTCAAAAAGATCTTGACTGTGTATCAGAATGGTCAAACAAATGGCAACTTCAAATCTCAACAAATAAATGCTCTGTCTTACATATTGGCAAAAAAAATCCGAAAATAAAATACAAGCTGAATAGTCAAGATCTTGTTGATGATCCAAGCTCTGTAAAGGACCTTGGAATACTCACCTCTAATGATCTAAGTGCTAGAGCCCACTGCAACTACATAGCCAAAAAGGCATTAAGAGTTGTTAACCTAATCTTACGTAGCTTTTTCTCTGGTAATATCACACTACTAACTAGAGCATACAAAACATTTGCTAGACCAATACTCGAATACAGCTCATCAGTCTGGAACCCACATTACATATCTGATATTAGCACAATTGAGAAAGTCCAGAAATATTTCACAAGAAGAGTTCTCCACTCCTCTACTCGTTGTAGAATACCTTATGCCACCAGACTTGAAATTCTAGAACTAGAAAACCTTGAATTACGCCGTCTTCGGTCTGACTTAAGCATGGTATATAAAATCATACATTGCAATGTCCTACCTGTCAATGAATACTTCAGCTTCAACCATAACAACACAAGAGCACACAACAGATACAAACTCAAGGTTAACCGCACCAAGCTTGATTGCAGGAAATACGACTTCAGCAACAGAGTGATCAATGTCTGGAATACTCTACCTGACTCTGTAGTTTCTTCCCCAAACCCCAAAAACTTTAACCTTAGACTGTCTACTATTGACCTCACCCCTTTCCTAAGAGGTCTCTAGGGGGTGTGCATAAGCGCACCAACATGCCTACCGTCCCTATCCTATTGTTTCTTTTATTTTTCTTTTATTTTTCTTATATGTACCCATTTCATGTATTCATAACTATGTATACACTTATACTTATTATCTTGTAAACAATTGACAAATAAAATAAAATAAAATAAAATAAAATATTTGGGTTAAGTGACCACTAGGTGACAGCAAAAAGATTAAGGAAACTTCAGAAACTGGATAGCATCTTTTCCAACTAATAAACATTATTAAAAGGCTACAGTTCACTTATCACATTTATGGAAAGGCTAAACTGATTTAAATAGGGATTTAATTTGAGATGAGGAGGGGAAGACAGATTAGAAGCACCTTATCAATGAACAATTGTTATTGTGTTCATTGAGAACTTTTGACATAGCCTGAAACCTTTTCACTTGAGTTCAGCAATTTCCTTCTCAATCATGGTGCTAAAGTCTGTTTTTTTCCAAAATGGTCATACTGAGATCTGTAAGAGTATGTTCTGGGATATTGATATTACAGTGTCCTTGTTATGATTCCTGATGGACTTGTGTCCATTACTTTTTTGTGTGCAAAATTGTTCTTTTGTTGGAAAATATCACAGCAGTAGAAGGGCATGTGAAGACACCTTTAACGCTTTGTGTATAGCTATTGGGGCCTGCAATAGTCTCTTGGTAGAGATGTGGAGGCACAGTAGACATCTGTATTTGTTGCAGTTTAATTCCCATATTAGTATCCCTGTTCTGCTATTAGTTATTTGTGAGAATCTGTTGGGCAGTTGTCTCTATGCAAATATGGAATGCAGTGCCATTATCTAGGTTGTAGGCCATTAATGAGTGGCTTGAACTGTGAGCTGTGGGTAACTATCACCAGTGTCTGCTGTTTTTGTTTTTTAATAGGTTCTCTCTCTGGGAAACATTCTGGTTCTATTAGTTTGTCTTTTGATCTTGGTTGGATAATTCGGTCTCCTGAATGACTGGTTTAATTCTATTAATTGAGGATCTCCATCAAGCGGGTAAAACAAATGTATTTGTAGCCCACTGCCTGGTTTTATTCTATAGATAGGTCGAAACCAAGAATGATACTGTAATGGAAGCTACTGAAGTCTTGATGGGATTTGATTTTTTATCCCAAGTTGTCAGATGATTAAATTGTTATTAATGAATTTCAGATAAAGATGATTTTTCATGGAGAAGTGTTGTCTTAGATCAGTCAAGAAGATGTTGGCTGGGCAACTGATTTGCAAGAATATACTATTGACATCTACTAGACATTCAGTTGAGATGCAACAGGCCAATCCAAAACCCATTTGACTATGGAGATTCCCAATCAGATCAGGGTTGTCTCAAAGGTGCTTTTTTTGAAAGGCAACTGGACTTTGTTTCTTCCTTGAAGACATTTTGCTTCTCACCCAAGAAGCTTCTTTAGTTCTGACGGGATGGGGGGAACCCCATTCCTAAGAGGTCTGTAAGGGGCATGCATAAGTACACCATCGTGCCTCCCGTCCCTGTCCTATTGTCCCCATTTATTTGTAGCTATTTCTTTTATTCTTACTCATGTTTATACTTATACCTATTATCTTGTAAGCGATTGACAAATCAAAATAAATAAATACATAAATAAATTTATATTTCTTGCAATCATTTGGTTTATTAGCACTCTCTCTGAGAATCATTGAAGCCACTTAAGAGTTTATCTGTAACCGCAGGGTTATCCGAATCACAGTGCAAATGGGTGTGGAATCTTCTTGTAAGTGTTGAAAGGACTCCATTGTAGACAAGAGATTGGTGGTAAATTATGCCTCCCCTCTGATGAGAGACAGCAACTCAGTTTTACCATAGACGGCCTCTTTGTCCCTCCCTTTCAAACCAGTGGTCCTCTCAATTTATTCTTATTTATTTATTTCAAATTCTAACGTATTTTTAATTTTATTAAAATACTTATTAATACAAAAATACAAAAGAAAATAGGGAGGGAAAAGGGAAAGTATGAGGCAAAAGGAAAAAAGAAAGAAAAGCTTTTGATTTTCCTTTGGTGCAGTAGAATAAGATAATAGCATCAAACCTCAACTTTTTACTTTTCCGTAATAATAGCAATAGCTCCTAGACTTATATATTGCTTCACAGTGCTTTACAGCCTTCTCTAAGCAGTTTACAGAGTCAGCCTATTGCCCCCAGCCATCTGGGTCTTCATTTTACCCACCTTGGAAGGATGGAAGGCTGAGTTCAACTTTGAGCCTGGTGAGATTCAAACTGCCAAATTGCAGGCAGCCGGTAGGCAGCAGAAGTAGCCTGCAGTACTGCGTTCTAACCACTGTACCACCGCAACTCTTATACTTTATATGATATAAACTATGTTATCATCATCATTTTAGCCATTGTCTATCCACTGCATGTTACATATGGTGTTATATATGTTGAAAGCAGCAAGATTATGGGCAAGAATGGGAGGAGACATTGATTCCTACAATGGATGAATGACTATAAAAGTTGATGGAGTTAGCAGAGATGGTCAAACTAACTCTTCTGATCAAAGAAAAAAAAATACAATTATCTTTGTTTCTCCTTGGAAACCACTTGAGGTGGAGGGAAAATTATTTATTTATTTATTCTTATAAACAGAATGGCTGAGTAGCAGAAATGGTATTCAGTAGGTTCTGACCAGTTCTGGAAAACCGGTAGCGGAAATTTTGAGTAGTTTGGAGAACCGGCAAATACCACCTCTGACTGGAGATTTTAGTGTCCTTCCCCTGCCACACCCACCAATCCATGCCCACAGAACTGGTAGTAAAAAAAATCTGAATTCCACCTCTGCTGAGTAGCCATTTCCAATGTGGAAAATGTTGGCTCTACCACATGTGGTAAGCTTTAAACGCTAGGCTGCAAAACACCTATACCCTTTCAAAGTTGCCATTTTTGCAAAGGTTTTTGTAAGCCTTCTTAACTGCTGCTGTCACCAGTGTTGTTCCTACTACACCTCCTATCACACGTCGTGGTGAATGGAAATTAAAGCAAAAGGCAAGAGCTGACACCTAGGTAGGAAGATTGTTTTGTAGATTCAGATTACTGAAGTAAAACTGTCTTTTTCTCTTAATCTGCTTTAACACTTAATTATAGAGCTGAAGTCCAAGAATGAATTCAGAAAATTTCAACAACATCTTTAACTTACGGTGTTTTTTCAGATTTAGCAATTGCATTTAAACAAAAACCCACTGAATTTAAAAAGCAATTTGCAACATATCCTAAGTCGTTAATTCAGGGGTCTTCAAACTTGACAGCTTTAAGACTTGTGGTTTTCAACTCCCAGAATTCTTCCTCCAGTCATGTTAGCTCAGGAATTCTGGGAGTTGAAATCCACAAGTCTTAAATTTGCCAAGTTTGAAGACCCTTGCGTTAATGTATCAAAACTGATATGCGAAGACCAATTCAATACATAGATTTCCTTGGCATATTTTTGATATCATGGGTGTTTATATTTTTATACAGGTTAGGAAGCATTTACAGAATAATGGGTGGAAAAAAATAAAACATGTAAATAAGCTTTGACAGGTACATAATCTTTCCTGTCAAGCAGTGAATAGGCTTAAATAAACAAACAACTTGGGAAGCACGGTGTTTACCCACACATGAAGATACAATTTTTAATCAAATATGAAAGTGAATATATCCTCTTAGTGTTTTCAAAAGAAAAGAAAAGCAACAGCTGGTATCTCATCCCCATAAGTCATTCCCTTTAAACGGTGTCAGAAAAGCTTACCTTTCCTTTGCTGATTATGAAGAAAGTATCTCCTCGAGCACCTTGCCTGATAATGTGCTCTCCGCTTTCATAGTGTGTCTATGAAGGGAAAATGCAAAAACAAAAGGAATCAAATCAGAATGTGTCACCTAAAATAAAACACCTTCACTGTTATAATGAAGAAAATATAGGTAGACCCGTCACAAACCCTGATAAATCTGTGTAAAGGTTAACTCTAACTGCAGGCAGACTTGTCCCAAAGGTGCTTTTTCAGGAGGCAACTGGAAGGATTTATACTCCTTGAAGACAGCTGGTCATTTGCATCCTTTGGATGGAAATGACCACCTGACTGCAATGGAATCCTTCTATTCCCCACTATCTTGTCAGAGGTAAAGAAACTTCTTGGATGAGAAGTGAAACCTCTCCAAAGAAAAACAAGGAAGTCTAATTGCCTCCTGAATAAGAACATTTGAGGCAACTATGACCTGGATGGCTGAGAATCTGTACAGACTTTTAACTATATAATTTGGGATGAACACCCTTTGAATGGTATGGAAGGAGGAATGGATCCATTAGCACTACTTTGGTGACTCTGAGGACACAGATAATCCTCCAAGTGCTTCAGGAACCTTCTAAAAGGATGCAAATGACCAGCCATCTGCAAGGAATATAAATCCTTCCATTCCCCATTATCCTGTCAGAGCTGAAGAAGCTTCTTGGATGAGAAGCGAAACGTCTTTGAAGACAAAAAAACAAGAAACTCCAGATGCCTCCTGAAAAAGCACCTTTGGGACAACTATGACCTTGATGACTGAGAATCTCTACAGACCTGCAATTTACGACCCCAACTGAGCCCAAATTGCTAAATGCAACATTAAGTGAATTTTACCCAATTTTACGACCTTTCTTATCACAGTTGTTAAGTGAATCATTGTAATTGTTAAATTAGTAATAGGCTTGTTAAGTGAATCTGGCTTCCCCACTGATTTGCTTGTCAGAAGGTTGCAACTGTGACTGTTATAAACACGAGCCAGTTGTCCAGCATCTAAATTTTAATCACGTGACCATGGGGATGCTACAGCCATCATAGGTGTGAAAAATGATCATAAGTCACTTTTTACAGTGCCTTTGTTAGTTTGAATGGTCACTAAACAAACTGTTGTAAGTCAAGGACTACCTGTACTGAATTTTAGGTAAAAATGTTAATGCATGTTATACTTGTAACAATATCAAGGAAAGTTGGCAGTTAATCTTTTTCTATTTTTTTTCTTTTCCTTATTCCTTTTGCACCTTCACCTTTCTTGTTTTCTTCATAGTTCTTTTTTGTATTTTATCTTTTACAGAAATTTAATAAAGTATATTAAAAAAACAACATAAGCCATTGTTTATCTGTCAGCAACTCAATATAAAATATTTACAACTACATAAATGTAACCCCTACTGTGCAAATATATATATCACGGGGTCACTTTTTTCAGTGCCCTTGTAACTTTGAATGGTCCTAAATGAACTGTTGTAAGTCAAGAACTACCTGTACATCCAGCAGAAAACTCCTAAAAATATATTGACCACAAGCATGTTTTGACAGTTTATAATTCACATTCTGATCAATTGAGTGTTGATTACTGCTTGCAACAGGAATTGATAGATTGCTTATCACTTGAGCCTGACATTGAGGGCTGAGAAAGAGTGACTGTCCTAAAGATGCCTAGCCAACTTTCATGGCTAAAGTGGGGCTAGAAGTCACAATCTCCTGGTTTCTAGCCTTATGCCTTAACCACTAGGTTTGGCTCTCTATTTTACGTTCTGGGATGATTTTGAAAAATCCTCATATGAAGTCGTCCTTCCTTCCTTCCTTCCTTCCTTCCTTCCTTCCTTCCTTCCTTCCTTCCTTCCTTCCTTCCTTCCTTCCTTCCTTCCTCCCCCCTCTCCTTCCCGTCCCTTCTTCTGGAAAAATATATTATATTATGATATGTTATTATTATAATATTAATAAAATTTATGTCACACCATATAGGTGGTTAAAATGATTAGAATTTATATTATGTTACAACCAGGGGTGGGATTCTACTGGTTCAGACCGGTTCTATAGAACCGGTTATGATTCTGCACAGTTCGGAGAAACAGCAAATCATGCCCTTGGCTGGCCCTTCCCCTCTCCGCCTGCCCCTCTCTTCCCAGTCAGTCCATATCACGCATGCGCAACATTGCTGACCGCGTTCTTCCCTGCCTAGTCACTGCTTAAGGTATTTCTTTTTTTCCCTCTCCCAATGATCATTTGATCAGCTATGCCGGGATTCCCCTTGCTTACTTACTGCTTCACCCAGGAGGCTTCCCTGAGGACCAAGAAGGCAAAAAATGGAGTGGGGCACAACACCTCCCACCCTCTCCATTTTTTAGCTTCCTGAGCCCGAGGGAAGCCTTCAGGGAGCAAAAATGCCCCCCCCCCAGGAGGCTTCCCTGAGGTCCAGGAGGCCCCCAAAATGGGGGGCATGCTGCCCAAAAAAGCCACAGCCACCCAGTCACATGGCCCTACCACCTAGCCACAGCCAACTAGCCATACCCACAGAACTGGTTGTTACAAAATTTGAATCCCACCCCTGCTTACAACCTAAAAGAAAACTTTTATAAAACGATGTACTGTTTATATATGATTTCAGAAAAATGTCGAGAATGTATGAAAGTGCTTCAATTTTTTGTTGGAAATGTGAACAACATGAAGACATGTTATTGTGCCTGGTGGACTTGTAAAAAGTTCAGAGATTTCTGCATTGAAATATATATAATGATTGAAAAAATGTTAAAGATAAACTATTCAGCTGAAGCCAAAATTTTTTTGTGGGGATTATTAGACACACAATCAATAATGACATTTATTAGTAACTGAAAATCCTGTATGGACATTTTATTGAAAATAGAAAAAAGTTTTTTCATTTATTTTCTTTCTCACTTATTCTTATTCTCTCTTATTTTTTTTCATTTTTTAATAGTTAGGGTTCTAATAGCATTTTTTTTAATTTATTAAAAAGTTCTTCAATAAAAATGATCTTTTAAAAAGTAATCCTGAAGTTGACATTTCAAATGGGAGGATTATTTATTTATTTGTATCTCACTTTTATTATTTTTACAAATAACTCCAGGCAGTGAACATACCCAACATATCTTACCGTACTTGTATTTTTCCCACAACAACCCTATGATGTGAATTGGGTTGAGAAAGAGTAATTGCCCCAAAGTCATCCAGCCAGCTTTCATGGCTTAGGTGGGACTAAAACTCACAATCTCCTGCTTTCTAGCCAGGAACCTTAACCATTAGACCAAACTGGCTTCGCATTATATGGGCCTGCCAGGCTCAACTACACAGACATACACACAGAGGCTGTGGAAGTAAAATAATTTGACTTTTCGAAAGCATCTGATGAACTAGCCAGTGGTGGTATTCTATCGATTTGGTCCGGTTCTGCTGAACTGGTAGTGGCGATGAGCAGTGGACACTGGACCGGTTCTCTCCCGGTTGGGCTGACCCACTCTCCCGACCTCCCATATTCTCCTTTATCCTCTGCTTTTGAAGCATAGCTGCTTTGTGCGGCACAGCAGACTGCCATGCAGTAGCTGCTGAAGTGACTGGGAGAGTGCAGGCTTGCAGGAGGTGAGTTGGAACTGTGCCTGCGCACCGTGTGCCTGCGCAAAGTGCGTGTTTGGTATGCGCGTATAGGCAAAGTATGTGCACACATGCAAAGTGCACCCACCAAGCCATGCCCACCAAACCGGTGGTAAAACTTTTTGAATCCCACCACTGGAACTAGCATATTTTGATCAGCAAGCTAGTTCAGTATTGCTAGATGATATGTCTATTGAATGAGATCCAAACCTGAATTGAAAAATTATACTCAATGCTCATTAATCATTTCCCATTAAGCAAGAAATTGGATATTAAAGAATGTCACAGTTCTGGCCTATTTTCTCCTCAATAAGGACTTGGAAGAAGATGTAAAAGGAACACTTACCAGAGTTGCAAATGACATGAAATTTAGTACAGTTAAATTACTGACATTATAATATATCGACTCTTCTTTGTCTCTTAATTTCATTGTTAGTCTGTCCATCTCTGCACAGTCTAATTTTTTTTATAACAATGCCCTCTGGTGGTACAATTTCTTGCTTCCAGAATTGTGCATATGAAATCCTAGCAGCTGTTAAAATATGTAGCATAATGTATTTATCTTTTTTATTATATTTTTCCATTATTATGCCTATGCTATAACTGAACATAGTATTCAAAGAAAGGCTGACCCAAGTAGGACACAATGGAAATATTATTTCTTCTAATTTGAGTATTTCAGTTGATGAAGCCTAAAATTGCATTTGCTGAATTTACAACCACATCACATGACTCACATTCAGTTTGTACATTTTCAAGACTGCTTTCACAAGAGCCGCTGCCAAACTAGGTGTGCCATGTTCTTCATTGGTGACTTAATTTTTTTGTCGTTTTCTAGCAACATTATTTTGGATTTTATTGAAAGTGCCTTTGCTGTTCTTAAGAGGCCACAAATTATTCTCAGAACTGTTTGTTACTTTCAATGATATAATTGCTGTTGTTCAGAAAATGGCACAATAGGTTCAGCAGTTGTGATTTCTACACGGGGGTTCATTGTTCAACTGTTTCCATTTTTCCCTCCTGTTTTGTTTTCTTTCAACTGAAGAAAATCTCCAGGCGGTTTTCTTTGACTACATTCTGACTGCATCATATCTCTCATGTATTTTTCTTACTTCGCATCACTAGACCTATGAATGTAAATGTCACATAACATCACATTCCTTTCTGGTTAACCAGAAGATATAACTAGTGTTTTTGAACAGTCTTGTGTCAATTTGTCTTCATCGCTGATTGTTATATTTGCCTGTGCAATAGGATGGCCCTTGTCCTTCACATCTGTCGCATAAAATATTTGTTGAAATAACTGATTAAAATGAATCTTTGCTTCTTTGCTGTTTCAGAAGAGATGTAGCAGAGAAACTATGTAAATACAAAAAAGCAGGGAGATCCGAAATTTTAAAGTCCATTAATGTTTAACTTAGCCATTGATGTCAATCTCCAAGTTGCTCTGGTGATTTTAAAAATTAGAAATAAACTTCAGCAATACATTTATACCCAGCGTAGTTTGCTGAGATCTAAAGAGAACTATAAACTCCTGAGAAAAACTATGCATAATTTTGTAATAATGTAATTACTATTATTTCTTTGGCAGCAAGTTGTCTGCATCTTTATATGAACATCTTTATATTTTTTGCCAATACTAATTAGCAAATAATAATGAAATGTTTTATTACACCAAGTAACTGCAATGGATTATGTATATTTTGAATTCCGAGCTATCCTAATTAGCATACATTATTTTTCATCTGAAAACAAAGTAAATTGATAACTCTCAATTCCTTTTTCCTGAGGATACAGCATAGCATTCTATATTTACCATGAAGGAAAGTGTTGCAAGGAATTTGATTTGTATTTCACATTTTTAACCCATACCAATTCATACAATGAATTGTATATTCTGCATTTGAAAGGAACATTCTATAAAAGCATGGATTCTAGCAAGGATAATTTTGGTTTCATTCGTTTTCATTAATAAGTTAAAATATTTTTTACAACAAAACAGAAGAAAATCCTGTATTACTCTATATCATATGAATGAATGACCATAGTGCAGTTGTTAATGTCATGAAAATTATTTGTACCCTTGCCACATGGATTTCATTTTATCTCACAAGCACAAACGGTGTATTCATGGAGTGGATTTCAGATAACTTTCATATTTTGGAGAAGAAGGGGACAGAGCCTGGAGAGAGAATCAAGAAAGGATTCAGCCTAAAATTATTACATGTCCACAAATGCTCCAAGTCCAGTTCCCTTAAGTTCTCTTATCTAGCACCAATTTAGTCTGAATGTTAGTTGACTAAATACTTATGTATAGGCTTGAATAATAAATCTTCTTAACTGGAATGTAATATATATTCCCTGATTCTTCTCACCTGGCAATTTCAAGTACTACAATCATGTGCCAGTGGACATGTAGATTTGGGTTGATATTAGTTGAAGAGAAAAGAAGTATGATGGCTAAGATGCTTGAGTTTGTCAGCTGAAAAGCTAACAGGCAGAGTTTGAGACCCAAGTGCCACACAATTTGCTCCATTATATTGCTCCAGCTACTGCCAACCTAGCAGTTGGAAAGCAAGTAGATAAATAGTTACCACTCTGGTGGGAAGGAAACAGTTTCCTATGACCCTCAACATATTGTCATGCTGGCCACATGACCACAAATGCATCTTTGGACAATGCTGGTTCCCTTGCTAAGAAATGGACATGAACACCATTCCCTAGAGTCTGACATGACTGGACAGGGGAAATCTTTATCTTTTAGTTGAAGAATAAAAATATCTGGAGGAGATCTATCCTTTCTTTATGCTACAGGTCTGTATTGCACAGAGATATCTATGAATTTCTCACTGTATCACTCATACTAAGCATTCTGAAATATTCAGTATTGCTACTGAGCTACAAGCTAGTCCATAAATCTTTGGTTCAGAAAAGTTGTGATATAATTATAATAATTATAAATATAATAATTTCATGCATACTTTCATTTATTTGTGTAAATAGAATTCTCAGGCAGAAAGAATGTCAAGAATGATGGGCTCATGTATGTATTTTATAGCTTCTATATATAACTGTAATAGTACAAATACACAATTTGCGGGAGAGAGAATTTAGATCAAGAAATAAGCAAAAGAATTAATTCCCTTCCTCAACCAATCTAGTTCCTTCTTTCTCTCCCACTGCTAAAAAAAATCCCACTCGTGTGAGAATAGGGGGTTTCTAGCATTTGGTTTAGCACAGGGGTTTCAAATTCAAGGCCCCTGAGGACTTAGATCTGACCCATAGGGCCTCCTTGGAAACAGCAAAAGACTGACCCACAGTGTCTCTGCCAGCAAAAACAGAGTTTGTGAGGGCCATGCAACCTCTTGCCAGTGAAAATGAAGCTTGTGAAGGCCATGCTCTGTTTTCACTGTCAGAGGGCTGCAGGAGGCCGTCGCAGCCGAAAACAGAGCCAGGAAGGGCCACATGCAGAGTGTTACCAAAACAAACTACTAGCAAAAGTGACATTTGATCACATGAGTGACGTCAAGGTGCCATGCCCACCCTGGCGACATCCACCCCAGTCCCCCAAGGTCAAACAAAACCCTGATGAAGACCTCAATGCAATCAAGTTTGAAACCCCTGGTTTAGCAGCATTTTTTAATCAATAGTTTTAGATATGCTACCTCTGTTTGATTCTAATCTCCAGTTAATATTGTGGATCAAATTTATGAACGAACCACTGTAAATAATCCATGGGAAGTTTAAGAGATTGAGGCAGGGAAAGGGTTAGAAATTTTGTCAAACTCAAACATGGAAAAAGTTACAATCTCTTCTTTTATCCACTTAGTCCTCATCTTTCTAAGTGTATAGAGGTCCTATTCATGTTCTAATTTCTAGGTAGAGAGAAACACTTCATGTATATTAACTCTGCAAGAACATTCTGAATACCCACCTTGTTTAATTTTAGTTTTTTAAAAAATTAGATAGGCTATCCACAAACGTTGTTTGCTGTCTTAATATAACTAACACAGCTTTTTTGTAGGAATTTCATTAATTTGAAAATAGAAATTAATACTATAGTTAGCTAGCTATTGTACACAGGCACAGACATTCCATAACCAAATTAAAGCTGTTTTATTTCAATGTTCTTTCGGTCCCAGTTGAAAGTCTATTTTGGAAGCCTATCTTGGAATTTATGCTGAATTTTATCTTTGCTTCACTTTTATAGTTATGTTTTAAAATGTATTAAACCTTTATTATTATTACTTCTTTCTATTTGATGATTTATGCTACCAAGAGTCCTATGGGACCAGAGTGGGTTATCAGGACTGTAAAATAAAAGGGAAAAAAAATATAATTATAACAATTAGAGAATTTTCTTCTTTGGATCCCCTTTCTTGTTTTTCAGAAAAAAAATAGAAGCTTTGAGGTATGTTGCTTATAACTATAATACTTCAGGGCTTAGACTATTTTTAAACACGTGTAAATTAATTTATAGATGATGTTAATACGATGAGGCAGTCGTTCTGTTTTTCATCACCCAATTCCAATGCTTAAATCAACTCTGCTCTTCTTTATTTTG
Organism: Pseudonaja textilis; assembly: GCF_900518735.1. Next base: position 356,640 of record NW_020769437.1, read on the forward strand.
TACATTTTTTTTATTGTTCTTGCCTTTTTCTGCATCTGTTCTGAAAGTAATGACCACTCTCTTTTCAGACCCAATACACCTAATCATTTCTCTCTGCCCTTCCCTGAACTCCATTCAGTCATGCAATATCCTTCTGAGATGAGGTCAGCAGGATGGCACACTGTATTTCAGGTGACAATGAACCATTGGCTTCTTTAGTAGAATTATGAGGATTTCAACATCCTGCTCCATCCTATTACATTTCAGTCAAGCTTCACATTACTTCAACAAGCAGTGCAATACACTAAGCTCACGTTTCTTTTTATTCCACTAATGTGGGATGATGTTATTGTAATTGGCACTGAGTTTCATCTGCATTAAAGATGTTGAATGGCTACGATTAGGAAGAGCAAGCAGCTAGAAATTCCCCCTTTCAATAGAATTAATTTATCAGTCTGATGTTAAAGAGGAGGAAAAAAAATTGTGAAGGACCATGTCGACAAATGTTTCTGAACTGAAACTCACAACATTTCTTACCCTATATAGTATGGGAAGATGTGTTTAAATGTTTAAGAATTTTCTTAGGCTACTTCTGCTGACTGCAATTTGGCAGTTCAAATCTCACCAGGCTCAAGGTTGACTCAGACTTCCATCCTTCCGAAGTGGATAAAATAAGGGACCCAAATTGTTGGGGGAATATGCTGACTCTGAAAACTGCTTAGAGGGGCTTAAAACATGTAAAGTGGCATATAAGTCTAAGTGCTTTTGCTATGACAAAGTGCCTTAAAAGAGTTTAAAAAAGAGCAAGTTACAAGATGAGGCCACACTACAAAGTTAACATTTTATTGTGTTTTAATACAGTTTTATAACCTGCAGTCTCCTGGTCTTTCCAATGACCTTATTTTCCTTTTTAGCTATACCACATGATTTCCACTACATCTCTTGTATAATGTGACCTAATATCATTTGTCAAGAATAATAAAGTCCATTATGAAAAATTGTCACTAACGGTAAAAACTCAAAAATCACAAAAGTCATAAACATTAGACACTGTTGTCAGCATTAATGATCTCTCATTAAGTTAAGTAGAAAAGTTTATTGCACACACAAATGAACAACCTGGGGAAAATAATTTGTATTGGCACAGATGTAGTCAGCAATTTTTTATATCTTATTTCTCTCCCTTTTCATTAAGGGACATACAGAGCCACCATTTTTCCTTAATGGAAGTGCCGATCAGATTTTTAATGGCAGTTTGGATATGTACGGTAAACTCAAAATGGGGCATTTTTATTATCTATCCAACAGAATCCAAATAATACATTGTAGAGTATTTTGCCAATGTTTTGTTTTTCTTAATAAGGCAATGCTATTCTTAATAAACACAACCCAGAAGCAAAGTTAAATATATGCTTAAGCTTTCCTTGGATGATCATTTTCTTTATAAAAAAAAAGATAAGATTATTTGCTGCTTTACTGTTAATTTTACTGTTGCTTCAGTGGTTTTCTGTATTAGGAATGTTTGGAGGATTAATGTCAAGTATGACAAACATTCATCATTCATTTATGAGGAAACATATTCAAGTTATTAAAACAGTTTCCTTAAAAATATTTAACTATGTTGTCAAAAAATTTAAACTTGCCTTGGTAGCAGTTCAAATTAAACACAGAATCTGAGAATTATCCTTCTTCAGGAAGAATTTAATGAAATGAAGGAAAGTTTTCATTAACTTTAAAATGCAACCTCAAAAACAGTTTGTACTATGGCATGAGAATTTGCTAACACACCACTGTACTTTGAGGTTTCCTTTGACCATACTGCTGGGACATCAGAAGCAAGAGAAATAAAAATAATAAATATAATCCTCTTTCTCATTCCCTTTCCTGCTTTGTTTTATTATGACAAAGGATTACAACTCCTTCAATACTGATCATAAATTTATGCAAGGTATGGAAATGTGGTTTATGTTAACCAGGATTTGTTGAATGATTATCAACAACCCATTTCACACCTAACACTAAACTGTAAACTTTCCTTATAAGATGGACTATGGATTTCGTGATCACACAAAAGGAAGATTAAATTTGTAACTGATTGTATGAACCAAATTCAAACTCTGTTTTCAACAAGTGATTATAAAAGTGAATCCTGAAAGGAACACCACAGTACAATTTGAACAGCTTCAGAAATATTACATTTTAAGCAGACTACAGAAAGGAAGTCTCCTCAAGTCTTTCCAAATAGGATCTTGGTGGATTTCAGACAGGTTACATATCCATCTTAAGATGTGTGGCTTCATGCCTTTTCTAAAAACTGCTAACAGATGCCTGCCTGATTTCGTGGTTGTTATATCCTTAGTGGTATTGAAATATTTTACCAACATGCCAAGCATATCCAACTAATAAGTAAAAGTAAAGGTTTTCCCTGTCCAGTCAAGACTGACTCTAGTGATGTTATCTTTCAACTTAAATGGTATCTCTTTATCTACTTGCATTTTGCATGCTTTCAAATGGTTAGATGGGCAGGAGCTGGGTCAAATAACAGGAACTTACCTCATCAAGTCTTGAACCCGGGCTATCAAGCTCAGCATATTTAACCACTGAGCCATTGGGTCTCCATCTGCTAAATGCTCATTCAGTTCTAGACCTATATTTATCTACACCTGTTTTACTATATTAAACACTGTTTCTGCTATACATATTTTTCCAGAACTGGTGTGGTGGGGCAATAACAAACAATAACAACTCTGACTATGATATACAACGTGCTCTAAATTATAAGAAGCCTTCTTCTTCTTCTTCTCCCAGTTTTTCAAATAAGATAAAATTAGTAATATACATTGCCTTAAGGGAAAGGAAAATACATGCCTTGTTCCCGCATTATTCTTTCAGTTGGCTAAATTTGAAGTTTACTCAATTTTTGTATCTCATCTTCATCTTTCTGTTTTGGTTCTCACAGAACATTTGACAATAATTTGAAATGCAGTACAGCAGGGTGCTTTTGCACAAGTACTAGATGCTAATGAGTATATGTCTGCATCATAAAATCTTTGTATTTGTGCATAATCTGTGCATATGTTAAAATTCTGAAGCATAGCAAAGATATACTTTTTCCCACCAACTGGGAAGCAATTCACTGAGGGCAATGCAACTGAGGAAAATGGTCTGATCTTAGAATACTTTTTCTAAAGTTGGAGATCTTCCATGGCTTCAGGCCATTAGACTCAGCTCTATCTGTAAGTGATAATGAAGTATGGGAAGCAAAATCTAGTAAAACAGTACTTGCATCCATCTTACAGACAGCTCTCCTTTCATCACAATGTGCAATGAAATGAAGGAGACCTAGGTAATGTCTCCCCATCTTCTTATTGCTCTGCTAGCATGATGACTCTAAATCTTCAAAAAAAAAGATACACTATAAATATATTTTAAGTTTTATGTTTTAAATACTTAGACAAAATAATTTTATCTCTCTTTGTTTCATCTCACTGCAGCTTTTTCATATCTGAAGTGTGTAAAATTCACTGAAATGTCTCTCTCAAATTACTTTAAAGTAGCTGTGAAGAAGAAGATATAAATCATGGATAAAATACCTGTGATGACGTGGGGCGTGGCACAAAGGCAACACAGACAAATAATCAGTAGGAGTCCCTTTATTAGCTCCAACATTGCCCCAATGTCCAGTTACCTTATGACTGGAGAAAAGCTCTCCCAGGATCAGCCTTTGGCTGCACAGAATCAAGTCCAAAATGTGGTCAACAAAAACTGTAACTATAAGCCCAATCAAGGCAAAATGTGGTAATTAGTTTGGTAGGGCAGGAGCAGGAATTCCAAATGTGAAAGCATAGCTATAACTCCACACATCTGGGAAAATGCCAGGAAGACAGATAACTAAAGTCAACACAAGATAAACTCATGTTTTCTCCCAACAGCTGTCACACTCAGCATTAAACTCTCTTCCCAGCTGTGGCTAATGATCAGGGTCCTTTCCTCCCCCATAAGCCACACAACTCATGTTGCTCTCTTCTCCGTTCCTCCCTGTGTGCCCTAGGATGAAGAGGGGGTGGGCTTGGGTCTTCCTCTGAACTCCCTCTCCCTTGTTCTACCTCTCCTCCACTCTGCCCAGCCGGAATTTGCCCGTCCCCATCTTTCTCCATAGCCAATGGAGCCATATTCCCACTCCCTGTCAGCTGTTCATCTTCCTCCTCAGATTCAGACTCCGACAGGGGCATGACAATACTGTGGATCAAACTTCTCCTATCTTGAGGCCTTCCAGATTTCACAATGCTACAACTTGTACTAGCAAGGTACAAATTGGGAAATATGGAGCTAATTGTTTCAAACCCAGTCAATTTCCTTTGTGGATCTTTAAATGATGTTCTAACAATATCTATGCAGATGCATGCTGTAAAGGTAGTTTCCAGGGAGCTGATATTCAGCATAGATTTAAGGCAATCTTCACCAACATGCAGAGTTTTTGTGTCACAAGACAACATATTTTGTATGTATTGTTTCTAGAATGACTGGCTGTCAGGCCCAACCCAGAGATGGCAAAATAAAAATCCAAGTTTAGTTCAGTTTATTATTTGTCTACCCCTAATAGAATTCTTTATACAATTCTTTATTAGCCAAGTGTGATTGGATACACAAGGAATTTGTCTCTGATACATAAGCTCTCAATATATATACAAACAACAAAGTGATCAGTCTTAAGATACCAATATGAGAAGATAGTAGGAAAGATAGAAGGTGAGAAAGATGAGAAGATGACAAAGTTAATAGCAATACAGTCTACTTACATGGGCATAAAGAATGGACAGATTCTTGCCAAACTGATGCCATAACATTCTAATCTACTAGATCTACTGTAAAAGGTTCTAGGATGTGAAATATTTATTGTCCCTCACTCTGGGTGCACGTCCCATTACATTGACATCTATATTTAAAAATCAATGGCATTTTGGAAAAATATGTTGTTCAATTTATCTACGAACTATATTACTGCTATTCCAAATTTTATTATCAAAGGACGAAAGGAGGATTTGCAGAGTAGATTGCAATTTTCATGTAGAATTTGAGGATTATCATATTCAAAAGATTAGGGAAAGCTAGTATGTGAATTGTAGTTTCTACATACCTGACTACTGCCATATTGTTCTGCTAATGGCTACTAACGACTATTGCCATATTGTTTGCTATTAGTATGGTATATGTTGTGCACATTGTGTTGTTTGTTTTAATCTTATTAAATTGAAAAATTGATAATGAAGGATCATACATTTCAGGAAAACATTCCTGACTCCTAGTCCCAGGAAATACAATTTTGTACAAATTTTCTATGTAACAAAATTTGTTTTAAAGATAAGAAAATTAAGCAAATCTTAGGGAGTTTGTATTGTATTATATTGCTTACAAATTGATTATTTAATTTCTCTACTGACTTGTAATCAGAAATATTACTGAAGCAAAGTAGAAGAACACAAAGAATATTTAAGGCAAACATGCATTTATTGTTTGGTGATAAATACTCTGCAGAGGCAAGAAGGGACAGCATCTCATGCTGAGAAACTTGGGTAGGACTTTGCACTGTGTTAATCTTATTAAATTGTGTTAATCAGAAACTGTGTTTCTTAAATTGTTACTGTTTCTTAAACTTAAATTTCAATTGAGAAAAAAAAAGATGAAGAGGTTTTCAAAGTGGCATGTAAAATATTCACCCTTTCAGCAAGATTTTGAGGAATCCTGTTCCTCTCCTTACAAAATGTCCCTTTTCTTATTTGCTTTGATGTATTATAACATATGGTGTAAATACACAGCATATGAGAAAACAAAGAATATACTTATTCAATAATTCCAGGCAGGGGTGGGTTTCTACCAGTTCTGTCCACCTCTGTAGAACTGGTAGCTCTGAAGAGCAGCAGACCTAGAACTGGTTCTATGTCTGCTGATGTTTTTGCCCACCCGCCCACCTGGGCTCTTATCTGATCTTTATTTCCTGATTTTTCAACTTCAGCTGCCAAACGAGGCACAGCTGCAGTTTAAAAAGCAGGAAAAGAGGGCTCTTTCAAAGGCTGCTTCTCTACACGCAGCATGCTGATGATGATTTATAGGCGTGCGGCTCCAGCGTGGAGGGAAGCTCGTAAATCCCGAACCGGTAGTTAACCCTGTCGTATCCCCAGCCTGATTCCAGGTCAATAGGGAGTTGGTATAGATACTTCTCACTGAGATTTATGGACAACTGTACTTGGGTAGCTAACTGTTATTAGACAATTAAATAATACCTACCCTTAAAATTGGTTGCAGAATCCCAAAAACTGATCTATATGAAACCATTCATCTCTTTTACAAACTTTTGTACAGGGCTTGGTAACTGTGCAATCTCAGTGAAAACATTCAGCAAATACATTGACACATGTACCTTTACTCATTCCCACATTTACATGTGAATAAAGCAAAAATAAGTTGACCATGATGAACTTATCTAAAAGATCTTGTATGTGAAAAAGATGTATACATTTGCTGTGAAGTTACATTCACTTTTGGCAAGGGTAGATTAACATGGAACCTGTTAATAGGGGCATCGTGTGATTTAATAGCTTCCATATTGTGTTTTGAAAGTACAGGGCCTCCATTGTTTAATTGTTTTTTTAATTTATGATTTCATAAGCTTGTCATCTTCCAAAGAAATATGGCCCTTATCATGGTTTAATACATCTCCCATTAATCCCTGAATGACTTTTTGCTAATGCTAAATAGGAAATCAGAGTATCATGTTAGGAACAAATATGCAATGAACAATATAAATCAACATATTGCTGTCTGTATTTTTCTTAATTTGAGACATACTTCATTTGTTTACTTCTAGCATTTTGGTTGTGTTGCCATGAGGAACAAAACCAATTTTATGCTCTCGCATTTGTTAAAGATGATTAATCAAAACTGTTCAGAATGTTTCACGGATGTACAAAAATAGAGCTGTACTCATTGAACCTAGATTGTGTACAACTCTTCATAGGATCTCAGCCCTATAAGGGTACAGGTCCTGTATCCATATAATTACACTTAAGCCAGGATATAAATAAGAATGTCAATTAAAAATACTTCTTTGATCTCTTTAGTTGTCAGCAGAACTGGAGGGGAGAAAGCAATGCATTCCTTAAAGGCTTCAGATAATCGCTTTGGCAACCGAAGCTTCTGGCGTGCAAAATTATTACTGGAGAGCATGACTGATGACTCTTGGCTATGGATGTGTCTCATTAGAGAATATACATCCAGGGAGTGGGGGGAGGACCAGGGTCAAGGGTGAAATGAATGATGTGTCAGTGCAACTGGGAAATGCTGACATGTCAACTCCTAATAAATCAATCTTTTTCACTCTGTGGCTAGAGATTTATGATTTGAATGGGGGTGCATCTCCGAGTCCCGTTTCTAGAAAACTGCATTGCAAAATTATGAGAATACAGTACAAATTTTAAGAGATATGTTCTAATTCTAAATAGAGTTGGGAAGTATCAAATTGATAAATTCTTATGAACTTGTTTTTCCCCTTCATTGCTATGAATATTAATCTACATCATCCATCAAAATGAACAGAAGATCCCTTGCTGACAGAGTAACATTTAATAAATGTTCAAGTGTCATTTATATCTCTGGGTTGCAAATGTACAAATGACTAGAACAGCATAAAATGTGATCTAAGTACAGAATATAAAAATCTAATGAACCACATTTACATTATTAAGTTAAGATGGGAGCTTTCTTTTTTTTTAACTTTTTTACTTTTCTAATGAAAATGGCATTGAATACACTGACCGTTAAGTCATCTCCTGTCCACAAAACTACTGCTCAGTGAGTGAATATAGAGAAATGTATTGATTACTTTTAGATCCTCATTAAAAATATCACACATGGTCCATTCCTAAATTAGTTTTTTTACATGATAATTGATGACCTTCTCCTTTCAAATCACTGTTACTTGTTATAGGACCACATTGGATGATTGGCTCCATTATTCATCCCAAATCAGTTTCCTCATCTATTTCCAAGCATCTGCAGTTTCCCAAATGAATTTCCTTTTAGTTAAGTTTTAATATCCATCATTTGTTCATTAAACCTTGTTTTAACGCTCCGCATGTGACTAGTTTTCAACACAATCCATAATAAAACTTGGTCACATGAGAAGAGCAACCAAATAACAGTCAGAATCTCTTCTTGCGTGGTGGATTAAATTCTTAAGCAATTTCTCTCCACCAGTGAAATTGATAGATCAGATGGATATATATTTTCATTTCATTTTGTTTCATTTTTTATTTCATTTTAACGCTGAAATATCTTTTCTAAATCAGCCACAATTTTGAACATACAGTGTGAATGCCATCCAAGCAGCTTCCCCATCAAATTCAAGGGTTTTCCCTTCATTTAAACCCAGATATATAATTGGCCCTGTAGGCCATAAATACAGGCTTCCCATCCACCCATTTGAATTCTGACCCAGCTACAGAGATGCAATAAATAAGAAAAATGATTCAGGCGGGTCATAGAGTGGTTTCCAAGCATTGAAAGCCAATGTGATGGTTCATATTTCACTTCTAATGCTAGACATCTGTTAACAAACTTGTAAACTGCTGCTGATGAATCAAATATCACGAATCAAGGGATTAAAGTTCACTTTATTGTTTGTTTGGGGAAAAAAGCCTCCCGAGAGAGAGCGAGCCTGAACACAATTCAGTCAAATTTAACATTTACCCTCACAGCTGTTGTATAGCATAAAAGAACTGCACAAAGTACTATATAGCTAGATCTCACTGAAATAAGACACTCTTAAAGCTCCCTTTAGAAAACTCAGCATATGTATTGCTTTTTTTCTATGTACTGCTTGTTAGAAAATGTTGTGGTGTACATTACTTTGCAGCTAGCAATTGGGAGAAAATGGGAGGGGAGACTCCTTGGTCTGTCTCAAACCCTCTTCTAGAAGGCATGGAAAAGTTGGTTTCTTGTTTTAACTGACAAAGAAGCACAAATGCTCTTTAGCATGCACTGCAGTGAACTTTCTGGGCATTTAGATGTAAATGTATCAAGGGCTTTATTTCTGATCAATCCATTGGTTTCTAACTGACCTTTCCAGCTTTATAACCAATTTTATTTTAAGCACAGAATTGCCAGAAATGGAATCTGAGTGGCTATGGATAGAAAAAAAATGAGAGGAGAATTAATAATGGCTCCAACTAAGGAATCAGACCCATTTTTAAAGATTAGGCAGCAGTGCTGCCTTTGTACCAACATCTTTTGTTACCTGGGGTTTCGACTAAAAGAGGGTTGGACTAGAAGATCTCAAAGGTCCCTTCTAACTCTGTTATTCTGTTCTGTTTTGTTCTGTTCTATGCTATCCTGCAGGTGAAACTTGAAAAATTAGAATATCGTGCAAAAGTTCATTTATTTCAGTAATGCAACTTAAAAGGTGAAACTAATATGAGATAGACTCATTACATGCAAAGCAAGATGGTTTAAGCACCGATTTGTCATAATTGTGATGATTATGGCTTACAGCTCATGAAAAACCCAAATCCACAATCTCAGAAAATTAGAATATTACATGCAATCAATAAAATAAGGATTGTACATAGAACAATATTGGACCTCTGAAAAGTATAAGCATGCATATGTACTCAGTACTTGGTCTGGGCCCCTTTTGCAGCAATTACTGCCTCAATGCGGCATGGCATGGAAGCTATCAGCCTGTGGCACTTCTGAGGTGTTATGGAAGACCAGGATGCTTCAATAGTGGCCTTCAGCTCTTCTGCATTGTTTGGTCTCATGTCTCTCATCTTTCTCTTGGCAATGCCCCATAGATTCTCTATGGGGTTCAGATCAGGTGAGTTTTCTGGCCAATCAAGCACAGTAATCGTATGGTCATTGAACCAGGTTCTGGTGCTTTTGCCAGTGTGGGCAGGCGCCAAGTCCTGCTGGAAAATGAAGTCAGCATCCCCAAAAAGCTCATCTGCAGAAGGAAGCATGAAGTGCTCCAAAATCTCCTGGTAGATGTCTGCATTGACCCTGGATTTAATGAAGCACAGTGGACCAACACCAGCAGATGACATGGCTCCCCAAATCAACATAGACTGTGGAAACTTCATACTGCACTTCAAGCATCTTGCAGTGTGTGCCTCTCCATTCTTCCTCCAGACTCTGAGTCCTTGGTTTCCAAATGAGATGCAAAAATGCTCTCATCAGAAAAGAGGACTTTGGACCACTGAGCAACAGACCAGTTCTCTTTTTCTTTAGCCCAGGTAAGGCGCTTGTGATGTTGTTTGTTGTTCAGGAGCGGCTTGACAAGAGGAATATGACATTTGAAGCCCATGTCCAGGATCCGTCTGTGTGTGGTGGCTCTTGATGCACTGACTTCAGCCTCAGTCCACTCCTTGTGAAAGTCCCCAACACTTTTGAATGGCCTTTTCCTGACAATCCTCTCCAGGTTGCGGTCATCCCTGCTGCTTGTGCACCTTTTTCTTCCACACTTTTCCCTTCCACATAACTTTCTATTAATGTGCTTTGATACAGCACTTTGGGGACATCCAACTTCTTTTGCAATTACCTTTTGAGGTTTTCCCTCCTTATGGGGGGTGTCAATGATGGTTTTCTGCACAACTGTCAGGTCAGCATTCTTTCCCATGATTGTGATTCCTACTGAACCAGACTGAGAGATCATTTAAAGGCCAGGAACCCTTTGCAGGTGTTTTGGCTTAATTAGCTGATTAGAGTGGGACATTTTGAGCCTAGAATATTGAACCTTTTCACAATCTTCTAATTTTCTGAGATTGTGGATTTGGGGTTTTCATGAGCTGTAGGCCATAATCATCTCAATTATGACACATCACGGCTTGAACTATCTTGCTGTGCATGTAATGAGTCTATCTCATATTAGTTTCACCTTTTAAGTTGTATTACTGGAATAAATGAACTTTTGCACGATATTCTAATTTTTTGAGTTTCACCTGTATATAGAGAGACATACTTTTGATTGAATGTCCCTTTTTGGAGCCATCTGTGTGTGAATATTGACATTTCAACCATCGTAATGCTTTTAAATGTTAAATATTTTGAAACTATGGCAAATAAAAAGCCTTCATTCTGTAATACAAATCAACACTTTCAAACAAAATGCTGGTCATATTAAGCCTTTCAGCTAAAGGTTAGAAACTGACTAGATTTTCAAAATAAGGATACACTTTATTAATTGTTAAATGTCATATATCAAAGTATATATAAAATAAACAAGAAAAAGAAATACCTGTGCTCAGAATCCATATATTGGCAATGCTTATGGACACCTTCACTTGGAACAAATGAAAGAACTAAAGACGACTACTTCTCCTCCTCCTCCTCCCTTCCTCCCCCCTTCTCTCTCTCTCTCTCTCTCTCTCACACACACACACACACACACACACACACACACGCACACATATTCATAAACCCCACACACAAATACACATCCACAAAGATTCAAATTCTCTCAATCTATCCCTTTCAATGCAAAGGATGTGGGAATGAACATTCACAAATCTCTGACTCTTTAGCATATAATCTGACTGTTTGGAAGTAATGGGGATCCCATCTTGAGGCTACGGCATCTGCCTGAAATTTGCTATGTGAGTATTTAATAGGCACAGTGGTGAGATAAAAGGGAAAGTTAAAACCTGGAAGAATACAGAAAGCAATCAATTGAGACCCAGAAGAAGTTTAGACAAGAGAAATCATCATACAACCACCTATGCCTACCATAGAAGGGAGAAGTAGTAAAACCTGCCTGAATATTACGTGTTGTGCAAATCAACATTGGATGAAATATTCTGAAAAATACTCAGTATAACATACACCATAAAAATACATCACATATGTAATATATAATATTGCACGGCAACATAATATAATACCCATTAGAGCAGGGAGGCAGGGAATACTGTGGGTCGCACCCCTGAGGGAGATATACCTGGTGGGACCCAGAAGAAGGGCCTTCTCTGTGGTGGCTCCCTCTCTCTGGAATGTCATTCCCCCAGAGAATAGAATGACCCCCTCTCTAATTAGGATGGTTAGCCATTGGTGTGGTTATGCATGCCCCTTACAGACCTCTTAGGAATGTGGGGAGGTCAACAGTAGACAGTCTAAGGTTAAAGTTTTTGGAGTTTGGAGAAGAAACCACAGAGTCAGGTTGTGTATTCCAGACATTGACCACTCTGTTGCTGAAGTTCTATTTCCTGCAATCGAGTTTGGTGCAGTTTGTATCTACTGTGTGCTCATGTATTGTTGTGGTTGAACCTAAAGTAGTCATCTTACCACAACCTTGACTATTCAAAACCAACCCATTTATTTCTTAATATTTGACAGCAACTGATCTTATGGAATTCTTATTATTTTTCAAAATTGCTAGAATAGGATCTTCTGAAACTTTTTCACACTTCTATTCAATCCTCTGAGCCATATAAACTAGGACAGGAAGAGCAGTAATCAATTTATATATGAAAAGGAAGATGAAGCCAAGAGGAAACAAAATTCCCACAGCTACTAAATCTTACACAAAAGGCTATAATGGTAGACTTGACTGCAAGCAGCCAAGGTCAACTAATAAATCACAATGATCGGGCCAAATGACACCGAACAGCACTACATAAACCTTTCTAATATGAGGTATAAATCCATGATGAAATTCTGTCACTCAGCCAGGGAAGTAAACAGAGCAGTGGGACAGTGTGGCACAGCAATATAATATGCTGAAATACTGTGACAGGGTGTGACATGTTGATTGCACTTGACTGAATTCAACAGTTCTTGCAAAACCAGGAATACAAGTTAATGTGAATATAAACATTAACCAAAATTTAATTAAAGAATTACTGATTAGTAAGACACATACTTAAGGGGTAATTTATTCCTGCTAAGTGATCTTAACAGATGTCTAAATGCCACATGTTTTAAGTATACCTTTACAGGCAGAGTGTCAGCTGGTGCTCCATTCAAAATCCAAGAATTCTGAATCTGAGAAAATGGGCACGTAAATCACATATACAAAGTAATGGCAACATTCCCACCCCCATAGTTCAATTGGCTCATCCAATTAAAAGTTGTGTATATCATCATGTGGGCATCTCCAGGTGGTGATGAGGCTTCTGTCCGCTGACCTTGACATAGTTTGATGAAGGGCATAGCATAGGATAGAAACCTAAGCAAGAATGCCCCCCCCCCCCCAAGCTTATACAGTTCTGGTTTGTAACACCTCCAGCTCATTTCCCATAACCATTCCCCCCTCCTCCCCCCGTTACTTATGACAGCCGAAAGATACAAAGCAAAGCGAGAAAAATCTTGAAGGAAAAATCTTGAAGGCTGACACAGAGTCAGTATGATATGGGTGAAATTTCTCCTTCTCTTCACTGATTTTTTTTTTTTTTTTACAATACTGTATTATGCCACAAACTCTACAGATAAGGATTCCAGCAGCTGTTTAATTATCTGTAAATCTGTAATATCTTCTGTTTTTTTATGCACAAGCTTCCTTGTTGCTTCCAATACATAAAATGTAATGGCTGATTCTGCATCATAAAATAAGTGAACACTTGCTAGCATCTTCAAAATCTACTAACTATTATGGCTAGAAAGGCATAATTACTTTGAACACTAGTTCCTGGGAATAACAACAGACTATTATATTTAAATCTTCCTCTCCTATAAAAATCCAATTGTTCCCGAGGTGATGGGAGGAGCTTGCGCCGTGGCGATACGGTCTGCAATCGAGCTCCTCGATTGCAGCCGATATCTCCGCCACTGGCCGGTCCAACGGACCTACGCTGTCCCGTAGGGACAGCCATCGTGAAGAGCATATCCTGAGGATTCCGGGGATATCGCAAAATCCCTGGAGAGCCCGGGTGAAGCTCTTCTTGCCAGCGGCGGAGAGGCAGCCCCCATGCTGCTGAGGCCGGGGCGACTCCAGACGGAAAGAGTTTGAGAAAGAGTTTGTCGGTTGGGTGAGAACTTCTTTTTTTTATTTAATTTTTTGAATTTGGAAAGTTTACTCTAATTATCTGAAGAAACCTGTGTGATTTTTGTTTTGTTTTTTGACAAAATTGATTTAGCGGCGTTTTTTTTAGGGAAACGTCAAAGAGAGAATCCATTTTTTTCTTTTCTTTGCTTCCGGACTCTATTGTTACTTATTGGATAACTGGACTGTTTTCTTTTCTCTATATATTCATATGTTTTATTCTTCTTCTGGACTTTTTATTTTTTTTTTTTCTGGGCTAGAGGCTTCTCTTGATTTTGTTTGATTTTTCGGTTTTTGTTTTGTGTATTGCAAGCCGGCTTTCCCTTAAGAGAGGAGGGGGGAAAGTGAGAACTATGATACTTTGTAACACTGCCACCTAGAGGCTCGGAAATATTTAAAAAAAAGAAAAATAGAATCTTCTTCTCAAGGACATCCCCTGATAAGATAGAGGAAAGCACTTTGTGGAATATTATTACAGGTGTCTTTCTGGATATACATGGCTCAGCTTTGAAGCTTGTGGGAAAGAGAAGGGAGTTATAATTAGAGCCTTGGATAATTAAATAGAGTGCAGTGTTGTTTTTTTTTTTTTTTGAGTTCTGCCAACCCCTTCACTAACATCAAGGTCCTGACTTTTAAGCTTGATTTATTTGCAAAGGGAAGCCTCTGAATTTCTTTTTTCTACTTATATTTTATTTTGATTTAACTGATTTTATTTTTTCTTTTGCCTATTTGGATCCTGTTTTCTCTTTTTTCCTTTTTTTTTTAATGTACATTAGCGGACTATTTCTTTTTCCTTTTTTTAATTGAGGTTTTTTCTTTTTTCTTTTTTTTTTTTCTGGCTGGACTAAGGTGTGGAATCTGAAGAAACTTATTTTTCTTGGTTTTTGTTTTGTTTTTTGTTTTTTCTCTTTTTCTTCTTCCCTTCTTCCTTTTTGGCTTTGTCTTGTTTATTATTATTATTGGGTTTTTATTTTTACTGTTACTTTTTTTTATGGTTTTTTTTTTCTTTTTTTATTGGACTAAGGTCAGGAAGAATTTGAAGAATTTTTTTTTTCTTTTTTTCTTTTTTTCTCTCACTTTTGGCTTTTTTATTGTTGGCCTTTTTACCTTGGATTAAAATTTCATATTTTTTTCTCTTTTTTTTGTGGATTAAAATTTGAAAAAACTTGAAGAGTTGGAACCACTTAAAATGAGTAAGAAATTTATATCTTCGGGTGCCTCTATGTCTGCTTCTGCCTCCCCACCATCTGGACAGCGTTCAATTCAGACATTGTTAAAGCAAGATAAAGAGAAAGAAAAAGAACAAGAAAGAGTATCCTTCCAGATGATTATGCAAGGAATTCAAGATCTTAAGGTAAAAATGGATACTATTGAACAAAGAACAGGTAGGATGGAACAGATGATGGAAAAATATGAAGAGAGACTCCAAAATGTTGAAGAGGGAGGCAAACAAAGAGAGGAGAAAATTGGAAATATCGACAATAGATTAACAGCGATTGAACAAGAAAAAAGTGAGATGTTGAAGTGGGAGTTGGATAGATCAGAATTTTATCTTAGATTCCAAAATATAGAAGAAGAAAAAGGACAAGATTTGGTTGCGATAATGGTAGGAATCTTGGCGGAGGCGCTCGAGATAACAGAAGAGAAGATGATGGATGGAATTGATGAGATATATCGAGTTTTTACAAGATATGCGATGAGAAATAACCTACCCAGAGAAGTTCATATTAGATTTATTAAAAAATCTTTGAAGACACAAATATTGCAAGTAGCAAGAGAGAAGCCACTGAAATACAAAAGTAAAGAAATTTTGGTTTTAAAACAAATACCTAGAAGAGTGAGAGAGATGAGAAGAGAATACCGATTCCTGACTAAAAGGTTATTGGAAAAAGAGGTGTCTTACAGGTGGTTGATTCCAGAAGGATTGATGTTTACGTGGCAGGAACAGAGACATAGAATTGATTCAATTGAGAAAGCAGAACTGTTTTGCGCAGAGGTTTTTGGAGGCAGAGAAGGAGGAGCAGGAAAGGAGGTCCCATCAATTGAATCTCAAGAGGAACAAATGGAGGTTGGAAAAGAAGAAGGTGCAGTAGGTGGACAAGTGGATATTAAAGATCAACGTGAGGCAAGACCCACGAGAGTGGTTAAATCTAAATATAAAACATAATTATGGAAGAAAAAAAATTGATTACAATGAATATAAATGGACTGAACTCAGCTGCTAAGAGAAGGAAGATTTTCCATAAATTAATGAAATTAAGGTTCGACATAATTTGTTTACAAGAAGTTCATATTAAAAAGCAACATGAACAATTGTTATTACAACCAAAATTAGGGAAATTGTTTACCTCTTTGACACAATCCAAGAAAAGAGGGGTGGTTTTATATATTAAAGAGGCCATTCCAGCAAAAATGATTTATACAGATGATGATGGGAGAATATTAATGGTAGAAATAATGGACAATAATAGAAAGATACTTTTGATTGCAATTTATGCACCGAATGATAAACAGGAAGAATTCTATAGAAAATTACATACTAAGACTGCCGAACTTGACTATGCTAATGTAATTATGATGGGAGACTTTAATGGAATTGTGGATAATAGACTTGACTATATTGCAACAACAGTAAAGCATAACAGGAAAACTCTTCCTAAATCCTTTTTTAAAATGATAGATGAATTAACTTTAAAAGACATATGGAGAGAAAGAAATGATAAATCTAAGCAATTTACGTTCTATTCAAATAGGCATCTATCATGGTCCAGACTGGATATGATTTGGATCTCAACAGATTTAATGTCTAGTATTCAAGAAGTAAATATTGAAGCAAGTACTTGGGCTGACCATAACCCATTGACAATTGAATGGAAGGGACAAAGGAAAAGATCGAGATGGACATTAAATAATTCTATTTTAAAGGATAAGGAATTTATACAATGGATGGAGAAAGAATTGGCCTTCTTCTTTAAAGAGAACAGAAAAGAAGACACCTCAATACAGAATGTTTGGGACACAATGAAGGCCTATGTTAGAGGCTTGATAATAGACTATACAAGAAAAAAGAACAACAGGAAAAGGCGAACTCTTAAAGCCTTGGATGATGAATATAAGGGACTTGAAAAAGAATTACAGAAAATGCCACACAGAAAAGATGTTAAAATGAAACTGGATATAACTAAACATAAAATGGATTTAATAGAGAAAGAAGAACTGGCACAGAAAATTAGGAATGCTAAACAGAATTATTTTGAGGATGCAAATAAGCCAGGTAGATGGCTAGCATACAAATTGAGAAAGGAGAAAGAGTCGAGGAAAATACCGCAGTTAATTGACGACCAAGGTAAAATTTGTTATGGCAGCAAAGAAAAAAAAGAGATTATTTATGATTTTTATAAGCATTTGTATAAGAAAGAAGACATTGATGAGGAGAAAGTTAAACAATACCTACAGAATGCAAATCTACCTAAGATACCTAAAGAGATTGAAGAAATGCTAGAAAGTAATATAACAATGATGGAGTTAAGTCAAGCACTTAAGAAACAAAATAATGGAAAGGCACCAGGTCCAGACGGGTTTCCTGTAGAATTTTATAAAATCTTTCAAGAATCACTGTGTATTCCACTGTTAGAAGTTATGAATGAAGTTATGTTAAAAAAGATGATACCTAAAACATGGTCAGAGGCTTACATTACACTTATTCCAAAAGAGGAGGCGGACCTACTGCAAATCAAGAATTATAGACCGATTTCTTTACTAAATGCAGATTATAAAATTTTTGCTTCAATATTAGCAGAAAGACTTAAAAAGTATTTGAATAACTTTATCCACCCAGACCAAAATGGGTTTTTGCCAAAGCGACAAATCAGAGACAATATGAGAGTAATCCTGGACACCCTGGAATACTATGAGGCACATCCTGAAAAGCAAATGGCTTTGATATTTTTAGATGCTCAAAAGGCATTTGATAACGTGAATTGGAGATTTATGTTACTTTTAATGGAACAGATGGGCTTTGCTAGAAGATTTATTCAGGCAATAGAAGCAATTTATAATGAACAAACAGCTAAGGTAATGATGGAGGGAGAATTTACAGATCCTATTAATATAAGAAAAGGCACAAGACAAGGTTGTCCTCTTTCTCCCTTGATATTTGTATTGACTTTGGAAGTGTTGAATAGAAATATCAGAGAAGATAAAACTATAAAAGGAATGAAAATTAAAAAGGAAGAATTTAAACTACAAGCCTTTGCAGATGACCTAGTCTTTATCTTGGAAGACCCTATAGAAACAGCCTCGAAACTGTTGGAAAAGATAGAGGTCTATGGGGAGGTGGCTGGTTTGAAAATAAATAGAGATAAAACAAAGATTTTGTCAAAGAATATGTTGCTGAAACAAAGGGAAGAGTTGGCAGAACTGTTAAAAATTCAAGTTACAAACAAGGTTAAGTATCTGGGGATATATTTGACATCAAGATGTAGTACATTGAAGGAGAATAATTATATTAAACTTAAACAACAGATAGCTCAAGACTTGAAAAAATGGGAGAACTTACAATTGTCATTAATAGGAAGGATTTCAACAATTAAGATGAACATTTTACCCAGAGTCTTATTTTTGTTTCAAACAATACCAATTAGGCTTGGAAAAGAATATTTTGAGGATTTAAATAAAATTGTTTTGAAGTATATATGGCAAGGTAAGAAAGCAAGAATAAAGTTAAAGCTTTTACAGGATGCTAGATTTAGAGGAGGGTTTGGACTGCCTAATTGGGAGTTGTACTACCAAGCTGCAAACTTGACGTGGGTTAAAGAATGGATAACATTAAGGAAAACCAGATTGTTGACATTAGAAGGTCATGATTTGTTGTTGGGCTGGCATGCTTTTTTATGGTACAAGGGAACTAAAACACAGGGGTATTTTAGAAGGCATTATATACGGGAGTCTCTGTGGTTGAATTGGGAGAAGATAAAAAAACAGTGTTATTTGAAAATTCCAGTTTGGTTATCGACGATAGAAGCGTTTTCTTATCCTATAATTTATAAAAAGGAACAAACAGTTAACTATGGGGAATTACTAGATGAAAAGGGTGAACTTAAATCGATGCAAAAATTGGAAGAACAAGGTATACGGATGAATTGGTTTTCATATTTGCAAATATATTCAAAGTACTATGAGGATTCCAAAGCAGAGGGATTTTATGATAAGCAAACTGACTTGGATAAGATTTTGATGGGTACTGATGAAAAGGTGATTAAAAAATTGTATGGTTATTTATTGCAAATTAAGCTTGAGGAAGAACAAGTTAAAGAAACTATGATTGCGTGGGGGAGGAATTTTGGATATGGGATTGATTTAGAGAAATGGCAGAAATTATGGTCGCAAAATTATAAAATGACAATGTCTACAGCCTATAAAGAAAACTTGTATAAGATGTTTTACAGGTGGCATTTTCCCCCGACAAGGATAGCAAGAATGTTTAAGAACAAATCCGAAAAATGCTGGAAATGTCATCAGAAACCTGGTTCATACTATCACATGTGGTGGACTTGTGAGGATGCTAGAAAATATTGGACTAAAATCCACATGTGGCTGGAAAAAATGACAAAGAAGCATATAGACTTGAAACCGGAGTTTTTTCTATTGGGAATACTACCAGATACTTATAGTAAAGAGTTGAAATATTTGATTGTAAATGTATTGACTGCTGCTAGGATTGTATTTGCAAAAAATTGGAAAAATGAGAAAATTCCATTGCAAGAAGAAGTTGTAAAGAAAATTTTGGAATGTGCTGAGATGAGTAGATTGACTTTTGAAATTAGAGAGCAAGAAGATAAACAATTTTATTTAGTTTGGGATCTTTTCTATCAATGGTTGAATGATGAAATATTAAAATATAAAAGTTAGATAATAAGGAATAATAATGACTTTATTTTCCCTTTCCTTTTATTGGTTTTTGATACTATATTTATATAATAGTTTTCTTTGTTTCTTTCTTTTTCATATTTGGGATAGAATTGGTATGATTATAAGATTTGTTTTAGAATAAAATATTTAAAATATAGTTATCTCATAAAGGCATGACCGAATAAAAGTTTAGTCAAATTTTTTTTTTTTTTCTTTAATAGAGATACTAGGATTTATAAATTTGTATTGATAAGAGTATTATATAAAGTAACTGTAATTGTGACTATGAGGTGAATGCACAAAACCGATGGACCAACCGACTTACGGTGTGTACAAAAATATGGGGGAGCTGATACTTTTATGTTTTGTTGTTGTGTTTTTTATGTTAAAAAAATAATAAAAATTTATATATATAAAAAAAAAAAAAAAATCCAATTGTTCCCCAAGGGAATAGCATACTGAGCTCCGCCCTATGATCTGATCCAGCACAATTTGTTTTGTATTAATTTTCAGATATTTCAGACATAATGAAAGAACAAGATTTGTCATGTGGAAAATGTATGGGAGATGATAGGAAAAATAGACAACGATAAGTAATGTGTTAATAATTAATTATATTAATTGCAGTCTAGGATTAAACATTTTAATTTGGTTACCTTGCATCAACTCTAATCAGACTTTTTTCTTGTAAGGGTTGATACTTGAATATTTTGTACTTATCAGTGGTCATTATCACTATCTAGTCAGGATATATTGCATAAAAACAAGAAATTAGCACCATCATACAGTTGCTTTAAAAATAGAGAAATCAGTGTAGGTACAAAGTATATTCCTATTACACATGGTTGATATTAATATTAAATATATTACCATGTCTATAGCAATTGTACTTCTAATCACCATATAGATATCTGTTCATGTTAATCCCAAAAGTTAATTCTGTTAAGCAAATACTATATATATTTTCTTTTACTGCTTTATTTTTCCCTATGTATTTTTTCTTTACTAAACTTCCTTATTATAAAAAAAATCAATCAACTATGGGAAAGTTGAAATATTTGCAAACAGTTCAGATCATAGTTAATTAGTATTTAGTAATCAACTGTAATCTACACTGTTTGTAAATATCAAGGAACACAGAATATGTACTGAACTACTATAATAAGCTTATTTTATTTTCCCTGCCCATGGAGTAAAAAAAATGGAATAAATAAATGAAACACATCATTTTAGCAATGAGCAAGTCTATTCTGTTCCAAAACTTTTCCTCCTCTTTCAGTATGGTACTTTGTAAAGAATACAGAAAAGAAGTAAGAAATAGTAAGATAAAAAAACTTAATGGCATTAAGAAAAGAAAACACAGGAATAACAAACCTAATTTATATCCATGGAATTCCCTATAGTCATTCATATCTTTCTATGCCTTGTGTATACCATATCTGTACATTTTATACATTTTATATGTAGCCCATTGCTCTTTAATTTTCTCATTTTTCTCTTTATGAGGATCCAATGTACTCTACAATATTCTTGGTCTTTTCTTCCTTTGAACTCATTCACTCTTACTTCACGCAATTTGCAATTTGAGCCTCATTTATTCTCTTTACATGACCAAACAATCTCAAATAATTACTTATATACCAGTTGTTCACGTATACAAACCCTTCCTCATTTTGTTTTACAAAATACTTTTTAAGTACTTCATTGCAACTGCATTGCATTCTCCCTGATGTTGCTCCAGACACATCCATCTGTTACTTCTATACGATTAAGCAGGCAGAAACATGTTTTTGTAAATAGATGACATGAAATCATATGCCATCACTAAAACCATTTATCTTTTTTTTTTAAAAAAAAAACACCATTTATCTTAAAAGTGCTCTGTGCATTTTCTTGTATTTAGACAAAATTCTACTGAGATAGAAAAATTCATCTACCTGCTATAGTTCTTTGCCATTTATGTAGAAGTGGTTTTCACCTATTAATCTCTTTATAGTATTAGAACTGAGTATTTGTAGACAACCCACCTCCAGTTGTTCTGCACATCCTGTAAGATTTTTCAGGCTCTTCTGGATGAGTGTTTAGCCTTGCTAATTACTCTGTGGTGATGCAATTGCATTTGTATTTCTTAAATTGTGATATGTGATTCTGTTTTTCCTCCATGGTTATGAACTTTTGACTGATTTTTAAATCTTCCATAAGTCACATAGACTTGCGAGTGAGTGGGTGACCTTAAAAAGTGATGAAATAAATAAATAAATAAATGCAATCACTCATTTTGTTTTCCCTATACATTTATATTCACATCTATACCTTTTGCTCTGTCATATTTTCTCCAAAATATTGGAATTCTTTTGCAGTTAAAAACATACCAAGGTTTGTCTGTCTGACTGTGTCTGTCTGCCTACCTACCTACCTATCCATCTATCCATATAAAAATATATTAAACAACCAAAGGAACTATTTATGAAATATTTCATTTATTCTTATGAACTGATTTCCTTACAAACTGCTGCTAATCAATTCAGTAACCAGGCTTTAGCTCCATATTCATTCAAAACATTCTATAAATCAAGTGTATTCATTTTATCATACATTTTTAAAATCAATACAACACCCTCCATTCTCCTATTCATACATTCCTCAATGATATCCCAAGGAGCAAATTTTGATATGTACAGTCCCTACATGGCAAAATAAAAAATAACCACCCCACCCTGTGCTTTATAATTCTGTCAAACAGCTTTTCAGATACATTTAAGAAACAAATCTGCCTGTAGTTATTTTAGTCACTCTGGCTACCTTTCTATATGTACGAAAATAGCAAAAAGTTTTTTTTTTTAATTGTCACACAGAGATGCAATTTTCACACAAATGTTAAACAAATTATGAACAAACCATATCTACATTTTCATTTTAGCATTTCTCCAGTTATGCGATCTCCACCTGCAGCCTTATGATTTTTAAGTTTTCAACATTCTTACAGCATTTATTACCTCCTGTTTATCACTATTTTCTTCTTGGATAGCTAACATTCTTGAATTTATAGCATTCATTTATAGCATTCAGTTCAGTTTCACTCATCAACATGTCATTATCCTTTCTGATCAGTCCTACAGTATTCTTTCCTTCCGGTTTGATCAATAATCGTGTTATTCCTTTTATATTTCAATTCCAGTCAACTGCTGAAGGATCATTGTTCATCATTCTCTATTGACTTCTGAAGCAACAACTAACATCCATCAAAATTGCTATTTATTTTCTCCTTCACTATATTCTTAGCAGTTACTTTTCCTATCTATGTTCTAAAACTTTTAAATACTGAATCCCACTAACTATGAAGACAGGCAGCCCTAGACTTAACACCACAAATGAGCCATAATTTCTGTTGCTAAGAGAGACAGTTATTAAGTGAGCTTTGCTCCATTTTATGACTTTTCTTTCCACAGTTGTTAAGTGGATCACTGCAATGTTCGGTTAGTAACATGGTTGTTAAGTGAATCTGGCTTTCCCATTGACTTTGATTGTCAGAAGTTCGCAAAAGGGGATCACATGACCTTGGGACACTGCAACCGTCATAAATATGAGTCAGATGCCCAAAGTCCAAATTTTGATCACCTGCCCATGGGGATGTTTTGATAGTTTTGATAAGTGTGAAAAATGGTCAGAAGTGACTTTTTTCAGTGCCATTGTGACCTTTGAAAAGTCACTGAACAAACTGTTGTAAGTTAAAAAAAAAAAAAAACTACCTGTAGATGCTATATACGTTCAGGATTACATACTCAGGATGATTTATCTTACCGAAACTCAAAATTATTCTTTCTGCCATGAATTTCACTATTGGCTAACAATGCAGGTAGATTTATTAGAGAAGAGATTAAGATAACCTTTATGATTAGTTTTTAATGTAAGCACACTGGCACACCATTAAAAATGAAATTCTACCCAAACACATATGTGATACACATGATTATCTATCTATCTATCTATCTATCTATCTATCTATCTATCTATCTATCTATCTATCTATCTATCTATCTATCTATCTACAGACACACAGACACAGACACAGTAACCACTATCTATTTTGAATACAGAGCAGAAAGAACTTTTTTGTATCTTTTCTTTTATGTATACTGAGAGTATTTGCACCAAGACAAATTCCTTGTATGTCCAATCACACTTGGCCAATAAAGACTATTCTATTCTAAAAGAGGAAACTTGAGAGTTCACAAGGTTGATACTATATATGGAACAAATCTGTGGCTGAGCCTGGATGTTCTGCTTCGAATACTAGGAAGCCTCCTCTCAGAAGGTAACAAGGAAAACAGGTCATGAAGATGTGTAATGTCCCAGACAATCCTGCAGACTCTGCCCAAGCATCGCTTATGTACTATGTATGCTATTACCTAGCATTCTCAGGGAAATTTATGAAATCACAGTCCCATAACAAGGCAAGTTTCTGAATTAACCTTTTACATATTTCAGTCTTCATTCATTATTCTTCCTTCTCTGGTCACTCAAGTACTAGTAATAACAGAGGTAGTAATGGTAGTAGTTACTGATCTTCATCTTGTACTTTTCAAATACATTATCTGAATGGGTTACGATAAAGTCATGAAAACAGATCGAAGCGGCATTAAAACTGCACTAAAATCAGCAGCCTTATAAAAGGCGACTTCTTATTTACCAGACACATTATCACCAGACTGTAACTGTGAACATTAGGCAGTCAAATTAAAAACCCTAATGGTAGAAATTCAAGCCAAAAAAACAACAGCCCCACCCCACACACACCCCACAGCAAATTAACTAAACAATACCACCTTAATCAAATAGGCCAACGATGCTAGAAATAAGTAAGTAAGTAAGTAAGTAAGTAAGTAAGTAAGTAAATAAATAAATATGGTGCTCCTATCTCAAATGCAGTGAGATGCAAATTAACCGCCTTCTACCAAACATATTTATCTTACCATGTTTCTAGCCTGCCTTTATCCTAATTAACTGGACTTTTATATTTCATAGTGTTTTAATTTGAATTAAACACCATATAGGGTGAGGCACAGAGAGTGGGCTGACATATACCTTAATTGGATCCCTTGTTTTTTACTTAGCACTATAGCTATTGGGAGCTCTAGGGGCAGAAGACAGAAAGGCAGACCATTCATTCATTCATTCATCCAATTTCTATAGCTACTGATCTCAATCAAGTGGCACATAATATTTTATAATTTTATAAAAATAAAATTAAAGTAATAGAAGGGCTTATCTCCAGTCTCCCATCTGGAGACATACACTTAATGTCTGCAGTTGGTCTCTCTTAAATGTCTGTCTCCTAAATACATATTTTTATGTATTTATGTATTATATATTTTTTTCCTTTCTATTTACAGTGCAATGCAAGTAGGCTATGCTTACTTGAGAAGTGAAACGTTTTTAGGAATTCAAAAGCATTCTGGAATTCAAAAGTGGAAATATGTGCAATTTTCATTTTTAAATCATCCTGGGCACCTAAGCTCACTTTGCTATTTTCAAAACCATGCAATATGCGCTACAATTGTCACGCTTTGTATATTTAATGGACATGAAAGCATAATTTGCTCCCTCTGCTTTAAAGTGGTTTCAAACCCTGTCAACCAATGATTCTATATCACGCAGAGCTCCAAAAATGCTAGTATTCTGCAATTGGGCTTGACTGATTGGAAAATAATACAAGTCAAGACTGAAATACCATCAATGTGATCACAAAACAAAGTTGCAGTCAATTTTGTCATTTGGGGATTCTGAATTTGTAACTGCAAAATTGATATCTGCAGCGCTTTTGCAGTCATTTGTACACACGGAGAGTGGAAAGAAGTTTGAGTCACCCAATACACATATTCCCAGCTGAAGTTTTAGTATTCATAAATTCAACATTCATAGCAACTTTCTGGAATGTAACTAACTACCATGAATGACAAGAATTGATTGTATATCCTTTGGGGCCTAATCAAAAGTGTGTCTTTTCCTTGAGATAAGAAGTCAGAAATAAAAATAAAGACCCCATAAACAAACCATATGCTTTGCCTTCCTTCTTTTCTTGAAAAAGGCAGCGGTGCAGAATTTTTTTTATTACCGTGCAGACTGTATCAAAATAAAGTCACACAACCCACAACTCGGCATCCAAACCTTCTTCAACCAATCCACCATCACCCAAGATTAGGCAAGCACACCCCCAACTACCTCAATTCAAACTACAACTGGAATTAAATGCAAGCTACTCAATGCAAGAAGCCTTGTAAATAAAATACCTGAATTTCTCCTCTTACTAAATACGGCTAAATTCGACATCATATTTGTCTGTGAAACATGGTTCAACACATCTCTCCCTAACTCCATTACCTCAGTAAGAGACTATCATGTTTACTGATCTGATCGTAAAATCCGGAGAGGAGGTGCTGTTGCTATTTTCTATAAAAAGTCCTTACATCTAAAAAACATCCAAGTTACCCAAGAGCTTGCTCTTCCTGAGACCATTATCTGTGAACTCACCTTAAATATCACATTTCAATTCTTACTATGTTACAGAGCACCTGATTATGACATTAAACATGTAAACAAGCTAAATACACTACTAACATGGGCAGCATCCTGCCCACATGCTTTTATCTTTCAAGTGTGACTTCAGTCTACCTCATATTAACTGGACCCTAAACAAATGTACAACTGAACCTATACATGCAACCTTCTACAATGCTGTAACAAATCTGGGACTGGAACAACTAGTAACCAACAATACTAGGCTTAACAACTGCCTCGATCTCATCTTCTGCAATCTCCCTACATACCCTGAAGGGGGTTACTAATTTATAGTTCTTAGTTTGATAGACTTACCTCTAAGGAACTGAGCTCAGGGTAAGATGATGATGATGATTTATTTATTTTTATCTATTATGAAATTTATTTGCCGCCCATCTCATTCCAAAGAGACTCTGAGCGCTTACAACATAAAAACATTTAAATTATGTAAATATAAAGATATCCACTAAAATCACAATACAAACAGAATAAAATGATTGACACAAGATGGAGGAGGCGCCAGCCAGTTACATGGGGGCGGGGGAGGAGGGGGAAATGAAGAGTTAATTGTTGCTTAATCAACCAGCTCTAGTTTGAAGCTCTCCCTTTGGGCTCCCAAGCTACCTGACAGAGCCAGATCTTCAGGCTCCTGAGGAAGGTCAGAGGATGGGACTCAATCAGGGAGCAAGATACTCCAAAGGGCAGGAGCCACAGCAGAGAAGTCTCAGACAAAATTACTCTACCAATGGGATACGCAGTATGCTGTCTCTGCCGGGGTGGGGAGGCAGTGCCATCAGGATGAGATGGCTCTTCAAATAATTAATTAGACAGTACATTTACTCTTGCTTTTATATAGTGTGCCACAGATCTAAGAAAATTATTTTCATTGTATTTGGTGGAGCTGATTATAGCAATAGCACTTATGACTTCTATACCACTTCACAGTGCTTTACAGCCCTCTCTAAGTGGTTTACAGAGTCAGCATATTGCCCCCAACAATCTGGGTTTTCATTTTACCCACCTCAACCAAGGCTGAATCAACCATGAGCCAGTAAGATTCAAATTGCCGAATTGCAGCCAGCAGTCAGCAGAAGTAGCTTGCAGTGCTGCATTTAACCATTAACTATGGTTTACGGTACACTATAATGCTGAGTGCAATGATAACCTATTGATATAAAAATAATAACAATATTGTAGTATTTATATATATGCATGCACACCAGGGGTGGGATTCTACCAGTTCGCACCTATTTGGTAGAACAGGTTGTTAACATTCTAAGCAGTTCGGAGAACCGGTTGTTAGAAGAAATTACTGGCCTAATCCTGTAAGGAAGTCAGGAAGGAAACATTCTGGTGTTGCTTACAGAAACTGCCTCTCCGTTAACCCTTATTACATTCTTGGCAGGACTAGACTTCCTGTCTCAGGAACTTCTTTGGAGTTTTTTTTCCCCTCCTTTGCTGGTACTTTGCTTGTGTGGAGTGACCATTTAAAGTTACAATAGCACTGAAAAAAGTGACTTATGACCATTTTTCACAGTTACGACTGTTGCAGCATCCCCACAGTCATGAGAGGCCAGGCGAGGAGATGCGTGCCTCGATGTGAGTGATATTGAGTTGGCCCAGCCAATAATATGACCACCAAGCGATGTCCACCCAGTCACATGACCACCAAGCCACGCTCACCACCTAAGCCACGCCCACAGAACCGGTTGTTAAAAATTTTGAATCCCACCCCTGATGCACACACATACATAACTCCCCACTTAACATTTGTCATTTACAGGGGATGTTATCTCCCGAAGAAGCATCAATATAACAACATGTGACATTGGCCAAGACAAAATTATTGACTACCAATTAATCATAATTTGTTAACATTTCTCTTCAAACAGAGCCATGAATCTGAAAAGCCAAATATCAAACTGTGCAGAAAGTATGTTAACACCAACTTTGCAATGTAAGCCTCAGAGTGATTTTATAAATTCAGGTGTTAACTCTGGAAATTGTTCACTGGGGATTTTAAAGTGCTTTAATTTTCTTCAGTTTAATTAGGCTGTGTACACACAATTCTATCTTAAATAGGATATTGACGAACATTGAAATGGTGTAGCTAAGAACATGATGCATTAGTGCTTGTTCATCTTTTGTACAATTAGTGAGGGCTATAGCTTATTCCAGGGGTGTAGTAAGTAAGGATAGGTTGGGAGAAGCACAAGTTAAACACCTTTCTCTCTACAAGGATCGGCATATTCAATGTTCTCATTAGCTACTTCCCGGATTGTCCATAAAACATCTGAGAAAATGTAGAGCTTGTTAGATTGTACACACATTTTTTCTCATGCTAGGTAAAAGCACTGTATGGGTCCAATTTGCTTCCAGGTTGTCAAACTTTTTCTTTATGTGTTTTAAGCTTCATATGAGGTGTTAAATAATTTTTAAAATGCTCAAGTTTTCAGCTTGAGCTGTTTTCCCTGTCTTTATGTTTCTGATGCTGACGAGTGTCACTAAATGTGCAGTTGGCTGTCAATCTTGTTTACATCAGATGAGGTCTGCCTAGGACTTGGATGGGGGATACTAGGATGTACTAAGGGTGTAGGTTAGACTGGGAAGTCAAAAACATCTTGCAAGAAGATAACGGCAAACCCATTATGTACCACTGGTACAAAAATTGCTTGGTTGTGTTGAATTTAAAACCCACATTTCAAGTAGATTACAACTATCAAAATTAGCAAGCATAAAAATGAACACAGATAAATGAAATTATTGAAGTTAATATTATTAAAATCAAAATTATTTCCACTAACAGTTAAAAAAAACTTGACAAAATAGATGAGTCTTTATTCTTTTCCTAAAAGACTTAGAGAGGGGGGCACAAAATATATTTCTTGAACAGTACATTCTATAGTAGAAGGACCAGACAGAAGGACCCATGACACATAATACTGATACACATGATACTGACACGGATAGAAGGGAATATGTGTAGCTCAGAGTTGAACTGTGGGGTCCTTGGTGCTCTCTCAGCTTGATTGTCTTCTTACGGACTTTTC